>VZSE01012040.1:670115-1145730 GCA_013398275.1 Promerops cafer
TGGCCAGCGGCGAGGGCAAACTTGGTTCGAGACTCCCGCCCGCCGAGGCACCAGGGGCTGCAGCGGGCTCTCGGGGCTGCGAGCGCCGGCCCCGCCGCCTGCCCGCCCGCGCGGAGCGGGGAAAGTTTGCCGGCAGGAGACTGGGCGGGGGTGGAGGCCGGCGGGCGCTGCCGCAGTGTGTGCGCCGAGCCGGGCTGCTGCCGGCCGCGGGAGCGCCCCGGGGCTTCGGTCCTGCCGCTCTCCGTGCGATGTGAGGCTCGGCGACAGCATCGGCTGCCGAAGGCTTTAGTTGTTACATGCGCCCAGTAATCTTCTCCAAAATGGATTTTAGTCATAGCAGTCTTTTTGGATACATAGAAGACCTGCAGGAACTAACTATTATAGAGAGGCCAGTACGCAGGAGCCTGAAGGTATATACCTCGAAAAAGAACGATGTTTTAAAATCCATTTTAAATTGTGTCTGTTTTAGTTACGCACAAATAAGTGAATAGACCGTTGTTGTTATTTTTTTTTTAACAGCACCAGGATATGAAACGTTGTCAGTCATTTTAGAATAAACAATCTCCAATTCTGTGGTGCAGGGATTAAATGTTTTCAGTATAAGAATGCTAAAATGGGAACAAATAGACTAACTTGGGTCTTTAGATTAAATTATATGCCACTTGTTTAGTAGTGATAGTGTCAGGTAACTGTACTTATCTGACATTCCATCTTGTGGTGGTGAAAGATTTATTTGATTGAATTTGAAATGTTGGCTAGAGTTTTCATGAATAAATTCAAATTACTCATGAAGCTATCCCTGTATGTGTGGGGAGAAGGGGGTGGTTTTAAGATTAAAACAGTGAAATAGTAAGGCATTGTAAACTCATAATCTCTATTTCACACTTGACAGACACCAGAAGAAATAGAAAGATTGACAGTTGATGAAGAACTCAGTGATATTGAAAGGGCTGTTTATCTACTCAGGTATTTCCTGAAATGTTTCTGTGAAACATTGCCGACCATCGTGTTTACATACAGCTTTTTTAGTGTTTTACTCTTCACTCCTTTAATTTTCTGTCTAGTAATAGTTCTTTTACCTTCAACTATGTTAAGCATATAGACAAGATAAAAATAGGTACTGTAATTAAAAAAAAAAAATCACCCTATAATGGGGTGTCTGTGTACATGTATAACAATTTCTGAACTTCTAATATGTTCCTCACCAGCACAGAGTTGTACTTAATAATCTTTTCCCCTGCAGTTGGTTTTGCAAGATTCCCTGAGTGTTAATGTTAATAACACCAATAATTCAGGGAGTTCATACTCACTCTAAGCAGGTATTCACTCATGGGCAGTTAACACAGGCTGGTAACAGAGCTGTTCTAGCATCCTGTGTGTGTTTGGATTTTCAGAAGAGAAAACTTGAGACATTAGTTCTATAGTCCTTAGAAATTACTGTAGAGGGTACTCTGCTAATACTTCCCTCTGTTCTGGTTTTCTTCGTTTTACCTCCTTCTTGTTGAAAGTATTTATTTGCAGCTACTTGAATAACTTAAATTTGGCAGTTTAAAACATGGATCTTTCAACTGCTGTGTAAATTGTCTTTGAGAGTACAAATGTTCTGGGGGATTTTGAGTTGCATATGCATTTTTAAACAATACCTAGTAATTGGAGAACGAGCTGCAGCTGCCTCTCAGTTTGCTTATTCTGCTATTTTAAGTGCTTTTCTAGTCTATGCCTGCACTTACTATTTAGAATAGATATTCTTGGTGATATAATTTTCTCTTTTTGGGATGCATGACATTATTTTTGAGTTATCATTTTTGTCCACTGATACTGCTTTTGATATTGACTTCTGTTTATGGTTTGGGTATTTTTTTAATGCTGAAATGTATTAAATAGAGGATTTTAAAACTTGCTTTTCTCTTAGTTACCGTAAACAAAGCAGTCTGTTGACTGTAGGGAAATTCGTAGGAAGTATTTTGCATGTGGTACATATCACTGAAAGGATGTGTATCCATTCTGGGTTCTACCTCACAACAACCAGCACAGATTTTTTTTTTTCTTTTCCAGTGTGATAGCAAATTTCTTTGCTCTTTTTCTAGTTAAAGATCACATTTCCAGCATATATGTCCTAACTAGATCATTGCCTTTTTAAATGGCTAGAGGTTCCACTTCATGTCTTTCATCTTACCAATTGCTTTTCAACCTGGCCTTGACCTTCTCCTGACATCTTTATCTGATTTTCTCTACTTGAGCAGCTGTTTGAGACATAACATTATTTTTCTTTTAATGAAGCTTTCATTTTTTTCCTCTGCATTGTTTTCATTGCTGAAAGGTACCTTCAACTCTGCTTGATAGGCTTTTTGTAAGGTAGTCTCACTGTGCAGGTATGTTAATACACTAATCCAGTGGAAGCTTTTGCTGTTGAATAGCATGTTGCTGTCCTTGTACTGAGTGGAGTAAAAGCAGAGTTGAAAAGCTGCCTGTAACCTAGTACTACCTTTTATATAATGTACAAGAGTATGTACTTTCGGCTTGTCAGGATTTTTTCATCTATTTTAATACAGTATACCTGCCTGTTGCTGTTTCATAGTAATGTCAGTCCAGTCTTTCTGTGCCTCATTTTCTCACAGAGATGCCTTATTCACTGTCCCTCAGGTTGTTCCTTATGTGGGACTAACCTTGATCTTATCCAAAAAGCCACTGCCTTTTCTGAAAATCTGTCTGTAGAAATAGCTTTGCTGAGATTGAAACAAATTGTTAATGACACCTCTGTTGTATCCCATTTGGAAAGGATGGTGTTATCTCCATATACATTAAGAAATATACAAGAACAATAATAGAAAGCAGATCTCTCACCTTAAATATCTGCAGGTAACATAAAAATACTACTTTTGTCACAGTGTATTTTGTATTGTCATTTACTTATTGCACCCTAATCTGCAAGTTGAAGATTTTAAATTTACTGAGGTATCTTCAGTGTTGCTTGTACAGTGCAGTGGAGCCGATTAATAATGGGTAAAACCTTTGTATGCTACAGCAAAGCTAATGTTTACTAATGATTTTCTCTGAAAGTTCAGAAAGAGTCTTTACATGTTAAAGGCTTTCATTCTGAACAAAAAACCTTAACCACTTTCTTCTCTTTTCACATCCTTTCCTTCTAAAACCTGCCCCCAACTTCTCCTCCCCACCCTTGAACTTGGATTTGCTAATACGCAGAGTTGTTGTATGTTTACTAGATACTTGTTTTTAGAAGACTTTACTCAGCAGATTTCTGAAGTCTTTTACTACAGTAGTCTGAAAATGAGTACATTGAGATCCAAGTTGGAGAGGATAGATTTTCTTTCTTTCCCTCATGACTGATTCTCGTTTACTGTATATATGAGAAGGTATTAATTTACCAGCTCTGAGTTTCATCAGTTATTCTTCTTTTTTCACTTCTTGTGTTCTTCGCTACTCATTTGCCAGTAGTACTGTAGAGTTTCTGGCGTGGTCTTCTACTTTTTGATATTGAAAACTTAATTGCTTTGCTCATCTGGTATGTATTTGTAACCATCTAATGATTATTTTTTATTTCCACAGTGTCTTGTCTGTGTCTAGCCATGATGTATGGTCAAAGATTTTGTAAATTTCTGTTCATTGTGTTTTCTTAAGTATGATGTAATTATATACCTAGAAATGTTTTTAGCACGTGGTAAGTACATTGATACATTGATCTTGTGTGAGATCTCAGTTCCATAGGGACATGATTTCATTGTAATTGTTTTTTTGTTGTTACCTATCATAATTTGGTTTCACATTTTAAAGTGATATTTGTAATTTTGATAATCCTGAAAAGTTAATCTCTCTCTCATTATTATTTCTAGTGAATGTCTTTGCTTTCAGTCTCCCCTTTTCTGCTAGTACTGTTTTTCAGATAACTATGTAATGAGGTAGATTGATAAGAAGATCTAGCTGAAGTTGATAATTTCTAGTTGCATTAATTTTCAGATAAATTAACTCTTTGATTTGCTATATCATGTGGATATAGAAACAGTTCTGCAAGCAAAAGGGGAGGATGTAGTAGCTCTCCTTATGGGTTACTTTAATATGACTTGAGCATAAGTGAACTGCTTTAAATCACTGATGCCCAGAATACTCGCTTTTAATTAGGTAACATTCTGCAATTAGACTGAGCAAGTTCTAATTTAATAAGGATGTGGTAACAAAATGGACTGTAATTTGTTTTAATCTCATTTAACCTTGATTCTGGTAGAGGAACTAGGCTTCCTTAGACCAGACTGTCAGGGATGTTTATGACCTTCTCATTGAAACCAAGTGGGTTTGAGGACTTAGGGAGGGAGAGGCATTTGAGTGTCTCAGATCTATATTTTAAAGCTTCAGCTTGTGTGCTTGGTGGTTTCTGGAGGCTCTAATGGGAATCACTGAAGAGTTGTATTCTGTCTGTGCTTTGCATGATGCTGGCCCAACAGAAGAACAAGGACAGCAAAATAGCTGTGTATCTCAGCCAAGTCAGTGTCAAAATAGATGGTTTATCATAAAACCATCAGCAGATTAAGAGAAGCTGCCAGAACACACTGAAGCAACTGAATGGTTTGCATTCCACCTCATGGCATTGAGACCTCTATGAGAACAGTGGCAATAAGCAGCTCAGGGACAATAATTTTTATTCCTGCTGTGAACCTTTGCCTGTAATTAGTTTCCATGTTTTCTGATGCTTGATTCATATTATTACATACATTAATTTTTCTTCCTGTAGCTCACTCTTTTATGGTATACAGCGCAAAGTAGGTATTCTTTGCCTGATGAGAATCTGGTTCTGGGTGCTTACTGGCATGTGCACTGCAGACAGGTTTGTTTTCTGAGGACTTTTCTGATAGATTTCCCTTGTATGGTTTTGTATTTAGCTACTTTTTTTTTTGTTTCATTTGTGCCTGCTTAGTGTTAAAGCTTCCAGACCTTGGCATTTGTGTCTTACTCAAAATTAGGGTAATAATGAGTTATCAAGGTGGAAGATTGAAGTATTCACCCTTTTGGGAGCAAAACCATTGTTTTTGGAGAGATTCTATCTATGAGTGTAGAAAACAACACAATCCCTTTCTAGAACATTTAACACAGTTTTTGAAGACACAGTAGTTACTCTGTCTAGATTGGAAAGAATTCAGTGCCTCTAAACTTATGATGACTTAAAAAGACTATAGCTACAAGAAAAGTTGTAATTTATTGTACAAGCTATCTTTGATTAGCTAGAGCATTCTCAAATTCTAAGCATCTTTTAATATGTTATATGTTGTTGATTGTGAATGTGAAAACCACTACTATTTAAAAATTTGTGGGGTTTTTTTGTCTAGTTTTTAGTGATGGTGTTAATTTTGGACAATTTAATTTTTCTGTAGGTGCAGGCAAATCACTTCAAAATAATTTGATTTTAAATGAAAACTTTCATTTACATGTAACTTTCGGAGCTGATTTTCTGCATGGTATCAATTTTTTTTGTGTGCTACATACTCATGAAAACTGGCTACTCTACTCCAATTATAGAGTTTATGGTTCTGGTGCATACATGGTATCCTGAACGATCCGGATGTAATGCTCAGCATATTGGAAAATAGTTCTTTCATCTGTCCTGCCAAGCTGTAAATATCAGTGTGAAAAGTATTTCTTCATTTCCCCTATGTTTTATTTTTCAAATTGCAACTGAAGTTTTATAAAAGTTTCATTCTGATTCACTTAGTTGGACAGATTAACGATTTGTTTGACCTTAAATGTGTTATAAAATGAGTATAAAATTGATTCTTTCACCTTAAAGTAAAAGGTGTACCTGTAGACTCCTGAAGTGTTGCTAAGTCACATACTTTTACTTAAATTTAGATTGGTGCAAATACTTCTGTTAATCATATTTGCTGAGTTGAAACTGCAGCTGAGGAACTAGCTGTGAATATACAGAGCACAGTTAATGTAGTGCATTGAGAAGCATTAAAAAAAAAAGGAGAAAGAAGAATCTACATTTCAGTTTTCTTTCTCAGGCTACAGTGCAGGAAGGTGGCAGTGCCAGTCCTATTCTATTGTTTGTGCTATGCTTGCCCTTTTGCTTGCGCAGCACACTGGGGACTTTACCTGAGTCAAACCCTGAAAATGATGGTTAGTTTTAAAACTGATCAACTGGGTGGTCCAGGACTTTGTATACATTATGACCTGTGCCAGCACAAAGGAATTGAATGGCAGCATGGGAACAATGCTTGGGAGGGGGTGAAATGCCTGAAACTTTGGCTGGTTTATGGTATTTATGAAGTTAGTGTTTCCTGGCATCTGCTTTCACAGTCAAGTTAAGCTGAAAGAAGCTTTCCTGATAGCAGAGAGGAGCTCTCCTCTCCTTTCATTATGTGACTGTATGTTACTGATAAGTTTTGTGTACCAGCGCTGATGCTGTTGCAGCCATGCAATGTCAGATTAGGGAAAGTCAGATTAGGGAATACATGCTAATTCTAAGAAATTTTTCAGATGCTTGCTTCCAGTGAATTGTGGAAGAAAATGCAACTGCTCATGCTACTATAAATGGGAGCATAAACAAGAAGTCACAGCTGCTAGATGACTCTCCTGTCAATAGCAAACCAGATTTAGTTCTTGTTACTCTAATTTTGAATGTATACTTTGAATCTGTGAAGTAAAGTACTGGGTGAAATGACCAGAAAATAGAAAGCATCAGCTGTTGTTTGTATAACAAGGTCTTTGACATAAAATGGACTTAAAGGATAATTAAAGTGAGAAAAGACCTCTAAGGTCATTGAGTCCAGCGTTTGAATAAACACCACCATGTCAAATAAGCTATAGCACTGTCATGCCCAGTCATTTTTTGAACACTTCCAGGGATGGAGAATCCACCACTGCTCTGAGCAGCCTTAACTACCCCTTCAGTGAAGAAATTCCTCCTAATCTTCAACTTGAACATCCCCTGACACAGCCTGAGGCCATTTCCTCTCTTCCTGTCACTTGTTGCCTGAGAGAAGAGGCTGATCCCCACCTGGCTCCAAACCCCTTTCAGGTGGCTGTGGAGGGTAATAAGTTCACCCCTGAGCCTCCTCTTCTCCAGGCTAAACACCCCCAGCTCCCTCAGCTGCTTCTCACAAGACTTGTACTCTAGACCCTTCCCCAGATCTGGTGCCCTCAATGCTCCAGCCCCTCAATGTCTTTTTTTGTCATGAGGGGCCCAGAACTGAACACAGGATTTGAGGTGTGGCCCCACCAGTGCTGAGTACAGGGGGACAATCCCTGCCCTGGTCCTGCTGGCCACACTATTGCTGACGCAGGCCAGGATGCCATTGGCCTTCTTGGCCACCTGGGCACAGCTGGCTCGTGTTGAGCTGCTGTCAACCAGCAGTCCCAGGTCCTTTTCTACCAGGCAGCTTTCCAGTCATTCTGTCCCTAGCCTGTCGTGGTGTGTGGGGTTGCTGTAGCCCCAGTGCAGAACCAGACACTTGGACTTGTTGAACCTCATACCACTAGCCTCAGCCCATGGATCCAGCTTGTCCAGATCTCCCTTCAGAACCTTCCTACCCTCCAGCATAATGACATTCCCACCGAACATGGTGTCATCTGCAATCTGACCAAGGGTGCCCTTGATCCCCTTGTCCAGATCATTGATGAAGTTATCAAACAGGGCTTTCTGCAGTACTAAGCCCTGGGGAACACCACTAGTGACTGTCTGCCAACTGAATGCAGCACCATTCACCACCCCTCTCTGCATCCAGCCTTCCAGCCAGTTAACCCAGAGAACAGTACACTCATCCAAGCGGTAAGCTGTCAGCTTCTCCAGGAGAAAGATGTGGGAAACAGTGTCAGAGGCTTTGCTGAAGTCCATGTAGCCTATAGCCACACCCTTCACCACCCCTACATGGTTCACCTGGTCATGAAAGGGAGATCAGGTCTACGTGAGGTTTGGAAGTCTGCCTGAGCTGTGATGTGAGACCAGGTAGCTCTTCCTTATGTGTTGTCAGATTCTTCTCTGGAGATGTCAATTATATTGTGTTTCAGAGCATCTTTGCTCATGATATAATAAGGAGAAACTAGTTACATTTTTGAAACACAGTTGAAAAATCTGTGGGTTTTCTTAACTTCTAAAAATTGTTCTGTTGTCCTGGGAAAACCTTATCATCCTCTCCTAGAAACATCTGACACAGGAATATCCAGCTAAATATTTCCCATATTTCTTTCTTTCTACATGATGAATCCCATACATAAATAGCATGTTGCCCAGCAGGAGAGTGAGTTTGTTTTTGTTTGGATGAGCAGTGGCATTTAATAAATAAGTTTAACAGTTGCACATTTCATTTTAGATGTCACATAATTAATGTATAAATATAATAATTCTTCTTTATATCACCTTCCTCAGAAAGTTCCAAGTATTTATAAAAAACATTTTGTGTGCATAAGGAGATTTTATCCTCATGCTTGCTCAATATTAGTAATTTAAATTTTATCATTTGCCCGATTTGGCAAGAGATGATAATATTGGACTAGTTTTTGTCAGGACCTGGAAATGCATCTATGAAAATGTAGATGGGAAAATACAATATTTTGTGTTAGAATACATCAAAGGTACAGACTCTTCAAAGAGTAGATCAAGCTGTCCATTTATGGCTAGTCTGCATACGCTTTCACATGATGGTACCCTGTAAAATAATGACTGTTGTATGCTAGTGACCAAAACACAAATCTCCAGTCAATTTTTATAGAATCATTGAATGGCTGGGGTCAGAAGGGTTCAAAGGTCGTCTAATTCCAACCCCCTGCCATGGGCAGAGACACCTTCAACTAGCCACTTTGCTCAAGGCCCCATCCATTTTGGCTGTGGATGCTTCCAGGGTTGGGAACTTTGGGCAGTCTCTTCCAGTGCCTCTCCACCCTCACAGTAAAAAATTTCTTCCTAATTCTCAATTTAAACCTACTTTCAGTTTGAAGCCATCTCTGTCCTATCACTACATGCCCTTGTAAGAAGTCTTTTTTCAGCTTTCCTGTAGGACCCCTTTAGGTACTGTAGGGCTTCTATAAGAGGCTGCTCTTTTCTCCAGGCTGAAAATCCCCAATTCTTTCAGCCTTTCCTCACAGGAGAGGTGCTCTATCCCTCTAGCTGTCTTTGTGACCCTCTTCTGGACTTCTTCAAACACACTGATGTGCTTTCTCTGCTAAGGAAACCTGACCCAGCTCTCCAGGTTGTGTCTCATGAGAGCAGGGTAGAGGGACAGAGTCATGTTGCCTTGCTGGCCATGCTGCTTTGGATGCAGCCCAGGATACAATTGGCTTTCTGGGCTATTGCACCATGCATGTCACCAGCTCATGTCCAGCCTCTCCCCCACAAACACCCCCAAATCCTTCCCAGCAGGGCTGCTCTGATCTGTTCATTCCCTGGCCTGTGTTGATACCAGGCGTTGCCCCAACCCAGGTGCAGCACCTTGCACTTGGTCTTGTTAAACCTCATGATGTTCCAGCAATGCTCAGCTTGGTGTTGGTGGCAGACTTGCAGAGACTGCACTTAATCCCTTCATCTGTACCATTAATGAAGATACTGAATGACACTGGTCCCAGTACGGACCTCTCAGGGGCACCACTCATCACTGATGTCCATCGAGACTCTCAGCCAATGACCACTGTCCTCTGAATGTGAACATCCAACCAATTCCTTATTTACTGAACATGTTTTTCTTGCAAATTCCTTCTGGTGTTTTGAGGATTACTTTGTTGTAGGAATAGGAAGCCCTTCACATGTCATGATGTGATGCTTCTGTGGCTCTACACTCTGACTCTGTATGTTGCTAGCACCAAGAAAAAACAGAAGTTAATACTGATTCAGCTACTCTTTCCCTAAAAGCAGTTTAGTAGCATGCACTACTACCTGTCCCAAAAAATCTGAGTACACTGAGACTCCTTTTAGAAGAGCGACTCTTAGTGCTGATATGTTGATGCATCCTGTATTTTTGCATTCATGGCTGTTTAAAAGCTTTTCTGAATCTCTGCAAAGCAAGGTAGATAGAACTCCATTACATATTGGTTCATATTGCTGTACTGTAAACTTTATGTGAAGGGAAGTTGTTTTACTGAGGTAAAATTCTGATTATAATTTTAGGACTTCACGAACTTGGACTGCAGTCTTGGGCTTGTATCTGTGCCTTAGCAGATATGCTATGACAGAAGAATTTAGAATGAGATAAGAAACAGCTTTGTTAAGATTTAAAATTAATCCTGCTCTCTGGTGTAAACTTATATAATAGTTAATTTAGCTATTTTTAGAGTTAACTTTAGTAATATTGATGTTTTTTCCTTGTTCCACCAGCTGGTACTCTAAATGCCAACACTGAGTTACCCTGTATTTTGTCAAGCCTTGGAGCCCAAAGCTTTATGTCACAGGAAACAAAACCAGGATCATTTAATCATTTAGACAGAATTTTTTTCGCTGTGAAAATAGAATGGGAATGTAGACAGTCCTTGAGACTAAGAAACTCAAAGAGATCTACCTTATTCATTGAGAAGTTCTCCAATGTTTGTAGGAACATCCTATTTAATCTTTTAGGTGCATTTTTTTGTATAAGAGAAGTTCTCTTTAGTTCTTGAGGACAAACAGAAAAGGAAATTGAAGTGATTTCTATAGCAAGGGCTTCTGTTGACATGGTCTGGTGAAACCCATATTACAGCTAAAGAACCAACTGTTTTAATTATACATAATTATAGGACTCTGTACCTGAATAAGAAGGTCGCTTCAGATTCGAAATCTGAGGGCAAAACTGGGATCTCTAGCCAAAGACAGTTATGTCCTCGGGCAAAGATTTTTAAAAAAAGATGAGTAATAAAAAAGCACATTGATGGAAATTGTTCATAACTGAGTTTTTCTTGAAATTCACTCTTTTAGAATTAATGTGTCATTGGCATTCTTATATCTTGATTCTCCTCTCCTTCCCCCCAATGTATCTTTACCTTTCTAGATCAGGATGTGTCTTTGCCATCTGAACAGTAACAGTATCCTTTGCAGACTTTGAAAGCCAAACTTTGACAAGATGGAATCTTTGCCTTTTAATGCTAATTCCCTATGGCCTATCACCCCTTGTATATGGAAGAAAAATGTCTTTCTGGTTTAAGAGTGATAATTAAACAGAACAAAGAAAGGGACAAAGAACCACTTGAAAACTTCTGCTAAGATCTCCTGGATACGTCTGTCTGAGGATTTTTTGCTGCTGCCTGATACTTTTACAAAAGCAGAAGGTACCAGATGTTTCACATCCATGTTGTTATTTGAATGAATTCTTGATGATGCAGGTATTCTTACTTAAATTATCCTATTTAGCTTCTTTTACATTCAAATAAATGTTTCTGCATGTTTCTCTTTGCAAAACATAACCCTATGAGGGGTTAATGTTAAGAAATAAAAATATCAGGCTCAGGATATGTCCCTGTATCTTGGTAGCTTGTTCCAGCAGCAGTTTTGTTTATTCCATGTTACGTGACTGTGGGTTCTGAGAATGTGTACAACTCTCATACATAGAGTAGCTGAGTCACTCCCTGTCAGTCATATTAATTCAGAGCAGGACCAAGGGTAGCTGCTATGCTTTACTGAACTCATTAGCTGTTGTTGGAAATGTCTTGCCCATCTATCCCTTATATATTACTTTTCCTAACAGACTACACATAGACAGTACTTCTTAGTCATTGTGTAATTCCAAAATTGCAGTTGCTTTGTTCACAGAAACATGTTACAGTGTGAATTTAGCCTCAGTGTTTCTATGTAATGCCTACTTCCACATTCTTCTACTTGAATTTACTATAAGAAAGTCAGGTTTAGGCAGTGTGTAAGCAGGGATAGATCAACTGGCATGAATGGAATTGCATCCTTTTAAGTGTGTGTGAGTCCAAACTGAGTATAGTAACAGGTTTGTTGTAGGACTTCAGATATTTATTTTTAAACTGACAATGTTTGTAAGATTATATAAATGAAGGTGACCCACATTGGTAAGTCAACATAATGTACAGTGGTGAAGAAAGGCTGCAGTCTCAAAGAGCATAGTCTTACATTCTTTCTAATAGGGAAAAAAGTAATTTATGCATTCTTCTTGTCCTTATCCATTTTTCAAGAATAATCCAGTTTAGGAGGATACTTCTAACTTTGGAAATAGACCAATACAGCATTTTTTCCTAGGGCATTTTTTTCATAGGTTTTTAAATCTCCTATTTGATTGTGGGGGTGAAAAAAAAGGAATTTTTTTCTTTCCCCAGTCTATCTTGAATCAGAATATATTTTTTTTTAATTTTTAAATGGCAAAGCAATGTAACTTTAAATAAAATCACATAAGTTTCCAGAGGGTTTTATGGGACAGTCCATAAGAAAAGGTATAAACAGAAGATCTTGGAGGACTTGTTTTTTTTTTTGTTTATTGGAGTAGCTTAGTGTCCAAATTGTCAATTATGCCTCTAGTAAAAATTCCACATTTTTTGAAGTAAAGCCAGTAAGTTAATTTGGGTAGGTATCAATTAGCTTCTCCCTCTCCCCACCCCTGCTGCCTCCCCATGGCTATTGTTGAACAACAAAGAACAACATTAAGCACTGGAGCCACCAGTTTATGCTACAATTAAATAAAGGTTCAAAGTTGCTTGTTTAATTCCTAAGCATTTCTCTTTACTAGTTGGAGTAGACCAGGAAAGTTTGATTCAACGTGGATCAAAGCATTTGATAACACAATTGATATTAACAGAGCTGCACAGCAGAAGTGATGTTGCACTCAATAATACCATTGCATTTTGCTTGCAGTAGTTTATGCCTACAAAATGGGACCATTTACTGTTTGTCTGTGCTGCATGAGAAGTACAGCTGACCAGCTTGTGGTCAGATTTTCTTAACTGTATATACTGGCTGTTTTTTTTTTTCCCTCCTTCTTAGTGAAATTACTTGGTAACTTCTGTTACCACGAGTAAATTGAGAAGGCTCAACTAGGGACAGAAAGAAAATGCTTTAAACATGCTAATTGTATTTTTGTTGTAAGTAGGGGTTGGTTGTATTGTTTCTGGCAGAACAAACATGTAAAAGAGAAATGTGAAAGGCATCTGCTTTAATACACTTTTGTACATTATAGTATTGCTTACATTGTTGGGCCTGCTTGGAGATAAAAATCCTGTCTTTAAAGGGGGAAACAGAAAAGATGCCATTTTCACTGCTGAAATTGTTACTGAGCTTTTTGAGGGGGAGGATTTATGTCCATATTAAATAGCAAAACATGAGTCATTGCCTGATTGCTGCTCACACCAAAATTCTTCTGTTATATACAGTTAATATCTTTTATGTAATTTCATTTCAAAGGATTAGGATTAGGACACATATTTCTCTGCCATTTTGGGAACTAGAAGTTAGTTACATTATAGTTAGATTTAACTTTATTCCTGTTTTTTCCAGCTGAAGCAATTGATAGTCACTAAATCAATGGAGAAAAGAATGATAGCTACTTAAAATTAACCTGCTTCTTTACTACAGGTTTTAACCCAAGAGAATGTCTGTTTCTTCTTGGTTTTATCACCATGTAAAGCCAACTTAGATTTATTGTAAGGGTTACTTGTAAATTGTTTTGAACCCTGCATGCTTGTTGTATTGCAAGAAAATACGTGCACATGAGTTTGTAATAAACTGTTAGATGCATACTTGTATGTAAAAATCAACTCTTATTGCAGATAAATACACTTGTGCTTTGATCACTTAAACTGTCCCACCTATTTGAGAATGATGTGTTAGAGGGTAGATAGATCAATAAAATTACTATATAGATCTTTGCATCTTACATGTTTATTGCAAATTCTGAGGGCATTAACTAAAACCTTCTTCAGTGTCTCATCTTACTTCCTTATTAAATGAAGAAGTTGGTTTTGGTCTTTTTAAATGAACAGTTGGCATGTGGCAGCTTTTGGATCTCTGGGGTATAATGTCCCACACCCTTAAAACCCATGAGCTGAAAAAGATTCTAACTAAAGTTTAGTACTTGTTAGGTCATTTGAGATGTTCATGACTCACTTTACTTGCTTTTTGGTAAAAGATGTATTTTTTTCCCAAACATTCTTCCTTCCCCTTTGTTACATTCATTTTCTTTGCCCTCATTGCTGTGACTGAGTGTTTGCCTTAAGCTCATTATTTTCAGGGAGTCGACTGCACACTGAATACCAACTGAGATGGTTTATGTGGCATCTGTAAAGACTATATTGGCACAATGGAAGTTCTGTAGAACTTTGGAGTTCTTTGTGCACTAGAATAACTTGGATAGCTTAAACACTGTGGGCTGTGTTTATGGTAAATTCTGCCTGTTGATATCAATTTGAATGGATGCCTCTTCAGATAGCTAATGAAAGTATTGTTCATGAAAACAATATATTGTGTTAGTATTACACCATGAGCTTAAAAATTTATTGTCCCAAACCTTTTAATGATCAGTTAATAAAGTTCTTTTTCCGTAACAAATAAATCATAGGGAGGAGGGCAGGGGAATGGCATGCAAATAGTATTGGATCAATGGATGCTTTTTAACAGAATTTTTCTTTTTCTGTGTTAGTTTTTCTTCCATAGAATGATATTGATACCAACATAGTAAATAGATAAGCCAGAAATTATGGTGGTTAATACTGAATGTATGCTGTGAAGGATTTAAGCAGCTGAGCATATTTGACGTGCATTCAAAGGAAAGAGATACTCTTTTCTTCAGAGATGATACTGGACTAATTTTAGTAAATGTGGGTGGAATTACTGGTAAATGCTTTTGTTTATTCTTTCCATTGCAGAACGTCAAACTCTTTCTGGGGTAACTGTACCAGTAGAAATAAGTTAATATGACTATGTGAGGAAGAAATAGTGTTGCAAAAGACTATTTAAGATTACTGTAGTGATTTTGAAGATAGGGAATGTTACTAGGACTACAGTTACCTAAACATAATTGAGTAGTGTTGTGGATTAACCCCAGAGAGCTGCCAAGCCCCATGCAGCCACTCACTCCTTGAGGGAGAATCAGAAGCCTAAAAGCTGGAAAACTTGTGGGCTGAGATCAAAACAATTTAATAGGGAAAGCAAAAGCCATGCACACAAGCAAAGCAAAGCAAATTCACTGCTTCCCGCAGGCAGGCAGGTGTTCAGCCATCTCCAGGAGAGCATGGCCCTGTCGTGTGTAATGGTGACTTGGAAAGTGAAACTGCATCATGCTAAATGTTCCCCCCTTCCTCCTTCTCCCCCTACTTTATATATTGAGCATGATGCCATAGGTCTGGAATATCCCTTAGGTCAGTTTGGGTCACCTGTCCTGACTGTGTCTCCCCCCAGTCTCCCATGCCCCCCCAGTCTCCTCCCTAGCACGGAGCAGAAAAGGCCTTGGCTCTGTGTAAGCCCTGCTCAGCAATAAGAAAAACATCTCTTTATTATCTACCCTGTCTTCAGCACAAATCCAAAGCACATCTCTATACCCAGTCACTGGAGAGAAAATTAACTCTGCCCCAGGCCAAACCAGCACAGGTAGGCAAGAGGATTCTGATGGTGTGCTGATAATGGTTTTATAAAGAATGCAGATACAGATTAATTACCTGTATATGTGTTTTATCTGCTGTTTTGAAATTATTCTGTCAGAGAGCTGGAAATTTGAAAGACTTGTGTCACCACTTCAATTTATTTATTATGCTAATTGTATTACCTTGTTTGATTGTCCACTCCAACATGGAACAGATCTTATGTTTGTTTGAGAGACATGACTCTAACTCTTCTATTCAATTAAGTAGCTGAATTTCATCCTACTTTCCAAAGTGAACATAAAGCAAGTAAAACACTTTTTTGTTTGACAGAACATGAATCAGGAACAGCTTGAAATTGAAGCAGTTTTTAGTTATTTGTGTATTTACCTCAGAAAGCTGCCTTCAGTCTGTGGTTGCTTTTGATATATGAGAAAACAACACTAGAGTCAGCTGTTTGACGTTGTATTGCTGATGCATGGAACTGCATCAGTCTGAAGTAGCTGTCCAATGTACTTGAAAATATGAGTATACTTGAAAATATACGTCCAAATTACTTGAAAATATGAGTATTGAAGCTATGTATGCTCCTTGCATAATGAATAGAATGTGAACCAGCAAAGCTTCCCACTTGTAATTTGTCTAAAATCTAGCTCTTATGAGGAGTAAGTTCACTGTTTTGTGTTCATTTTCTAATTATTTTTTTCTTTTGAGTCATCAGGCCCTTTGAGTATAACAGCAGTAATTTGATAGAAATTTAATATGAACTGTTGGAAGCCATTCTGAGCCCACAGTTAGATTTCCTTGGCTGAGAAAAAAGCTGCTTCTACAGCTAAAACTTCAAATTGTTTCTAAAATTTCAGATGTATTTTTCGGTACTCACAATTTGACTCCTATATTTTTCAATTTAGAACATAAGCTTAGCTTATATTATTAGATATGATGCCTATCTACTTACAATACCTAGATATCTTTATAAAATATATATAAGATACCTAGTTACGGTTTTCTTGCATATGAGGAAAATGCTGTGATCAGAAGCTTCAAACCTTCTTTGTACCCTATTTTATTTTTATTTTCTTGTGGCTTTTCATTCAGTCAATGTACTAATACCCTGTACTTTCATTCTGTACTCCGCATTATTTATAGTGTCTCTATGGGTCTTTTAAATTTGCATTTTCTTTTGATCCAGTCTCTGTGATTTTGAAAAGGGCTGATCAACTCATGTACAAAGTATGTTTTGTTTACCATTTGTCTGTGTTTTACTGTTAGTAAGATTTTGTTGTGAGGATTATAAGCCTATTCTAAAAAGTTTGAATTTTTTGAAAGATTGGTAAGAAGTTCTACTTGTACTTTAACTCTTAAAAGGCTAGAGTTATTCAGGCTTTTACTGTGGTCTTCAACTCTTGCATATACAGAAAGGTCTTTTTTATGAAGCCCAGCAGATACAGGCAGGAAGACCAGTTAACAGTTGCTTTCCTGATCTTCAATGTGCTTTCCTTAATAGCACGCAGAGGAATTGCAAATGGATTTAGCATAGCATAATTTGTTTTTAAATTATTGAAGAGACTCATAGCAAGGGTTGAGGTGAAGTGGCAGCTTCTGTTAAAGCTGTCAATAAATCTTGAAAAAATAAACAATTTTTTTAGACCTGTGAGTCAGTTTAAGAGAGGAGAGGTTGAAATGTACAGCTACAGCTTTCTTATTTTTTAGAAATTCTCATCAGCTTCTATGACTATTAGATTAGAGTTGCTATGAAAAAAAAGTATGGAATTGATACAAGATGGAATATGCTCTAGTCAGAAAGGCTGAGAAGGCATGACAGAAATACACACAGTAATAAAGTGGGAGCTTTGGGATCTGTTGTTTATAATGCTCCACACAGGTAAGACCCAGAAGCTGGAGAAGACTCTAACTAAATTTTAGTACTTATTAGGTCATTTAAAGTTTTCCTCTCTGTGTGTATGAAGTATACTGATAGAAAAATAAGACTGAAGAATGAAAAGATACCCTGTGTCTAAATTAGACTTTAAGAGAAATTTAGGTCAACAGAAGTAATTTTCTCTTCTAGAATTCAGTGAGCATCTGTGATTTTTTTTTCACTTTCAGTGTAGAAAAAATACAGGCCTTGTACTTTTTCAGAAGGCTTCTTATAGCACATAATGCATGCTGTGAACATGACAAATCTAGTTGAATGTGAAAATTATAAATTCTGGGTCAGTGAATGAAGACTGGCAGAATGAAAGATAATACCAGCTCCTAGCTCATTTTTGCTATATCACCCAGGAATGGGAAATGGCATTATCTTGATCTTGAGGTAGAAAGGCTGGCTTTACTTTTCACATTCAGACTCAAAATAAAAAATGCCAAAACGAATTCTACCCAGAAACCATACAAAATGCAGTATGTTTTATAAGCCCTCTAAGGAAGAAGAAACTTACCTTCTAGGAGATTGTAGTGTTGATATTGGGGTAATATTTGAGAGGAAAAATGTGTTCCTTTGAGGCACTTCTAACATTCTTGAAACTTTTCTTAAAATTTAAGGGAGAAAAGCTCTACTTTTACTTATAATAATTAATGTATAAACTCATAGAAACTGATGATATTAGGAAGAAAGAAATTATTGTGTAATTATAATGGTTTTTTTTTAGTTCAGAAACAGAATGGGGTATCTGTATGAGTTAGACATTCTACTTTCTCTCTTTGACAAACATTCAGCAAGGAAACAGAAATAAGAGACTTCAGCTGACCAAACCTATCCTGGTAAACAGAGTTGCTATGAATACAGAACTATTATGCAGCTAAATCTTGGGTTTCAGTTCTTACTTCAATTACAGTAGAAGTTTCACATGTAGAGGTACAAGTTCAGATATGTGCTAAAATCAGATTAGTTTCTTCTTATTTAATATATAGACCACATAAATTTTATTCAGATGGGGTCTAAAATAATCATGGGCACATATATCTTAAGTAGAAGACCAAAATGAGAAAGTGGTTTTGAAAATTAGATTTTACTAGGAAAAGACTACAATGTCAATTGCAAAGAGATGTTCAGCCTATGATATTATTAGGACTTCTGATGTCTTGAAAATTGATATGATTATGAAGTTAAATTTTCAGATTAATTTTATTCTCTCTTATTTTCAGCAAAGTTATAGAAGCCTAAAAATAAAGTTTCTTCTCTTAAAGAAATATCTTTAAGTCTTTTCTCTAATCCTTCTCTGGATTTACTGCAGATTTATTCCCTTGTAATATATAGATTCAAGACTGTGCTAATAATTATATTGCTCACAATTCTCTGTCTTAAAGGAAGTTACTTTAACAAAATGTCAGATCTTTCCATGGGACTCAGTCCGTTTATAATATTATAATATTGCTACAATAAATGTCAAATAGAAGTTCAGACACTCCTCTTACATAATTTATGTTTAAAGAAGTATAATTGAAATGTAAGCTTACCTCACATGAAATAAAAGGAAAGTTACTGGTTTACACCAGTGTAAAGAAAGAGTTGTACTTTTACAGAAAATACAGATTGTATTTTATCAAAGGAATATTCACTTCAGAATAAAATGAAAACTAGTCATAAAATGACATATCAATATTTGTGATTTCAAGACATTTTCGTAATTTCTAGATTTTTTCCCCTTTTTTTTACTAAAAACCTAAAATTATTCAATCAAGAAAAAATTTAAACCCAAAAACCCCTCAAAAAACCCAAAAATCTTATAAAAGTTTGTATTAGCAAGAGCAGTACCTAGAAAGCAGTGTAATAGGTTTAAGTCTGTATCTACTCATCTGCATAGGAAAGATTGCTATGTAAAAATCTTCACAATAGACTAAAGATGATTCTCAAGGGAAGTCTTATGAGCCACATACTTTTATGTTATTGACAGAAATATTTATCTGGATTTGTAGTTTGCCTTGGCAACAGTAGATTGTACAGGAAAACAGAAATCCTGGAGGGAGAATTGAAATGGAATAATTCTGAAAAGACTAAATCCTGTCAGATACTGAGCTTTTATACAAATAGGAAATTAAGTCTAGGATTTACGAATCCCAGTCACAGAATAGTTTAGGTGGTTGGGGACCCCTGGAAGTCATTTGGTCCAATGCCCTGCTTAAAGCAGAGCCAACTTCCAAGTCTGATGCCATTTGGTGTTAGATCACGTTGCTCAAGACATTGTCCAGATGAGTTATGAATGTGACCAAAGATTCCCACAACCGTGGACACCCTTCTTTGAGTGTTTGTAGATTTCATTTTCCTAATACCCAGTTAGTTACTGAATACTTTAATATTTTTTTTTAATTGTGCTATTCTAATCACTCACTCATTGAAGTTGCTAATTTTTTTCTTCTGTCTTCAATAAATTCAGATTTGGACCAACATAGAACATTGTAGAATCTTGCACTGAAAATAATGTCACTTAGGGGGTGTTGAGTTAACACTGTAATTCCCTGCAGCCATACATCAGAAGTTCTGTTTACGGAGCACAGACTTGAGTGGTTGATTCAACAATGGCTATTTAACAAATCGTTTTTGCCAAACTAGTCCAGTTAGCTACGGCATGAAAGAAAAGCCTCTACACAGAGCTTCAGCTAGAGCTTGGGTAAACATTGTGCCTCTGTCTTCCTTACAATACTGTATTCTGCTCCTGCATCATGTTTTGTAGGCCAGTGTGAATGAAGGAGAGAGAAATGTAAATCTATCTTCTCTTTTTCAGAATCCTTTGTGGTAGTATTGTCTTGCAGTACATTCAGTGACTAATCTTCATTCTTCATGCTACAGAAGGAGTTGTAGTCCTTCCAACTGTTTCCAGATAGAAATTTTTCTAATTGAGTACCCGGGGACTTGTAAAATTTTCTTTGTTCTTATCTTGTAGAATCTGTTTTTAAAAATGCTTTAAAAATTAATGTAAGAAATCTTATTGTCTTCCTTGAGCTTCATGAAAGTTTGCAAAATTGGCAACACATACCCTGAACAAAATCATAGTATAGTTATGGGAAGGGACCTCTGGAGATCGTCTAGTCCACCTCCCTGCTCAAAGTAGTATCAATTAGAGCAATATATTCAGAGTCTTGTTGTGAACTCAGAATTTTGAATCCTATGGATGGAGACTGCACCACCCATGTGGGCAACTCATTCCAATATTTGAATACTCTGACATAGAAGAATTTGTGGTTTTTTTAAGGTTTATTGAATTCAATATTCAATATTGCATATTGCATTTGTTCCCATTGTTTTGCATCCTGTCACTGGGCACCACTGGGAGGAATCTGCCTGTCTTCTTTACTGTCTCAATCAGAGTTTATACACGTCAAATAAGGCCCCCAAGCTTTCTCTTCTCAAGATTAAAAATCCCTGTTGTCTAAGCTTCTGCACAAATACTGTGATGAACTTGCTGCTGCCTGTCCGTGAGATTCTTGTGTTGAATAGAGAAGAATAATCATATTCCTTGAGCTGCCGGTGATGCTCTTGAGTGCAGCCCAGGATGCCATCACCTTTCCCTCAGGAATGCATTGTTGGCTCCAGGTCAGTTTTGTGTCCACTGGGACCTCCAGGTCCTTTCCTGCCAAGCTATTTCCCAGTTGGCTGGACCCCAGCCTCTACTGGTGCATGGGGCTTTTCTGCCACAGCTACAGAACTTGCATTTCCTGCTGCTGGTCTTCGTAAGGTCCCTGTTAGTTCATTTCTCCAGTTTGTTGAGTCACCAGAGTCTTCTGGTCTGTCAACACCTCCTCCTGGTTTTGTGTCATCTGCATACTGAGAGTTCACTCTGTCCCATCACCCAGGCCATAATGAAAACTTTATTGCCCCTGGTAAGGTAAACCATGAGGTAAACCACCTGTGGCTGGCTTCCTTGCCACTAATCACAACCCTTTAGGCTCAATAGTTCACTCAGTTTTCGGTCCACATCACTTTCCATTTGTCCAGCTTGTACTTCATCAGTTTATCTATGGGGATATGATGGGAGACAATGTCAACGGCCTTGCTAAAATAACTTAAACAACTTCCACCATCTGAGCCAGTCATCATGTTGTCAACTTGGCTGGTCAGGATTGATTTCCCCTTCACAAATCCAGGCTGACTACTCACAGGCACGTTTTCGTCCTTCATATGTTTGTAAATGGTTTCTAGGAGGATTTGCTTCAGTCTCAAGACATGACAAATATTATGTGGACTTCATTTTATGATGGTAAAAGTAACAAGTAAAAGCAAATGCAGGGGCTAGAGGGAGAAGGCTTAGTGCTGTGCTTGTGCTTGAGAAGTGTTTGAAAAGTGCTTTGCAATGGGTCTTGCAGTTAGAGCAGGTCTGGTACCACAGGCCAGCAGCAAGCAGCTGCTGTCACAGAGGATTAGGACAGGAGTGTTGGGGCCTGAGAGCTTCCCTTCCTGCATGAGGATTCCCAGCATTGCTGTCACTGGGATCTCCTGTAGGATGAACTCAGACGATGAGTCCTGAAGTTTTATATTTAAATGGTATGTGGATTTTGCTAGCACAAAGAGGCTGAGCTAAATTGCTTCTAAGTATAGGGCTCTGTTGTGTTCTATAGTTAGCACTGTTAATAAAGGAATAGTGCCTTCAGAACACTAAGCTTACTGTGACTCTGAAGAAAAGATTTAATTTGTTTATTAGTACAAAAATGTGTACATCTGAGCATTTAGCAATAATTTGCTATAATTCTGAAGTCTTCAATATTTAAAGCAAATCTATGGTGCAGCTCATTTGGTAGAAATAGAAGAAAAATCTTTTGCAGTTGGAAAATTACAGACTGTGTAGGTGTTGAAATGCCTCCTGCTTCACTTTCTTAATTGGCAGTAGGCCAGACACTAAGAATTTCTGGTTTAAAGGGAAATGCTTCCCTTTTCTATACATTTTGATGGATAAAGGTAGCATTTTGTTTGTATTTTTCCAGCAGTTAGGGTTTCTTCTATCTTGATACAAAATGAATAAAATTTCAATTAAATAGCTTCTTCAAGTTCTTGGCTTTTTGCATTACTACTAGATAACACAAAGATATGCATGCCTTGCCAAAGGAAAAGGATGTGTTGATGTTTAGTTTTAATTTTGGCATCCAGACCCTCTTGCTTTCTGATTCTATTCTAGGAGTTGATCCACTTGAGTAATTTTTCTTTTCACCTTATACTTTTTTTCATTGCTGCCTACCATTTCCTTCCTATCCTGCTTTTTTTTTGTTTTCTTTTTCAATTGTGGGATAGCATTGAGAGAGACAGAATGAGGAGACAGGTACAAGATCTGTAATTTAACCAAGTTTTTACATCCTTTTTTAGTCATGTTTGTGTGCATATGACTATACATCTGACTGCTTTCCCTACAAAAAGGAAATAATGGTAGATTTCTGTTAAAATGTTGTACATTGGGTGTTGGTTTCATGTATATCTTCTATTTGCCCCCTCCCTATGATTTATCCCTTGTATTGCCATAAGGCAAAAGCTTCCATGAAACCACTGCCTTGATCATCTGGTTTGAAAAGATCTTTCAAAAGTTTCATATTCTTATGCAAAGCTACACTAAAAATTAAAACATTCCATGTAGGAAGTGATATATAATAGCTTGATAGGTTGATATTTTTAAATGTGG
Source organism: Promerops cafer (assembly GCA_013398275.1). Classification (NCBI taxonomy): domain Eukaryota; kingdom Metazoa; phylum Chordata; class Aves; order Passeriformes; family Nectariniidae; genus Promerops; species Promerops cafer. Next base: position 693,212 of record VZSE01012040.1, read on the forward strand.
TGTTCTACAATGTATTATTAAAAAAATATAATGCCTCTCTTTCCTTGCATGAAAAACCTGAGTGGTGTAGGTTTATTCTTCTTGGTTTTGTTTGGTTTTTTAATGAAAGCCATGAGCTTGTAATCATCACACTGAGTAATGTATTGCATGTTTATGTTTTTGTAAGTTCTGGTCAGGATGTCCAAGGAACGAGTGTGGTGGCAAATCTTCCAGTCCTTATGCGACAGAATCCTGCAGAAACACTTCGTCGGGTTTTACCAAAAATCAGAGTAAGTTTTGTGTGTTGAGGTTTGATTGTATCTTTTTCTGCTAATTTAATTATTTTAACAAAGGAAAAAAAATCCCACTTTTATTGCAAACTCAGTCTCTAGGAGGTGTATGTCCAGTAGGTCTTTTGCATTAATTCACTGAACTTACAAAGTATTACAGGTGTTACAGTTTTTAAAAAATTGTTACAACAGGAGGGAAAAAAGCGCAGACTTTTCACCACTTAAATGTTCTAAAGATTTACCAGTGTTTTGACAGCTTTCTGAGAAGTCTTTTTGAGTACTATCCAGTCGTAATGGTTGGTTCTGATGTTCTCGATCTCCTTTCATCCAAACATTAAGATCTTCATGGTGCTGTCCAGAAGACTATAGTTTGCTTTTAGCTGTCTGTGCAATTTCATGTTCTGCCCTCCACATTTTTAGTAAGTCACTGCTAGTTGTGATAAATGCATGCTGACAATGTAATGCTATACAGTAATTTTATATAGAGATATGTTTTTATAAAGGATATTTGTGTGGTTTAACCTGGAGAAGAGAAGGCTCTGGATACACCTTATTTTAAGTTCTCAGTTCTTAAAAGGGGGCTTAGAAAAAGATGAGGACAAACTTCTTGGCAGTGCCTTTTGAGATATCACATGGGGTTATACTAAAGAAGGGTGGATTCAGACTAGATCTAAGGAAGACATTTTTTGACATGAGGATGGTAAAGCACTGGAACAGATTGCCCAGAGAAGTTATGGATACCCCATCCCTGGAAATGTTCAAGGTCAGACTGGATGGGACTCTGAGCAGCCTGGTCTAGTGGAAGGTGTCCCTGCTCATTGTTGTGGTGGTGGACTAGCTGACTTTTAAAGGTCCCTTCCAACCCAAACCATTCTATGATTCTGTGATTGTGGAGAAGATACCTGTCTCTGTATTTCACTCTGCCCCTTGACCAGAAGAAATGTACAAGTTCATTGAAGGTGTGGTTTCAGAAGCAGCCTTGGCCAAATAAGAACAAACTAAATCACAAATGCAAATGCAAAACTTAATAATGCAAAAGACCTCTAGGACTCTTGCAGAAGAAGAGGGTTGGAGAGGGCCTTATCAGTGTATACAAATACCTGACAAAGCAAAGAGAGACAGGCTCTTTACAGTGGTACCCAGAGACAGAGCTGCAGCTGTTGTTGCAGTGCGCACAAACAGAAACACAGGAGGTTTCTTCTGAACATCAGGAATCACTTTTTTACTGTGAGGGTGACTGAGCAGTGGCACAAGTTGCTTAGAGATGTTATTGTCTTCCTCCTTAGAGGTACTCAAAAGCAGTCTGGGCATGTCGTAGCTGTAACTGGCCCTGATTGAGCAGGGAGATTGGACAAAATGCCCTCCAGAACACCCTTCCAGCCTTCAAGCATTTTGTGAATATCAGACATCACCTCTCAATTTCATGTTATCTCCTGAAACATCTGTGATCTCAGGAGACTTCTGTTTCTTAAGAAGAGCTGCTTCTTAAGAAGATTCAGGAAATGGTCAAGAAATAGCTCTCCTCAGGAGTAAGGACTGGTATAGACTGACAGATTGTTTAGGAAACATTAAAGTGCTTCTGGTTGCGTTCTGCGTTATAAGATGCAGGTCAATAAGCATTTTGCTTAAATATGTATGAGTGTAAAAGTGCTTTGAGAAGAATGACTTCAAGTTGCAAAGAAACTGGTAACCCTTAAACTTGCTGCAAATATCTGCAGTTACAACCACATTATTCTGACGTATGTAATGCAATCTTTCTTAATCAACCTACTGGCTTCAAGAAAAGTTGGTTTGGTTTTTTTATGCCTACCATACTGAATCCATTTTTGCCTCTGGTTTTCTACTTTGAGAGCAGAATTCTTCCTGAAATTAAGGAGTAATAAGAAACACTGGGGATTTTCTACCCTTATTTTTCAGGCTGTGGAGAAGTGCTGGTCTTGGCCTGTCTTCAATAAAAAGTGCAGTATGGGAATACAGTTTTTGTACTAGTTTTAAGTTTTTTTATACAGGGATGAAGAAAATATTTGAAACTATGGTCGTTTATATGAATAAGGCCTAGAGCCTGGAAAGTATTTGTACAGTGGGAGTTGGATCTCCGTGTGATCTTTGATCAGGCTGTACTTAGTTACTTTGTAAAAGTATCTTCCTGTATAATATTAAAGACATTCAACTGAAAACAGTATATGAATAAAGAAGCATTAGGAATTGAAGATAGAAGTACTTGAAAGGAAGCAGACAGCTTTAATAATAAATGCAATCAATCTTTGAGCAAATTACTGAGAAAAGTAGTGTGGTTTTCATCTTACAGTGTCATTTAAACCCAAACTGGATGCCTTCCTAGATGATAAATTAAATGAAATCTAAGTTAATGGGCTCCAGACAGAGGTAAAAAAGTAAAATATAATGAGGTCAGTCTAAATCCAAGTGTTCTTTTCAAGTTTAAGCTTTATAAACTGAAACTTTGTGGAATGTATATGAATTAAGTTCGTTTCTGTGGCAATGCTCTTATAAAGCCAGTTCTTCAATGGTGTTCTGTTATATTATTTATCTGTAATAGAAGTAAAGTGATGTTGTAGCCATGTGCACTGCACTTTTAACTGCAAAACAGTATTTGACATCATTAACTTGACCTATTTCTTTTCTTAACCTTGTTTTTTATTGGAGGAATCATCCTGACCATTAAATGTAAACTTCCATAGTCTGTAAAGGCATAATTGAACTCAACTGCGATTAGAGTCTTGCAAATGTAATCTGCCATTGCAGGGAAATAAACTGATTTAAATTACTGCACTTGGTTCTGCTTCTTTAGGTTGGGAGTAATCATTTGTGAAATCAAATTAGCACATGAAAAATGAATTGTGTAGTAGTTTCAGAGGGCTGTTTCTTTGAAAGTATTGTCACCATATAATTGCATAAGGAAACCAGTGTACTTATTTAGCATGCTTGCAGACACCCAAAGCAAAATTAATGTTTTTGTTAGAGCTGAGGGTAAAGCAGATGAAGAAATAAATGAATCCAAGGAATGTTTAGTCTGAATACATTGCAAATTTGTATTTCATTTGTGAAAAATGGATAAACCTGGTTACTTCTAGAAGTATAGAAATAGTGTATATATATAGTGTATGTAATACAGTGTATACAAATTGCTTATCATTCTGTGAAATCTAATTAAAATTGTATAAAAGACACTATATATTTAAAATAAGTGTTTTAGATCTGACATGAGTAAAATCAATACATCAATAAATGTGACATACATAAGTAATATTGAATTCAGTGTCAGTATTTTGGTTATGGTATTTAAACAAACATACAGTATATAATTTAGATGTTAATGTAGGAATGAGATTAGGAAGTTTTTTTTTAATTCTGCCATTAAAATGAAGTTGCATCCTTGTATGTGTTCTTCTGCATAGAGAACCCCACTCTGGATTTCTGCATGCACCTCCTCATGAACCTTGGAAGTCATTGAAATGCAGATTTAGGGAAAGCTGACATTCTTACAAGCTTTTCTCTTTGTGCACAAAATGGCTCTTTTCAAATGATGTTAATAGTATTTTTCCTGCTTTCCATCTATGTGCTCTGCAACTGAAAGTGATGGAGGGAGATTGCAGGTGTCTATCCAAATGACTAGTAAGACTTTTTTCCAAATGCTGTGATTGCAGCAAACTATGCTGATTCTTGTTGTTGTGTATACATCAAGCTTTATTCAGTGTTGTCTGATTAGTTCCTAACTAATTTTCAGAGTTACTTATTTTCCTAATATATCAGCCTCCTCTTGAAGGCTTTTCTTTTCCATAGCTGATTTTATAGTTTAAGAAAAGGTGGGGTAATTTTTATCCTTCCTTATACCTAACATTAATTTCAAGGTCCATTCTTGTTATATCCTCCAGCTTCTGTAATCTCCATTATTTCTGTGTCTTTTAGTCTTAATGAAAATTTCTATCATACCAATGCAATTACTAAAATGATTTGACTATGTCTCTGCTTGCAGCATTCTTTCAAGAGAATTCTGTTGTTGCAGGACAAAGTGTGCATTAAAACTAGAAGTGAATTTTCTTTTTTTCCAATTAATGGAATAAACCAGGCTTTCTAAATTTTAGGTTTTGATGCCTGAGTTTAACTTGTAGACATTAGAATAGTTAAGAACATGCTAGTACCCTTAAATTCCATTAAATATGCTTGTCTGAATAAGATAGGCAGGGAGAGCTTCTTTAGTCTGGAGTGAAAATTTGTGGAGTATCCACGTATAGAAAAATACATTACTTTCTAAATAAATAAATTTATGTTAAGTAAATTTAAGTTACTCAGCTTGGGTTGTATGAAAACGGAAAGAGGAGACCCCATACATTTCCAAATGCGGAACTGTACAGTTCTGAGTGTAACCATCCGTGCAGGCAGGTGTGTAAGCAGTCTAGAAATTTATATTTCAATGTCTCCCGAGGTCCATGAGGAGGCACATCCAGAGAATATGTTCTCACACATGACTATCCAGAGTTATGTGGATCAGTGGAGGAGACTATTTGGAAACTTTGTTTGTTGGTAAGTAACCCTGTTTGTATCGCATACAAAGTAAATATGTACGGAAAACTGAATTCATAGAATCACAGAATTATTTAGGTTGGAAAAGACCTTTAAGTTCATGAAGTCCAGCTGTTAATCTGGCACTGTTCCATTATTCTCTGGTCTGCACTGCTGTGTTAGCATATACAGTGTGTAGATAGTGCTCTTTGTTCTCTTGGTGATGTTTTTTTGAACAAGTGTAAGCCAGAATCCCAGAAAAGTATGGACGGGTATTCTGATCCCAGAAATATTCAAAATGCAAAATAGGTGGGTGTCCTTATTCTTTCTTGGCTGTAGCTGTAAGAGCAATGGAGGAACAAGGACAGAGTCTATGAAAATAAGAAGGTGGCGGATTCCATGGGTGTTGAATGCAAATATTTTGTTGGAAAGCAGCACAGTGCTGTTTCTTTTCTTCATTTGTGGGAGCAAAGACACAGAGAATCCTTTTAGAAAGAAACATTGTTGTAAAATGAGACAGGTCTTGAGAGATAAGTTATGGTTCTCCTTGAAATAAGATAAGGTAATAATTGTACATTTGCATGTACAAATGGTTTGACATTTCGTTCTACAAAAGAAAACTTCTTGGTTTTTACCAAGTCAAATAGTAATTTCTCAGATGTTCTCTACAAACTATTTTCTCAGCAAAATTCCTCTGTTTGCAATGCTTAGAGTCATAGAATCATTAAATTTGGAAAAGCCCTAAGATTTTCGAGTCCAGTTGTTTACCCAGCACCGCCATTTCCACCATGTCCCTGAGTTCCATACCCACATGCCTTTTGAACACTTCCAGGAATGGTGGTTCCACCAGGTCCCTGGCAGCCTGTTCCAATGCCTGACCACCCTTTCAGCAAGGAAAGCCACTTTCCAGCCCCTCTGTCCCCAGCCTGTAGCAGTGCATGGGGTTTGTGTGACCCAGGTGTAGGATCCAGCGCTTGCCTTTGTTGGACCTCAGACCATTGGCCTTGGCCTTGATATTAATTAAGATATTAAACAGGACTGGCCCCAGCACTGGGAATCCCCACTTGTGACTGGTTACCAACTGGATGTAATTCCATTTACCAGCACTTGGGACCCGGCCATGCAGCCAGTTTGTGACCCAGTGAAAAGTCCAATCCATAAGCAACCATGCACTTAGATGCAAAATGAATATTTTTTTAAAAATCTGATCCAGGCTTATTTTTATTTTCAATTAAAAGTCCAGCTTATTTTTGATTTTTGGCGAGTGATCTGAGGAAACTCTTTTCATATCAAGCACTATAAAAAGGAAACAAAACCACATATGTAAAGTGCTAAGTAGGAAATACGGGCTTTAGACTCCTATTGAATTTGGAATCACTTGTAAAATGAGTGTAATGCTTTAGAAGTAGAATAATGAACTTTTTATTTTCTCATGAAATAGAAAGACACAGAAAAGTAAACAAATGGAATGTTCACTTAGTTGATAGATATTTACAATAACTAATACTTAAAATGAATGCTATGTCAAAGATTGCATCCTGCAACGTCTGTGCATAAATATGAAATTTAAAGTTTAAATTGCCTGGTTTTAAATTTAAAAAAATAGTAATACTTCATTTCACTTCAACATATTAACTTTGTTTAACTTTTGAATGGATGATTTTAAAGACAACCTAATTGATGACGTTCTTGTGTGCCAGAGCTCAGAAGTACAAATGTTTAGTTAGCTGGATAAATATTCTAGTGTATGTTGCTTTATTCTTAAGACTAGATATATGCACTTTTCATTTGCATTCTGTGTTAGTCAAGGGATGAAATTTAAATTGCCTTCTGCTATTTTAGTGTCTCTTACTGAATGAATGAATGAAAGAATGAATGAAATACTTCTTTTTAATTCATGTGCATAAACAGCAGAAGTGCAATTGTTGGCTGGTCTGTTTCTACCTCTCATTTTGTAAAGTCGAAAAATCCACGCATTGCATTGATGAAACTTAAAGTCACAAAAAATATTAAAAGTAACTTTTTTTTTCTTAGAAGATTCATGATATATCATAAGAAAATTTAATGTCTGCAATAAATTGCTGTTAAGAGAAAATAATTTTACAGCAAATTTTTTAGTTTACCCAGGTTGTTGTATATTAATTCTAAAAGTGAATGTAAAAATTTGGATGTTCTTTCAGTACCTTTCTGCCTCGCTCTCTAAATTGTTATAATTTGTAATTATACAGGAGGTTCTGCATGTTGCAGGAGTGGAAATGCAGTTAACAGCTGCTGTTTCTTTTTTGACTGTTCTGCAAGAGGAGTCGGTGTCCATTCATACGTACTCCCACTCCTTCCTACACATCATTCTCCAGAACCTGGAACACAGAGATGCAGGTCAGGGCTGTACAGCTACTCTGATGGCTGATGACCTCTACGTGTTTTGTTTCCTTAGTGACCCTACAATACTGTGTCAACAGTGAGTGCAGTCACTGTGACTTTGTATCTAGACTTGCATGAATGAAAAGATTTTTGCATGATGACGACTTTCATACTGATACTTAAATGTAATTCTGATTGAAGCAAAAAAACCCCTCTCACTTTGTCTGAAGGATTAAGTCCCAAGGTTGTTTCTGAGTCTGAACTTCTCCTGAAGTACCAACTTTTTGCGGCTGAAAAAATGGAGGGAGGATGATTGACATTTCTTCTGTGTCGATTATTTTTTAATTTCTTTGACACTAGTTTTAGAATACAAAGGAGAAAAAAGGCCAGTTGTGCAACTGGAAAGTGTCAGTGGGCGTATGAAAGGAACATGCTTCTAAATGAGGGAAATTAGCTTTATAAAGCAATAAAGTAATTTCATATAGGAGTTGGAAAGAGAAAAGAAGTGGGGGCAGACTTGCTTCTTACCTATCCTGCATCTTACTCTGAAGCCTTGAACGTTAATGTAATGGCTTTCAGATACATAGCTCCTTGAAGACATGTGTAAAAAGTTGGTGCAAATTTTGTAAAACTGCTGTATGTTTTGGTTTAGTTGTTGAATGTACAACATAAGACATCACATATAACTCATATCTTTTAAACAGGTGTCAGCAATGCATGGTTAGAAACTCTTCTTGCTGTAATAGAAGCTTTACCAAAAGAAACTGTCAGACATGAGGTAATACTAATCTCTCATGCTAAGAAAAAAGAAATTAGGATTGTAAGATTGTATTTCCCTGCAAGTTTTGTTCACCTCAGTCAGATTTGTGGCAGTTCTATACCTGTGAAAATGGTAATGGTTGTGGGACACACTGTAAGAGACGAATTGGCGAAGAGGCGAGACAGGAAGGCCACCTTAAGAAAAGTAACGTTCTTCAGCAAATAAAGTCAATACTTTACACTCCACTGTAACACTTTCACTGCACATTGTATTCTCAGTAACATGTTTTCCTGCATCCTGTTTTGGTTTACAAGATGGTGTCTCACTCTATGTCTTCATGGAGAAACTACATTTTGTTTACTATTGGACTAAAATTCCAGTACTGCTAAATGGAACTGAATGCTGGAGATCCATTCCTTAATGTATTTCAGGAGTTCTTGGTGTACCAAAACTCTAATGCACTGCAAACACTCTTAATTTTTCACTGTGTAGCTCAAGAAAGAAGAAGAAAATCTGTCACTAAGTTATAATGCCAGTCCCCTTTAGTCACCTAATTTATTCGCTTTTAATTATTCATGTTTTATGAAGTTTAAAAGCTTTGCAGCAGACATATTGACTGTGTTTATAATTTAAAACAATATGGGGGTTTAAATATATGATTGCTTGTGTAGTATGAAAGTTCTCATTAAAATAAGATTAAAATCCAGAACTGTTTAAAAATCAAGTTCTAAAGGGTAAAAAATTAGGTTGGAAGAAACACAGAGAAATTATTCTAGTCACCTCCAAAATCTAATTGTAATGTAATTTTAAATATGTAATTTTAAACAAAATTGACTATTAACGTGCATAGGCGCCATTGTTGTTAGTACTGATTAATTCAGTGAAAAGGTTAATGACATTTGGGATATGTTTTTGTAGATTTTTTTTTTTGAGAAGAGGAGTACTTTATTTAATGCTCACAATTTTTCTGCTCATATTTCTTCTTTTTTTTTTTTTCCTTGTAGATCCTGAATCCACTAGTTTCCAAAGCACAGCTTTCTCAAACAATTCAGTCCCGCTTAGTTAGTTGTAAAATCATGGGAAAAGTAGCTAACAAATTTGAAGCTCATATGTAAGTAGACTGTCAATATATTTTCATTTCACTGTGTGAACTAGTAATTCTTTGTTAGTGGACAAATATTACTACAAGAAAAGTAGACTTTATTGCAAAAATGAAATACTTTTTTTTCACAGATCCCTTTCATTATTTAACTAGCATGTTCAGACTTGCTGATGTTTTTGTAACTTGAGTTTGTATGTTCTTTCAAAGATTTGAGTGGATACCATTTTCATGCCATTCTTCCATATTGTTCTTCTTACTAGAAAATAGGCCACACAGTGGATTTCTCTGCAGACCTACAGGCACAAAACACAACTTCATCTCCTTTGAGTTTCTTGTCATAGGAAGAGGAATTCCATTCCCAACTTTTATTATGTAACGAACTTTAGCATGTAGGTCTGTTTTTTTCTATCTCTAATTAAAATGTAGATATATGAGGAACTAGTGCTGTTCCCTGATATTATCCAGCTCTTAGATTCAGTGTCTGTGAGTCTGGACAGAAGAGGGTGCAATGATGAAAGTAAATCTGAGTCACTTACCTGCCCAAAGCAGTTGGTGTGGTACACTCCTTGGTCAGTTTACCCAGGCTTATGATAGTAGGACCACTGCACCAAATGTGTTTGCTATCCAGGCAGTCCAGCACAAAATTACTTTGAATTAGAGTAGACATCCACCGTGGGCCACTAAATGCCCAGAAACTGTCTAGCTGAGGAAGTCCACTCTAATAATGATTTTGATCTGCACCAAAATGTAAGAATTCAGCATAATAGAAAAGAAGAACAACAGGACAATATGACAAGACATTTAGTAATAAATTTCTTTAGATTATGTTTTTTTTCTTCAATAAAAAAGAACTAGAAGCACCCAAAAGGAAACTACTTAAATCTTCATTTGCTGTTTAGACTATACTTGTTGGACATTCAAAAGTTAATGAAAATGGCAGATTAGTATTTTTTGAGAATGTTACCAAATCTTTATGTTCCAAATCTCTAGAACTCTGTCAGAATAGCAGTTGCATTTATTTATTTGATGTTACATTCTCATGGAAGTAAGTGACTTTACGGATTACTGGGAATCTTATGTGAAATATAGTAGTGTTAGTTAGTAGCCATAATAATCACATCTTTTGTGGAGTTTCTTCGACATGATTCCTTGCTGTTCAGAAGTAGGAATCCCCACATTTCAGTAAACAGGTCTTAGCACTTTCTGTGCACAGCCACTGCATTTTAAGAAGATAACTCAGAATTTTCTGGGACATCTTGTTCCTCTGGTAGAGAGCTCTTGAGTGCAGTTCAGAGGCCTGAAAAGAGAGCTGAGTCCTCGGGTTTAGAATGTGGCAGACTGAGTAAAGTTCAGGACACACTCTCCTCCCCTTTTCAGAAGGGCTCTTGGTCCAGGCCCAGAAGACATATCTATCCTCAGGAGCAGGCAATATATATGCATATCTTCACTTTCTTCTACAGAATGGCACAGTTATTCCTCATAAAATTTATACTATAATTAAAAACTTCATATTTGATGTTACTCCCAGGTTATTTTATATCCTGTCCTTGTCAGTGACCATTATTTTTCTACCCTCTGTTCCAGTGTTCCAAGTTAAAAAGTATTTTTTTTTATGTAGCCTCTAATTTAGTGTATTCTAAAATGCTGAACTTCCAAGACTGTACAATTTTTGAAACTTCAGGCTAAATTTTTCTGTAAGAAGTAAATTAATTTTCACTGAAATGAATGGAGGCTGTGTAAGCCGGCTTGAAAATTTGCTTGTCAGTGTCTACATATTATTTATCTTGAGTTTTGCAATAACATAAGGATTTTTATAGAGATATTTTATGAATACTTAAGATAGAACCTTGGGCAGTGAAAGGAAACACAATGGCTGATTCTGCCAAGTTGTAATATGTGTTTTTACTGAAATAGGAATCAAAACTTTTATTTTCTATCTGCCACTGATTTACATGAATACTTGGTCTACTTGCCTGAAAGCATTGCAATATTCAAGCTTTTAATCTTAAATTCTTTTTTCTTCCTAATTATGTCTGGAATGATAGCTGCATATCAAAGATGAGGTATTACAGACATTTAATTGGGATTTGAATTTCCATTTATATAATCTTTTTGTTCTTTCAGTGGCTGTTCAGAAACTGTACTGAAGATTAGAAGTTATTAAATGAGGACAGCATTCTACTAAAGTAGCCTTCTATTTTTGTAGTTTATAAGAAATAATGGATGAAATATGAGCAAATGATAATGACAGTAAATATTCCTTTTCCTGTTTCTTTGTAGCACATATTTGCATCCAATGTACAATATTCTTTTGTAATTGCTGATTATCAGAAAAATAATTTACTGTGTGTGATAAATTAGTAATATATGGGATAAACAAGTAATATGTGAGTAAAGTTCAGTACTACTCAATAGATTTTATATATTCTTGTTCTATATATTAATAAAGAATGTTCACATTTTTAGTATTAAAAGAGAGGTTCTTCCATTGGTAAAGTCACTGTGCCAGGATGTGGAATATGAAGTTAGAACTTGCATGTGTCGGCAACTGGAACATGTAGCTCGAGGAATAGGGTGAGTGCAATTTGCCTGACTGATCTTAAATGCAGAATATTTCCCTAAAATGTTAACCTAAAAACTGCTTTTAAAATTGCTGAATTCATGCATACTCAATAATGAATTTGGAATGTGCAGATGTGTTCTTAGTAATTGGCTGTTGGCAGTTTTCTCTTTCCCACTTTTAGATTTTTATTTCTCTTGTATAGTAAAATTGCTGAACCACAAACCCAGCAGATTTTTTAAATAATGACTTCATCTATAGCTTCTTGAAGTGATCTCAATTATCCATTGATGGTAGTTGTCTTATTTAAAAATTCTGACAAGTATTAGCAGTTTTAATAATTACTGTGCAGTGTTTTGAGAAAGGATGCTAAATGGCTTTTGTAAGAAATTTCAACTCAATATCAACTTTTACTCAAAGCTTGAAGGCCTTCAATATTCACACATAGGATTGAAAAAGTCTGGAACTTTAATAAAAATTAATTACAGGATTGGTCTGTGAGTGAACAAATATTTTAAAATTCGAGGTCTCTCTACCTGTTACTTTGTCAGGGAGGGAAAAAAGCAGTAACTTCTTTTACAGAATTAAAAATTTATTAAGTAACATTCCTTACCCAGTACTAGACAGCAGAGATAGACTAGATCTTATACTAATAAGTAACCATACTGGAAAGGAAATTTTCTTAATTCTGTTTAGTGTCTTTAAAAGAACTACATTTCACTTATTTTACCTGGGAGTTGAAAGTTTAAAAAAATCATAGGTATTATGCAGTGGCAAATGACAGCATTAGTGGTAATATACCCTGACTTAGAATAATGGATTTGATAGGGCTAAATACTTTGTTATCAAATAGTGGTCTGTCCTGTGTATTTTTCTTTGAGTCTTTCCTTGCCAACTTTTATTTTTAGCATTAATGTATTCGTATAGACTGTTCTCTCTCTGAAGTTTTTGCTTAATCCCTTCCCAATGCTTTAGATGATTTGATCTCATGAGAAATGGTGAACATTGAGTACTTTAAGTATGGAAGCTATTCCAGTGTGTCATGTTGAGGATGAATAGGTAGTAGGTAAATAAAAAGATAACTAAACAGACATGAGCAAATTTTCAGGTAAATATTGAAGGTATAATGTGACAACAGTCCAAGTGCTTATTTTTGCTAGTTAGTGTTATTGCCACTAAATGATCTATCATTTTCTTGTAATTTTATTTGAATGTTTAATCATTTTCTTGGAAGATTACTGTTAACACCTCTTGATTTGCTGGTAGCTATAATAAACTCTGTAAGGTGCAAATCACTTTGATGCTGATTATAAACATTTGAAAGGTTTATTGATTATATTGACTTACAAAAGGGGCAGCTGTTACTGCTTTAGTCTGATTGGAAGGGATATTTTGAGCATTTTTATTTTAGCATCCTGGAGTTAAATATTAGCAGTATGTTAGTAGGTCAGTATGTACCAAGGCAAAAAAGGACAAGCAGAAGCTTTTCTTTGCTACTTTAAACCAAGGCCAAAAGCCAGTGTTTAGAGTAGTTGGGAAATCGCATTTTCTCTGAGCAGTAGATCTTCTCTGTAAAAAAAGCTGATCTTTGATGTATAAAATTTCCAGACACTTCCATTCAACAGGGCTCATACTTAGTAAATTTTGGCTTTGGACCATCATATTGAGCATATTTGATCATAAGAATTTTCTTAGTGATACAGTGAAATAGCTGGAGTCCTTCGATATTTTTCAGACTACATTTTCTCTAATTTTTTTGGAGCTAATTTGAATGCTTTTTTAATGATGAAGGTTTGCATTTAAAATTTGCATGTTTCTTTGGTTGATAAAGAAGAAAAGTCCTGAGATTGACTGGAGGTTTTTATTTAACTTTAATTTCCTTAGAACTTTGTCAGTTTTTTCTTCTTGGCTACCCAAAAAATAATCTAAATGAGTATTTCAAGGAGGAATTCTGTTTTGCAGTGGCAGTATTGTTTCACTGTAAGTTTTCTTTTGACTGCTTGCTTCACGTTGCAGGACAGAACTAACAAAAACTGTGGTGCTTCCTGAGTTAGTGGAACTGGCAAGAGATGAGGGCAGCAGTGTACGCCTGGCAGCTTTTGAGACCTTAGTGAATCTGCTCGATATGTTTGATGCAGGTAAGAATTTCATTTAGGCTTGCTAGCCCAATTCTTAGTGCTCTCGTGCATCTTATAATTATATTTAAGTGGTTTTTGTTCCAACTGCATTATTCAGACATTTCTGATTTTATTTTGTTCATTGCTTTGTCCTTTATATTTCCTTGTATTTCATGTCTTGTAGTGCTTTATATGTAGAAAGTTTTAAGGGAGGTGAGCTAGTTGTCCATGAAATCAACTATCACATTCCAAATTTCTAATATAATATGCCTAAACGGAATGAGTAAAATTACTGTATAAATTATGGGAAAATTGTGTTGCTAGTATTTAATTAATTAATGTAGTGCTATCAGTACACAGAATACAAAGTGTTAACTCAACAAAAATGTACTGTACAGGAACTTGGTGATGAATTACTACAGTATATGGTTGTATTTAAGCCATATAGAGGAGTGGATAAGGAAAAGAAAAAAATAATACAGTTTTGGGGAGGATACTGTAAAAGGACTTTTTAGCAGTTAGTGTTTATATCAGTAAGTATGATAGTAGGTTAATTTTCTGATTCTTGAGCCTCTGTATTGGTGCTATCAATTTGTGCCTCTCTTTGCTCCTCTCATTCTTCACTCCTCCTCCCCCACTGCTTGCTCTAGCTACTGCTTTGAGTTACTGTAAGAAGCTTAGAGAAAGCAATCAGGGGTTATTTACAGGTTTTTAAGTAATGTTTCTAGAAATTGGGTTTGCTTAGGTTTTGCTTTCATGGCTGAACTAGAAAATAAACACTTTTGAAGGTAGATGACCCAAAATTACATCCTAAAGTTTCTCTCCCACAATATCAAAATATTTCTTCAGGCCAATCTAACTTTGTTCAGCCATAGTTATTTGCTGAATTTTGCTGTTGATCTCCCATTAAAAAATCATGATCCCTTTAAAACTCAAACATTTTATTACAATTATTTTATTTAAAATAAGTCCAGAAATATAAATTCCTTCAAACATTTGCTCCTTTATTTTGTAAGGATGCAGAGTGTTTGGATTTGGCTTTAGTTTCTAAATGATTTAATTTCTTTCCTGTGCCCTTAATTATTTTGTTTCTCTGTGAATTTATTGTATACCAAAACATTTTGAAACACTTCTCAGTAGATTTAAAAATTAACTTGCAGCACTATCCTGATTTTTCTATTTATTGTCACAGCAATGTTCAGTCTTGATCTCCCTGTATTCCTACTATTGTAGGAATTCTTGTTTTAGTAGTACTGCAGATTCTTTCTCTCTCTATAGTGACTGTTTATTTATTCTCTGCCTCATCCTTTACTGGAGGATGCCTTTTCACTAACAACAAACAAACAAATGAACATAACAGGAAAGGTACTAAATTGAGGATCATTCTCTACCTCTTATTTTGTACCTTCAGTGAGTGCCTGCCAGAAGTAATCCTGAGAATGTTAAATGAAATTTTTCTCAATCTATTACAGAAGTGCAGTCTCTGTGCACTTTTAAAAATGTTGACAAATGGCTAACTCTAAAAATTTATTTTGTTTTTCAGATGATCGGAGTCAAACTGTTCTCCCATTAGTGAAATCATTCTGTGAAAAATCCTTCAAAACAGATGAATCCATCCTAGTTTCTTTATCTTTCCATTTAGGGAAACTATGTAATGGACTATATGGTATGACTTAATTTCTTTTTTTATCTCTTAAAAATGAGGGAAGATTGGAGAATTTGAACCCTTTGGAAAAATATCCAGATTTGAGTGTATCAAAAAAAATGGTAGTTAGATTTTGGAAATTTCATCTTAGGTGACCATCTGCATATTCTTCATTGTTGTTTTCATTTTGTTTAGACAGGGTCAAAGATGGAAACATAGTGTTATGTCTTTATTGGTTTGACTGATTTATTTGGGTATTCTGGAGCTTGTGATTTGGATGATTGAATTTTTGAAACTAGAAACCTTTGAAAACATTGTGGTGTTAACCTTGCTCATTTCTGTGCTTCATCTCCTTTTTAAGACACAGTACAGAGTGTGGCCCATAAGGAACTTCAGAGGAGAAAGGAGATCTAATGCCACGTGTGTTCCCCAGCTGCAGCTGAGGCCAAATCTATACTCATAATTTGATACCCATAATCTGTGCTTGAATTTTCACTTGAGCACAGCACAACTTTCCTTGATAATTCTGCCCATCATATATTACCAGTGGAGGAACAGCACAGAGTCATGGCTTTACATTATAATTTCCCCCTAGACTCTTAAAACCTTTGGTCTTTCCTACAGCTCTTTAAAATGAACCTTCATGATTATGTTAGAGACTATCAAAGTGACCATTGCTTCACTACAGATTACTTGAAATGGCTGTTCCACAGTGTCACAATGTTATTTTCAGAAACATAGAGCTAGGACAGTCCATCCTGTGTTTATCATGTTTTTCCAGTCTTCTCTAGGTTGAATGACTGATTCCTGATCTTTCTTCACCTCTGTACTCCATCTGACAAGTTCTTATTTTTCATGAAGTGTCACGCCTTAGGACAGTTGAATGAACTGAAAGCGTTATTTCACATATCTTGCCAGATATATTGCTGTTCACATTTTTCAGTATGAAAAATTGCCTTTTTAAAAAAACCTAGCAGCTAGTTCGTCTTTCTCTTTCCTGGCCTCGTGCAGGTGATGCAGATCAGGCTAAGCATGGTAGCTTACTCTCTGTCTTTGGTTGATGCTTTCAGAATACTGAATAAGCAAAGTCTCTTGTCTAGCATCCAGAAATCAATGAAAATATTGAATAGTACCACAACTAGTACAGAACTTACTTTATACAGTTGCCTATCTTGTCAGTAGTATATGGGTAGTTTTCTCTTAGTTGTTTTTTGAAGCAGGTTTGGAGCCCCTTTGTAGTTTTTAATCTATCATTCCTGTTCCCTTGTTGTGAAAGTCATGACCCTTACTGCCTCTTTTGTTTCACAGGTCCTGTTATCCCATACTAGAAGGAATTCGAATCAGTTTGACAAGTTTTCCTTTAGCAATGTTGGCTACTGCATTTTTTGGGGGGATATATGTATGTGTGTGTTGGTATTTAGTAGTAGATTTTTTTATTTCTTTTTTTGTTTCAATTTTTTCAAACATGTGAAAGTGACCTGACTTACCTAACTATATGGCTTGTCCTTTTTCTCTCCAGCTATTAAATATAAGTACCACTTCAGCCCTTTTCTATTCTGTTATTTGACTTATTTAAGATTTCAACAACTAGTACTTAAGTGTTTTGAGTACTGGAATGAAGCACATCTGACTGTACATTTTGAAAACCTCTTGCCTAAGATCCACTGACCTGTTGCTTCTCTACTTAAAGCTTGAATCTGTCAGAGTTATTAATTGTACTGAGCCTGATGATACTGGTGGAATTTGAAAAAGAAAATAAAATTATTAAGCATTTCAGCCTTCTTCATACTGATAGCTTTCCTCCCTGTCTGGAATAGAAAATTGAGCCTTTTCATGATTATTCTCTTATTACTAATGTACTTGTAGTTTTTTAATTCTTCTTTTTAGTAACATTCCAGTTTATTCTGAATACTTGTGTGTACTGATTATACTCTGCTAGATTCAAGGGGGGTAGGAGGAAGAGGAGGGATAAAGTCAAGATATTTGATAGATTTTAAAGTAAGATTTGTTTGGGTACATTATTAATAGCATTTGTAATGAGGAAAGTTTGTTGTTTTGTTTGTTTTTGTTTTTTTGTTTTTTGAGGCATTTTTACTCCTGAACAGCACTTGCGGTTTTTGGAATTTTATAAGAAGCTTTCCACACTGGGTTTACAGCAGGAAAATGGGCATAATGATAATCAACTACATCTGCAAACTCTGGAACAGGAAAAGAAGTATATTTCAGTGAGGAAGAACTGTGCTTACAATTTTCCAGTAAGTCATATTAATTTAAGGTTTAATATTTGTGTTGTGCATATAGTTCACTAAATAAGACGATACAAGTGATAGAGGAGTTATTCCCAAATTTTTCATCATTAGCTAGATTTTAGCTCTGTCCTGCAAAGTTTCAGTTAGTGAGGTTGTGCAAAGGAGTTAGCAAGAAATACTGCTCTTTGCAGAGCCCCAGAAAATTATTGGCAAATTTTGACTGAGGAAATGGTGTTCTAAGAGTTTACCAGTCTTATTCTTTCTGGCACATTTTTTCCAAACACTTAGCACAAAGCATTTGGGAAAAGGTCTGTGAAACAGAGCCCCCAGTTTCAAACCACTTGAATCTACACTTCCACATTCACTGCGTGTCACATCATTCTGGGGAGTTGGAGATTGAAACTGAAGGTGCAGGTTGATGTTTTAGTCGTGTTCCTACCTGAGTACAGAAAGACTTTCCAATTTTATGTGAGGTCTTTAAATACACCAGTCATATTTCTGTAAATCTACTTCGTATTTTGACATTCTGCATTTGTATTCAATGAAAACATGTTTGCACCAAGAGCCAGCTTTTTTTCTTCTGCCTTTTAAAGGCAAGCACACTGTATGTAGGTAGACATCTGTTGGTTTATTTGAGCAAAACCAAGGTATGTACAAACACAATCATATTGAAATTCAGATTCTTGCTTTGCTTGCTAAAATATTCTTTGTTTTTGAGGTATCCATTTGCAGTTTTTGCTAGAGTACAGAAACATTAACAATATTTATAAATCTGAAGTTTTATATCTCATGGTTTTAATCCTTCAAAAAAACAGCCTGCAGCATGTCTGGAAGATAAGTAAGTTCGGTTTCATTCTCAACTCCGGATTTTGTCTGGTGCCTGTGTTTTAACAAGGCCAGCAAAACCTCCACACTTCCTCCTTAAAATAACAACCTGTTATCTCTCAAGTTCATCCGATAATCTCTGCTAGTGTCATCCTTTAGCTGTGTAGTTAAAAAAGGACTTTATCCTTCCACAGGCCATGATTGTTTTTGTGGATCCAAAGAACTTCCATTTAGAACTTTATTCTATATTCTTCTGCCTTTGTCATGACCCCGAAGTTCCTGTCAGATATACCATGGCCATAAGCTTCTTTGAAGTAAGTCTACAATGGTTGTTTCTGCTCTCATGGTTTTATTTTATTCCGTTTTCATCTTTAAGCTTACATTTGTGACTGTTCAACAAAAATATAAAGACTTGAGAAAATGTATTGAAATGATTTAGTTCGTCAAGGGTGTTCAGCTCCTTCTAACCTCTGTATATAGCCCATATACATACATTATTTTATTTAAGTTGTGTGACATTTGGCTGCAAGAGATTACTGTAAGGAGTAAAACCTAGAAGAAACTTTTGATGATCTAGTACCACAAACATAAACAAATGTAGTAACTATAATACTTGAAGTTTTTAATAGTATTAGAAAACAGACAAGTGATAAAATGGAACTTCCCCCTTTTGTGACTGAAAACCTTTAGAACTGTAGTTTGTGGTGTATGTGAGGAATATTTATGTGGAACAAATCTAAATGAAATGCTCAATTTAATATGAAACTACTTGGAAATTTATGCAGATGTAACAGCATATGTATTCTTGTACTTCCATTCAGCTTATATAAATTCTACTCTGTTATTTTCATAAAATTAAAAAATGTACAAATGCATAGGTAATATTAACTATGTGGAGTGAATTCCAGAAATTAAAATACCTCTCCTGAATATAGGAAACAATATAGGGAAATCTTCAATATTTTCATATTCTCTCACTGAGAATCCTTGTCTTTCAGTCTTTGAGCTTAGCTTTGATCCTATTTTGTTGCTGGGGAAATTGGTAAATTAAGCAGTTTGCTGAAAACATTTAAATTAATAGTAGAGGGAAAAATGGCTTTATTTCCACCATTGTAAGAAAGATGTTTGGATTTCCAGTTCTCTATACTTATTGATGAATAGGTACCTTGTTTTAACAAATGATTGTCCAACATAATTATTGAAACTGTGAAATAAGCATCTGATTCTACGTAATATTTTGTTTTAGCTGTATAACTCTATTAAGGTACTGCCTGAATATAAGGGAAGTATATTAGCTCATTTAAAAAAACCTGTAAAATTATACTTTGGTCTAAATGTACATTTAGTTCTTGTTGATTTAATTTTAACAGCTTAACTAGGCAACCACGTGACAGACTAAAATGACTAATTTTTGGCATTCCCTGCTAGCTGGATTACTACCCAAAAAACAGAAGTCCTTGTAGCCATTTCCTTAAAGCTTCATCTTGATTGGAAGTAAGCTCTGATTTTCACTGGGCTTAAAGATACATTAAAAAGCATCATATGAATATTTCTTGTGGCAAAAAATCTCATTCCTCAAGTTTGTGTTATGCTTCCTATAAAACCTTTTTTAATAGCATGGAGATGGACTGCTGGGATTTTTTAAAAATTTACATGAGACTTATAAATCACGCGAGTCACAGTCAAAAACCAAAAGAAGTAAGGAGTAAAAACCTCAGGTGCAAGGTTGGGGAAACTTAAAATCCAGCACAGGCTAAGAAAATTTTGCGTTTTTTCTTCTGTAAACTTTACAGCAGGCTGACTCTTAACTCTCCTAATTTACAACATTTGAATATTCTACAAGGAAATTTCTAGCCTTGCAGTGCAGCCTAAAGCATTTTTAGTAAATATGAAATAGAATTAATTCTAAAAGCATGTTTCATAATTAGATAATAGACCTGTTTCTTGATTCATGTTGTTTATATAAGGATTTTTTAATGTGATCAGTGGGATAGTACACAACTTTAGGAAGCTGATATTAAACACTTTTTTCTGTGTCTCTTCATGCTTGCTGTGAAGTAAGTAAGCAGTGTTGTGCCATAGAACTAAAGAATGTTTCACCTTGCTATCTTACTGTCATTTTTTAGGTTGCTAAGCTTTTAAATTCTGATGTGTATACAATACATAAAGAACTGGTTACGCTATTACAGGATGAGTCACTGGAGGTAACACTTTTATTGGAACTTTTTTTGCTTGTTACATTGAGGCAGATTATCTTCATGTTTAATAACTCTTCGCTTACACAGTAGAGTAACAATTTGAAATGATTAACAGCTTTTACTTCTATTGCACAGACTCTGCATAAAGATGCCAGCCTTCTGTGAATAAAAAACGAGGAAAATAGGTGTTTCAATTTAGGAAACATACACTAAATTTATTTATGTGTATGTTTTTAAAAATACTAATTCTAATAGTTTTTAAAAATACTAATTCTAAATAGTTTTAATTGCTGTATTATTTATTACCTTACAAACTCTAAAAAGCTTTGGGTTTGGTACTATATTAAAATAATAGTTGATAGGATTCAAGGTCTTTTTCTTTGCTTTATTTTTATTGTCCAATTGAAGAGGAGATAAAGAAGTTGTGTATAGTTTGAAGATCAAGATTTACAGAAAGAGTTTTGGTCCAAGGTAACTTGCATAGGACATCAATCAGTTATATTGCAATTAACATAGTGAGACCTTTTTGGATGGAAAAAAGAGACATATTTATATTCGAGAAAAAAAATCACCATTTCCTCTGATACTGGTTACTCCAGTAGTAAGTTAGACTACTCCACTTAGAAAACTTGTCTGATCACATAAATAAAAACTGAGACCTGTAATGTGATATTAGTTACTGCATTAAAATATGTCATCAGTGCAACTAATCAATGCAACTAATCTCCATTTTTTTTTTCAATATGAGAAAGCAGTAATTTGAAAGGTGTCAGCAGGGATATGTTTGTGAAAGTTAAAAATGGAGTTGAGTTCATTTACAGGCCTCTTTCATGCTGCCTTTCTTTAAATAGGTGTTAGACGCCCTAGTAGGTCACCTTCCTGAAATCCTTGAACTAATGACTAATGGAGGAGAAAACAATGGATCAGAAAGCAAGGTGAGTATTCTCATGGGGTTTTTAAAATTTTCTTTCTAAATGAAGGTAGTAGGAAATTTCAGACATATTTTGTAGGAAAAGGCTTTCATGATTAGTTTCTTCTTGGGAGAGATACGAAATTTGTTTGGGTTTTTTTTCATTGTTGACTTTATAAGCTTTAACATTAAAAAAAACTTGGAAAGATTAAAGTTAGTATGAAAATGAACAGTTTATACATGTTCCTTTTCTAATTAACCACAGTTAAGTGAAAACAAAACTTGGTTTTGTGTTAAGGGAATGATAACTAATACCTGTTTTTAATCTTTTTCATATTGATGTATCAATTGCTCATGGGTGCCATTTTCAGACTTCTGCTAGAAGGAAAGCTATTTCCTGAAGTAAAGACACTGAATTTAGAGATCTGTACTCAGCTCCCACCTTTTCTAATTTAGTTGTATGGATGATGGTTAATTCCATGACTCCTCACCTCTAAGATGGAACATAAAGGATGCTGTTTTTGAGCATACTTCCTAAGTGTATGGATAAATTGAGATATTGCAGTAGTATAAGAACTGAAGAAATTTATTTTCTTGTAGGGACAGAAGTTGACAGTGTAATTCAAAAATTTGAATTTGTCAGATGTTTACAGCTGTAAATATATATAACATATAGCAAATGGAATGTCAGATGTGGCAGTCTGTTTCATTTTTCTTAATGCTAAAGGGAATTTAGCTTGGCTACTGTGAATTCTTTGCCTTCTACTGAGAAAAGGTGTATAATTCCTACTAAAATTAATTCCTACTAAAACTAATTAGGGGATTGAGAACAATAACTGCAAAGATTAAGAGGATGAAAGAGAAATGGGATTCATTTGGTTTGAGAAAGAATGCTGAGGAGAGTTGGTGTAATGGTCTTAATATCTGCAAAAGGGTCTTACAAATAAATTGGTGTTTAGTTTTCCTTTGTCAGGAGAAGGGATTGGAGATGAAAGTGTATTTAGCTAGGTACTGAAATAGCTTTTGGATTAGTCTTCCCTTCTTGTATTGTTGTGATTTGCTTTTTAAGCATAGTGACAAGACGCACAGCTTGAAAATGTAAAATTATTGTTTATCTTTCTCTTTCTAGTTACTCTCTATTCCTGACTTGATTCCTGCATTAACAACAGCAGAACAGAGAGCAGCGACTTCTTTAAAATGGAGAACACATGAGAAGTTACTACAAAAATATGCATGTCTCCCTCATATCATATCAAGTGATCAGATCTATTACCGTTTTCTTCACAGGATGTTGACAATCATTTTGACAAATGTGAGCCCACCTGTCACTTTCTCATTCATTTTTATTTGTTAATGCAAGTTAGACCACTGGGTATTTGCTATGTGTAGTACTTTCTGCATTATACTAATTTTAAAGTACTATCCCTTTCATATGGTATATCAATCTAGGGCATTTTTTCTATGAGAATTTTAGCTGAAAACTTGCCCCCATTTGAGGAGAAAAATTTGTATTGACAGTTTTCCTCCTACCCAAGACTTTTTCCTTTCCTTGTGCTCAT
Organism: Promerops cafer; assembly: GCA_013398275.1. Classification (NCBI taxonomy): domain Eukaryota; kingdom Metazoa; phylum Chordata; class Aves; order Passeriformes; family Nectariniidae; genus Promerops; species Promerops cafer. Next base: position 716,288 of record VZSE01012040.1, read on the forward strand.
CATCAGTTTGTTTCTAGTTAAATCAAAACTTTTTCCTCTGAAATACGCCTTTTTTTTCCTGGTTCCATACATTACATTGTGTTTTTTCTTTATGAAAGAACTCCGCATTTCTAAAATAAATTATCATTTAGAGCTACTAGTCTGAAATTTGACTGAGTTAATTCAAGAATAACACTGTTGTAAGAGAAGATGTTTTAAGTTTTATTTTTAACACCTGCAATATGAAAGGTGCCTTGCAAACATGGAATATTTTAAGGCGCTTATAAAATATTTAAATCTACAAGTTGGGCAGAAGGAATAAAGAAGCAGTTGTCTCATGAATTGGCCGAACTTCCTAATTCTCCCTTACTTTATGACATTTATTTAAACATTTATAAAGTTTGGTTACTTTTTTGGCTATTTTTTTTCTAGTTCTATATGTGGTTTTAGTCACACTCTTTCAGATATGTTTAATCGTGTTCCCTTTATTTCTTTCAAGAATGTCCTGCCAGTCCAAAAAGCAGCTGCTCGGACTCTCTGCGTGTTTTTGCGCTACAATCGCAAACAAGAACAGAGACACGAGGTTATTCAGAAACTGATTGAACGTAAGATGATCTTTCCTCGATTACTGAGAAATGAAAGTTGGTTTTGACTGAAGGTCTGTTTACAGTTACATTTATTCAGTGTAATTTCCTTCCATCATTGGAGGGACTATGCTTGGAAGATATTCTGTTGCTCATATTATCACCAGCAAAATGTACTGTGAATATGTGAGGAATATATCTGGAGCTTATATAAAGGGATTGGGGAAGAGGCAATGCAGAAACTGATAATATGCCAAGACCCCTCCAACCCTACTTCTTTTAGCCAAAATTACTAAGCTGTGGGTGCAGCAATGTAAAAAGCAGAGTTCCTCTGTAGAAGTAAAATTCTCTAGAGGTTTCAGCATAAGAAGTGCTGAATAAATCTCAGAAATTAATTTATTAATAAGTCACCTAAAGTTGATGTTTTGGTGTATGCTATGTGTTTTAAAGATAGCTTAGAAGTTTTAACAGTTCCCATTAACATTGCTTAATGTTTACACAGTAATTTTGATACTCCTGTGACATGGTTTGAAAGGCATACAGGACTTTGTTTAACACTGTAGCTAGTTCACTTGCTCTTTTGCTTTTTCAAGTGCTCAGTGGCAGAATTAATTGAATTCAGAATGTTAGTTTTTTACTAAAAGAAAGAATTGAGATAGGCTGAGAAATTGTCTTTTGATGCCTGTGATTATCATCTTTTAAGTCAAAGGTCAACCTGTGAAATGTTTTCTGTCTAACTTGAAAACTTGACAGATAATATCTGCAAATTTTTCTTTTTCAGAACTGGGCCAAGGAAAAAGTTACTGGAATAGACTTCGTTTTTTAGATACTTGTGAATTCATTATGGAACTGTTTTCAAAATCATTCTTCTGTAAATACTTCTTTTTACCTGTGCTTGAACTTACACATGACCCAGTGGCAAATGTCAGGTATGACGAATATGTAGCAATGTACAGGAAAAAAAGCTTTAAATAATACATTAAGAAATACTGTTAGAAGTTTTATGTTTTGCTTAAATAATGAGGCGTGAGTAAAGACATAAATAGCCTTCAGAATGAGCAGTATTAAAGATGCAGGGGAGTGTGGGAATGGTGCTAGAAAATCCCAGAAGCTGGTCAGTTCTGTGTGTTTGAGAGACTAATCAAAAGCACTGGGGTTTGGGACTGAAGGGAACAATGAGGAGAGGAGAACCAGCAATAGATGGGAAAAAAGTAATATGCTGTTTCATGGGTACAGCCAGAGAACACAACTTGAATCTCCATTAGTTCCCATCCATTTCACTGTCACTATATGTGAAGTAAAACACTCAAGCAATTCTTTCAGTGGTCTGAACTAAACAACTTAGAACAGGTTTTATGTTATGGAAAAGGGTATCTACTTCATTGTTAAGGAAAATTGAAAAACAATTCAATAATATTAGGGAATTTTGTCTGTTATTCATTTTTATACAGTGTTTTTCCTGTTATTTTTGTAGTAACTGTTTTTTCTTTGTTTTCTGAACAGATAGGGACCAGGCAGTTATTACCATTAGGAAAGTAGATATTTTTTTTTTGTCACATATTTTGTGTAATTTTACACTTTTAATCTTGTTTCTGATGTGTGTAATTCATGTTGTCATCATTAACATATCTGAACATCTAATATTAGTGCTGCACAGAGATTTATGTAAGCATAATTTGCACATATATGTGTGCACTCAGTAAGCTTCGCCACATACTGTTTATTACTTAGTGAAACTGTTTAAATAGACACTGTGTTTAGTATAACTACCACATCTCAACTCAGCAGGATCCTAAAAATTAAACCATTTTGTACATACCGACTAACATTCATGTCTCCTGTCATTAAATTAAGAGGATTATATTAAAACAATAAACTAAATTTGTATATAATCTGATATAGCTTATTCCTCTTAACAAACATTTTAATTAAAAGCTCTATTGCTACAATATTAAAATTTAATGGAAACTTGAACTAGCTTGCAGTACCTTAGCTGACATTAAAATTAATTTTGTCTTAATTCTTTTCTGGATTGTTTTTGTGCAAAAGAAATGCACTGTCTCCAGTGGGGTGAAGATTACAGGTTAGATGTTGATAGCTGATGGTTTTAAAACAGACTTAGAGAGATACTATTCTGGATTTCTAAAGTGTGGTGTAACTCTTGGTAATGGGAAATTGTGATTAATTTGTGATTAAAATATTTTGGAGGTATAAAAATCGTAAGATAAATTCATATGAGAAATTTTTTTTGAATGTTTATAATCAGCGTTGTTGTGTCTGGCAAAGGATTGTGTCTGATCCAAAGCCAGTTGACTTTGAGAGAATATCACCATGTATTGTTCCTGGTGTTGCTTTTAATCTATTTCTATAGATTAAAAACTAGTCATTATTACATGGTATTACAGTCTGATCAAATGAAGGAATTTTTATTTCCTCAGTTGCATGAAATATTTTTAATATAATCTGCAGAGTATTTTGGTGTTAATGAAATAAAAAGCAATGAACACATTTTTTGTATAAACAGTTTAGAAACAATCTCTCAGAATCAAGAGAATGAACCACAAAATAATTTAGGTTTGACAGGACATTTAAGATCGTCAAGTCCAACCATCAGCCTAAGATTGCTAAGTCAACCACTAAACCATGTCCCTGAGTAGTCCATCTACACATCTGTTAAATACCTCCAGGGATGGTGACTCCACCACTGCCCTGGGCAGCCTGTTCCAGTGCTTGACAAACATTTTGGTAAAGAACTTGTTCCTAATATCCAATCTAAGCCTCCCTGGAGCAACTTGAGACCATTTCCTCTTGTCCTATTGCTTTTTATTTGGGAGAAGAGACCAACCCCAACAATACATCCTTTCACGTGGTTGTAGAGAGCAATAAGTCTCCCCCAAGCCTCCTTTTCTCCAGGCTAATCACCTCCAGCTCCCTCAGCCACTCACAAGCCTTGTGCTCCAGACCCTTCTCAGCTCTGTTGCCCTTCTCTGGACATGCTCCAGCCCCTCAGTGTCTTTTTTGTCATGAGGGGCCCAGAACTGAACACAGGATTCAAGGTGTGGCCTCACCAGTGCTGAGTACAGGGGGACAATCCCTGCCCTGGTCCTGCTGGCCACACTATTGCTGACACAGGCCAGGATGGCACTGGCCTTCATGGCCACCTGGGCACATGCAGCTCATGTTCAGCTGCTGTTGACCAGAAGTCCCAGGTCCTGTTCCACCAGAAGCTTTCCAGCCTCTCTGCCCCCAGCCTGTTACACTGTGTGGGGCTGTTGTGACCCCAGTGCAGAACTGGCACTTGGCCTTGCTGAACAGCACAAGCAGGGAGGGGCAGCCTCCAGACATAAACAGGAAGATAAGGAAGGGGAAAGAAGGGCTTTCTTTTCTTCTTTTTAGGCTGTCTGATACATTTTCATCCTTACAGTTGTATGGAATTGCAAATAATATGATTTTTGGTGAGACTTGGCCTCCTTTGTACCAATGGACCAGATTTCCAGGATATTTAGGTAACTGATAAAGTTAGGTGTGCATATCACTTGGAAAATCCGGAGGTCTCCTTGTTTTTCTAGATTAAAAAAAAAGCCAGACAAACCAAAGATGTTTACGGACTGCACTCATGATCTATAGAGCCTTTTTGAAAACAGTATGTCTGGAAACAACACAAAAGCAACAATCACTTCTGAATTATTAGACCACCTAACTTAATTATTTTGTGTCAAATGCTAGCATGCAATACCTTGAGAATTAATAATATATATTAAACATCTGCATAAAAAGGTGAATATTTGGGTTGTTTTTTTGGGTTTATTTTTGTAGAATGAAGCTGTGCTGTTTGTTGCCAAAAGTCAAATCTACTCTTAAGATTCCCACTGATAAACATTTACTTCAGCAGTTGGAATTATGTATAAGGAAACTTCTGTGTCAAGAGAAAGACAAAGATGTCCTGACTATTGTGAAAAGAGTAAGCATTTTTGTTTTTAAGCAGCATTTAATCTTGGGTTTATCACTGAAAGTTAAGATGACTAAAATTATGTTTTCTGTTGATTTTCTCAGTGTAAGAACAGGAGATTAAAAAATTCCATTGTCTATTATGTAATTTTGAACAATGAAAAGATGATGTAGTATAGTACGTTCTGTGAAATTTAGGAGTGTTGATGTTTCCTTGGTTACTTATATTGCAGTTATTTTGTAGTGATTCAAATTCAGGATTTTGCCTCAATGACTATTTATGAAAAAATAGCAACTGACTAGGGAAAGATTGAATGTTGATTCTAGTAAAACTCGTCAGGTCTGTGAGACAGAGATATCTTGTTAGTCTATATATTTTATAATATACAGACAAAGCATTTGCTTTGCATATTTAAAATGTTACAAATGTGTTTTTAATGTGAATATTCAAAAAAGCACATCTTTAAGGAATGCCCATGCTTAGTCTCAAATTTAGAAACCATGAAGTGAAATAGCTCAAGTAGGTGGCTTCCTTACAGAGCCAGTCTGCAGGAGAGAGACTGGGTGAACACCTGTGTGGAGCCTTCTGAGTTAGACACAGATTCCTGAGTTGCTTTTTTCAGTCCTGGTTCCTAAGCCTGTGCTATAGCTATTCTTGATGTGGTGCTTCCTTGAGTGTATTTTGATTTCCATATAGATATTCTGTGAATCTATTCATTGTAAGTCTCAGCATGGTTCTGAGAATACTCTCTGACACTTTTAAACTGCATTTGTACCACAAAAATAAAAGCATGGGCTTCAAATATTTAGGAAGAAAAGACAATTTTTTACTTCAAAGTGTGGCATGCCATTGAGCAATAATAAATAATGTTTTAATTTTCGTTATAGACAGTGTTAGAATTGGACAGAATGGAGATCTCTGTAGATGCTGTAAGTACTTACTAACTTTAATACTTATCAACTACTCTTAGTTTCCATTTTCATGTAGTGATTTTTTATTTTTATTGATTTTATTTTGAAGTTTCAGAAAAGATTTTAGGAAAATGGTTTATTGGATCAAGAAAAAGAGAGACAAGAACATCTCCTTTTGGGAATGGTATATTTTATCAGTACACTGTTATTATTTTTAAGTAGTTTGTAGCTGCATATTAATGAGGCAATAATTTTAAGGTAGGGGAAATGCATATTTTGGAGAGACCTGATAGGTTCATAATCTGTGCGTGGTTTCATTTTACACTTTATAATAGGGTTAAGTCCTTCAAAGTAACATGTAACATTTTTTTCTTTACTACCTAAATTTTGCTGTGTCATTTAGAAAGGCAAACTTGAGTTTCTTGAGAAATACCATGTATAACATGATGAACTGATCAACGAAACACCTCAGAATTCACATACAGCTTCCCTAGGCAAAGAAATTAATCTCATAACTTCTTTTGTCCCAAGGAAGCCAAAGACTGCTCTGTGTTACAGGCTTTCCTATTAGCCAGGAAAGAGAGAAAAGCAAAAGGTGCAGTAGGCGCATCAGCACACAGCTTATATCTTCACCACATCTCCACAAAGCCTGGATTAGACCACCACTCCCATCTGCTGCCTCCCCTCCATCCTGAGGTGGGAGAAGCTGAGCAGCTGATAGGATTCAGAAGATCCTAAAATTGTTAACATGGTTCCTCTGACTTGTAGTAAATGAACTTCTTTGTAGTGAACCAGAAGAGATTCAAGAGTGTCCCAAAAATGTCATTGTTTCCAACGTTTGTGGTCCACTTTGATGTCAGTAGGTATTGCAGGCCAGTATGAGCAAATATTCCTGACCCACAGACTTCCTGCCACTTCCCTTTGTCTCGAGCCAGTGGTTCAGCTTGGCTCTCAGGGCCTGCATACACACACTCCAAGTCTTGAACTTAGCTCTAGCAGTCTTCAGGTAGACACAGTTAATGCTTTTATACTGGAAGTATTTGCGTGGTGCAAAACAGCCTCCAGTGCTGCTGTGTGTTGTATGATGGCATCGATTTTTACCCTATTTCTACAGCTATACTTTAGAAAGGCACCTGAATTTTTATGATATAGGCCACTGATCTGTGCAACCCTTCTGTGTCACAAAGGCCTCATTAGCATTGTGTGTGAGAGACATGCTTTTGGGGAACCTGAGATGGACACAGTGAGTGGACATGTTGCAGTCCCAAACAGATGAAGAGCCATTCAACCCACTTAAATGTATCTGACTGCTAAAGATTTTAATACTGAATATGTTAGTAAGTTTCCTTAATTTTAGTAGCTGACTTTGTAGAAACTATTTTCCAGCAACCCTGACCTGAATTAACTACCTCTTTCTTTTCTTGATAGGGTGGTAATTAGAGCTACATGAAAAAAATAGATGAGAGCAATTATGGTTCACTTAACAATTTTTATTATGAAAATGGTATAGAAAATAAGCTAACATTGTATAGTTTTTTGAAGTTGGAAAGGTATCTATTCACCAAATGGAATATACTTTTAGGCTGGGTAGTATTACAGAAGGGCAAATAAATTCCATGAACCTGAACAATTTTACATAGTTGATTTTGTTTTTCATAAAGACTTATCAACTGTAGATGTTAATTTTAGATGTTTATAAAGGTTGAATGTATGTGACACACCTTAAAATTTAAGAAAAGCATTATTATTGAATTGTATGAAATAAAAGTGTTGCCTGTTCTATTTTCAGAGTGTCTGTGTTACAGAAAATTTTTACATTGCCAGCTGCCAATGTCTGTATCTTTTTGAATATAAAAAACCCCAAAAGCCAGGCATAATTTTAATTATAAGTTATAGATGTGAACTTCAACTCTGAGCTTTCTTCAGACTTTGGTTTTTAAATGAGATATGTACCCTGATTTCTTTCTGTACTACTTAATTGGTTCTCTGGATATTCATCAGGGATTGTACTACTAGCAGGAGAGTAGAAATGAACTGTTATTTGGAAACACAATTTATTTACTTTTACCTGAGTAATATCTAAGAAAATTATTCATTCTTCTAGGAACAATTAGAAAAAGAAAAGCAGAAAACTGAAGGAAGATCTACAAATACTAATGATAAAATATTTGAAAAGAAGCGTAAGTTTGTTTATTTGTGTACGTGTTTATGCATACTTTACTCTTCTACAAAGGTAGTAGAGAAAGGAGCAGGAAATAAACACTTTATACAATAAATAGAAATTCAGAAATTGGAAATAAAAATTGTTTCTATATATTTCTGAAGTTATTTATGAAAAATTGTCTCATGTTATATATAATATATAATAATACATATGTTTTATTTTGGCTTTATTAATAAAATACATTACAGTTTTAGTTCTCTGTTATTTTTCATTTTGGGATATAGTGTAAGTACTTTTCTGTGGTATTTCTGAAGTGCTAGTAGCACTAGATTAGATCCTCTTTGTGCCAGGACTGTGGTATGTTATGTCCTCTCTTTTATAAAAATTTAGGTTTTAAGAGGGAAGGGATTATACTGGTCTTTTTTTTTTGTAGGGAGAGACAGTAAAACATCATCAGTATTGGCAAAAAGTATCAATCTCTCTATTTCTGGAAGCTCTTCTGGTACATCAGCAGGTAAGAGCAGTTCAAAAAATCACCTGGAACACTTCAATCTCACATCATCAGGTTAAACTCCAGCAAAGCTGCTGTTGACATCTGTGGACCCAAGTTTGACCTACTGCACAGAGGAAAAGATGCTTCTCCTAGAACTGAATGTATTTTCTATGGCTTTTAGTTTTGTTTAACGCTGTAGTATATAAATAATGACCTAAGATTTATTTTTTTTAATTGAACTATTCAAATAATCTCATTCCTTCATTTACCATAGGTTGACAGAAAAATATATTTTAAAGTGCTCTTAATTATTGAGGAAATGCAATATTCGTATTAAAAAATGTTCTTTATAATTTTAGGCAAAGAAGAAAAAAAATCCAAGCTGGTTCGAAGCCAATCTTTCAGTACTCAAGTACTGCATCCAAAATACAGCAACATAGACAAGTGTCCTAAGTATCTTTATAACCTTCATTGCTTACCTCATAGGCAAATGTTTGCTAATAGACAGTTCTTTTGAAATTAATGCTCATGGATCTCTGAAAGTAGTGATGTGCTCACTGAATTGTGACTTTCAGCTTTCTGTTTAACTGATTAACTGGGGGAAGAAATACCATCTAAGACATGCTGAAGACTAGAAATGGTTATGAATTCCTTTTAAGTTAATAAATGTCACCTTTCATCATATATTAAAAATAATTTTCAGTATGAATTGCTAAATCTACTTTTGTACATTTTTAAAGACTTTTCAGCATAACTTTATCATTTAATTTTTTCATATAAATTCAGAAATAACCTCCAATATTATTAAACATCAGGATGATACAGTTGAGAGGAACACTTCCAGAAATAACCAACTTGATTTTGTTTTGTTTGGTTTTTTTTAAAGTAAAAGTTCTGCTACAGGATATACATCTTCAGTACCAGGAATGGGAAAGAGCTGTATGTTATCCTTTAGTGGTAAGTAGGTCACTGTAATGTATTTTACTTCATTTTTCTTGTGTGGGTGTTGAATATATGGGCCCAATTAGACAGGCATACTCTTCTAAGATGTCATTCTTCTAAAGAAAGCAAAATAATAGATATCCAATATATTTGTGCATTTAAGTGCTAGTCTACTAAGTGTATTTTTTCAGATTATTTTTTGTCATGTCCTGGTTTGAATTTCAGATTTCATAAAAAGTTGGGTTTACAGTTTTTCCCCATCTGAGGAAAAACATGAGGGGAATGGATATTATGTAAAACGTCTACTGAATTAAGAGAGAGAAAGTAGTGGTTACAGTTCTGTCCACTAAATTTTAAAGAGTTTGGATGATTAAAGATAAGATTGAGATTAATGGCTTCCTAGAGAAAGCTGTCTTTCCATTGACTACCAATAGGCACTAGGCAATTAAATTACATTGAATAGCTAAATTTTAAGCAGCTAAAGATTGGCCCAAGAAATCACACTCTTTACAAACATTAAATATATTAATATTTTTTTTGAAAACGTGTATTCCAGTTATTTAGTGGGACTTTTTCATAAAAATACTTGAAGAAATGTTAAGTAGAAGCCATTCCATTTAAATTTGGGGTTAGTGCCGTAGGAAATACGCCACTACTGCCACAGGAAAAACAGCTCATTCTGTTTACTTTCTGTGTACTGTTTTCAACCAAAATTCTTCATCTAAGCTGCACCTCTGTGTTTCAGATGATTCATTCCGGGCTCATTCTGCTGGTAATAGTGGGAATGCTGCCTTCCCTCCTAGTTCTTCCCGCAACTTATTTAACTCAGCTGACCAAAAGAACAATGGAAATAAGGAGAGCCAGTCCCGAAAGATGAGCATGTAAGTTGTTGACAACACGTTAAACTGAGCCTCAGGGTAATGTTTTCAAAGGAAACTCAAAAGAGCCATGTAAAATGAGGCCTGCATTTGTTATACTTCTGCACACAGATTTTGAAATACTAAAATAGCAGGGTAGAAATGTGATGTATGCAATTGTAAGTGTTTCTAAGATGGCATTAGCTTCTAATTAGTCTTTCACATTGTTTCTCCTCCACATATTTGCATTCAGCTGGTATATAATTGAGAATGGGACAAAGTGAAGGTTAGTGCCTTTGATATGTAATAACTACAGTCACTGTGATTTAGCTGCCTGTAGTTGGAGAAATAGAATAAAAGTATTTTTAGACTACTTAGTTTTTCATTTTCCTTCTTTTTGTGGACTTATATATGTTTATGTATCATTATGTAACAATTCCGTGATGGATCTTGAGACTTATGATGAACCAGTACTGGTATTTGTTATTAACGCTGCCTTCTTTGCCTTACTGTAGCCATTTAAAAAAAACAAAAATTCAATGCTAGGCATCTCCCTCAGGCTGCTTTCCTTTAAACGTCAGCCTATGCTGTTCAGCATTTTGCAAGAATAAAATCAAAGATGTATTTTTTGCTCCTGTGCTAAAACTCTGTCATAGAAAATCACCATGACATATACTCACCCAAATCTGTGTAGACTCTAGCAGCAAATTCCCTGCAGATTCCTTTAACACTGTAACTAAATTACTGTCATTGGACTAGCTGTAATTTTGTGGGCTCAAACTGAGATTTTCCTTTGCTAGCAGAGATTTGCATTCTCTGCAATGAATGCAGAATGGAGAAAGGGAAGGAGCCAGCTGCAGCATGAAAGGGAGTCTGGGAAAGTAGACTTCAATTTAACAGAAACTACAGCTGGAAGCTAAGCTAGGAAAGAGGAAACATCTTATACTGGTTTGCCAGGTATAGAGGAAACAATAGTGATGGTCTGTTTTGGTGAATTCAATAACTGTATGAACATATTTTTCCACTTTTGTATTTTCAGTTTCCTTTTAAAAACAAACCAAAACATCTCCCCAGCTTTAGTCAGGATTTTAAGTTAATAAAATTACTAAATTGTAACATAAAGCACTCAAAAGTTTAACAAACAAAAAAAGAAATTCTCAGGACAATATTAATTTAGCTCCTTGTGTACTTGATCTTTTTTCTGCTGGAATTCTACCATCTACACTGTACAATTGTTTTCTAGAATGAACTCAAGCTTGCATAGTGACCTATAGTTTTTAAAAGTGCTTTTATTTTGTAGAGAAGGTTGGAAGGTAAGTTGTGAATGCAGATGGACTGTTTGTGTTGAGTAAGTGGTTTCACAGGAACAGTACTTTAAGGTGCCAAATCACTTTGCCCTCTGTCCTTGTCTTTGCCAGTGTCTAATGGCTTCTCTTAATGCTACCCACAGTACTTCAGACTTTTTACAGGTGATCATTAGGGGGTCACTTATTTCAAAGTGCACCATTTCAAAGTCAGCAGTTAGATTAGTAGACATGCTGACATTTTCAGCTGTCTGTAAAGTAAATGGGGCATTTATCTTGAGAACATAAAATGTAATGAAGTGCTACATAGTTAAAAAAATTAGGTGTGCTCAAAACCTCATTTTCTTTCACCCTAATCACTGTATGCTTCTTTTCCTCGCTTTAAAACCAGAAAATTAGTTCATATGTTGTAAATATTTTTAGCAATCTGTAGAAATTCCAATTATTTGCTGTCCCAGAAGGATTTTGGGAAAATGAATGAATTAATACTCACGAAGCAGTAAGGTGCAAAGGTTAGTTAGACATATTTTTTATATCATGTAAAATGTTTCCAGATTTCAAAGGTTTTTCTATCTTTCATTTAAAATAAAACTCCTATCTTCTGTTTAAATACAGAGGTACAGGAAAAGGCTCACACAGAGCAGTTGCACTTTTGTCTTCAGGCAGGAGAGTGGAGTGTAAGAACCACAGCTTCAAGTCTCTATGTCCCATTCCCAAATGAATACCCTAAGAGCAGAGTATCTGAAAGTAGGTATCTGATCAAACACAATGAGCTGGGTCCTTTGTCTGGTTCAGAAAGTCCCTGAACTGCATAGGGTCAGAAGCTAAAGAGGATATATCAGGGGAAGAAAAACATTTTTGGGAAAAGAAGAGGAGGCTTAGGATGTCCTACATTTAGTTCTGAATATGAGTTTTAGTGTTGTGTTCTTATGGGAAAAGACATCTCTCAAGTTGGTCTAATGTCTGCTGTGCTGTAGATTCAACTTCTCTTTTGTAAACTGACCCAATACTTGACTGATTTCATAACAAAATGAAGCAGCTCTATAAGGAAATATTAAGAGATACAGATACAGGAATGTTTGGTGGTAAATGCATTCAATCACAGATATGTTTAGCTGTGCTTTTTTATCTTTGTTTTACTCAGAAGTCAGGCCTGGTGCTAAATATATGCACACTTAAATTAAAAAACCCAAACAAAACAACAAAAATACCTGTTTCAAGGAAGCATTATTTTCTAAGTTGAATGAGGGAAAAAATTGATATCCAAATATACAAGCAGCTGACAGAAATCACTCTGTGAGAAGAATTTGACAGTTGTACAGTGAGAGGTACAATTGAATAGATGCTCATCAATGAGCATCACCTTTGGTGGACTGACTAAGACAGAAAACTCACTAAGGTGGGAAAATAATAATTGGGTATTTTTTTAGACTGTATCATCATGCAGATTTACTTATGTGTTGGTTAAATTTTGCACTGATCATCTCAATTCTGGCAAGACCTAACTTTTAGCTTGCTGGCTCTGCAACTTGAGTAAGGTAACTTCTAATACGTTTCTTTTTCTAAGTAAAAATGTGGGCACTAACACAATAATTAAAGTATAAGCAGATAAAATTAATGATTCTTAGTTTGAAGTGATATATGTTTGGATAAAATATTGTTTAATTTATTAAGCCTAGTATTTTCCATAAAATTGCCCTACAGAATATTGGCACATGTTCACTTTTGACAATATAGTGCAGTTTGCAGGGATGAAGAATTTCTGATTTCATATACGATAGTGCTCCAGGAATTTTTCAGAACTCAGAGTTACTTTGGTGGAGAACTGAAGTCTTTTCTTACCACACTCATGCATTCAAACATTCAGTTTGAACTAATTCATAAGTACATGCCAATTAAAGTTTTATATCTTTTTGAAAATAACATAGATGCAAGAAAAAAAAATAGTGAATCATGATCAGTGCTCACTGGAAGCAGGTGTCAAGGAAGTATTGTTTTAGTATGGGTGTCAGTTGCTAGGTCTTAGGTAATACTTAGGCCATAGAAAATGCCAGAATTACACTAAAGCAGCACCTGTATAACTTAATGAGGGAAACACAAAAGAGATGAATACCTGCTTTAAATACCTGATGGAATAGGAAAAAAATCAGAGAGAGTACTGGTTGAGCACTTTGTTCCACAAGAGATCTTAATATGCAGAGCAGAGAAGTTTTTCTGACTTCCTGTTGAAGAGTTGCCAGTAAGATCATGAATCATCCTAGTGCAGACATTGACATAAATCATGAACACTGTGTTCTATCAAGCAGTCTGATCTTGTATCATTGCCTATGTAGCTTTATTACATTCTTTTGAATGTTTTCAGCTTTATGAGATTGTTAGATATGTTTTGCTTGAGTTTATATTGCTGTAATATGACTGCAAATGTTCAACATGCAATTGATTAAAACTATTTAGAAACTTTATAGATTCATCAATGAATATGTCCATATGTCCACTTTATAGATAGCATTTAAGCATTTTGCATCTTGCCTATAGGCATACAGATATTAGCTGATTGTATTTCACTTTGTATCAAAACTTTCTTCAAGGATGTGTGGTACAGGTTTTCCATCTTGTAAAAAGAGAGTAGATTTATTGTTGCATAAAAATTAATTTTCTAATTTATTATTATAAATACCAGTGTAAATAAATACCAGTGTTTTATAAGATGTCCACAACTGACCTGTAAGACATCCAATTTGGTGCGTGACCATGATGTACCATTTATATGTTTAAGATAAGTATCTTAAAGTAATGTCTTTCATCCAGTCATATAATTGCTTAGAAAGTTAAGCACAAGATGAAATCATTCTGCCACTGATCTGCTACACCTTGAGTTGGTTACTTACAGCTTTTTATCATGTTTTCATCATGACATTTGAGATGCTGGAAGTTCCAAGTTCCAGTGGGACTGGCATGTGTTTTGCATCCCATTTCTATGATGAAGCTAGGAGGTGTCCTGACACTGATATATTACCATATAATATATGCAGTTTTTAAATACTTGGCAGTTTTAAAACAGTGAAACAGAACAATATATTGTGTTATTTGTAAATGATACTGTAAAATATTGATGCAAATTAGTATCTCCAAGAGTTCTAAAAGTTACGCCCCATTCTTGGAAATATTTCTAACTGATACAAATAGTTTTTAATTGGCACAGCTACAACTCTTCAAAACTGAAAAACAGTATATCTAAAGATTAAAAAACTAAGGCATGAAAAATCCAGAAATTACCCAAATGACCTTGTGGTCAACAGAACACCGAGAAATCACAGTGTAATGTGCCAGACTTTTGGTACTTTTTGTAGCCATGAGCAGACTGCTTGTACCACCTTAATCATCACTCTCAGATGGATCTCTACAAGACCTCCTGTAGACAGCTTAATGGAGAGCTTCACCCTTCTTGAAAAGAATGCCCTCAGAATATGTCCATTTGGCTTTTTCAGTGGGTGCAATAGAGCAGCTCATTGTTTTTAAAGTACAGCACCTAAGAGTTATGTTAAAATGTTGTGCACAAAGCACTTTAATATGTTCTGTAATTTAATAATATAGTAACAACATATTATGTGTTTTTCTTCTTTTGTGTGAAGAAAAAGCAGAAAATCAAACTCCTAGATCATCTGACAGAAAACCAAGGGAACCAGAGACTGGGGGAAGCAACATTCTGGTGGGATAAGGTAGAAGCAGCAGATGGGACTCTAATGCCTGGACTGAATAAAATGCATCCTGCAATGTTAAAAATTAAAAATAAATCTTATAAATAAAATTCCAAGCTGTAAAATATGTTCTGACAAACAATGTAATGGTTTCAGAATTCTAACATCATAGTGAAATGATATGAAATAGAACTTCAGCTATGTGCTCTTAACTGCTGCAGCTAAGGAGAAGATTTTGTTTTCTTCAGTTACGCCTTTGTAGTTTGAAGTCTTGGATTTAGAATGCACATACCCATTATTTAATTGGCTTATTTACAATCTTAGCAACCCTTACCTCCCAATTTTAAGGAAGAAATAGAAGGAATTGTTATGAATATGAAAAAGGAATCCCACATTTTTAAGAATCTGCAAACCTAATTTTGAGACCAAAGTCCAGAACCATTGATCAGTCTATAAAAAACCATAGACTTTTGAAGCATTGTGCTGTGAATTTGGAATTAATGTTTTTACAAGTACTAAGTTCATAAAAATTCCGTGTAAGTTTCAAAGCAATCTAAAAGCAAATGTCTCTAGATGATGTAAAAAAATTTTATTTCATAAGTTTTGTTGTATAAATACTTGTTTTAATTTTAGTATTTCAAATTGTATTTTCACTTTAATAATTTATAATAATGAATCTAGTTTTTAATCAGCTTCTATTGCAAGCTGTCATGGTTCAGTGATGTCATCTGCATTTGTTTGTATTAATGCTAATGTTTCTATCAAAATTTATGTGGAAAAACATGCAATCATATTTTGAAAAGTTCTATTTATGCCAATACTTGAGAGAGAGATTATGAAGCTATTGTCAGCTTCTCTTTCAAAATGGAGGCAGCATAAATATATTGATATCAGAAATATATGGTTTTTAAAATTTATTGGTGTATGATAAAGATGATCTGGTCTGTGTATGCATATGTGTGTGTGGTTACTTTTTATAATGTAAAAACCTGAATGATGATTTACTCAAGATAAAACCTAGGACAATGCTGTACATGCATGTTCTTGAAAAAAAAATCTCAGGGCATCTTTTATAATTAAAATAAATAAAAGCACTTACCTATGGAGGGTATTTATTTAAAATATTAATAATGCTTGATGTATGCTGTCTTGTGCGAAGTACAGAATGTTTCTTTGGATTAAGCACTGTCTGAATGCTTAAGCTTCCTACACCACAGTTGGATTTAGCTGTATTCTCCATCTTAAGTCACAGGCATTGTTTAGGTTCTGTGGAAATACTTATTTTTTCAGTTTGTTCTGTAGCCTGGCATAGGATCTTGTAAATCACAAACTTCTTTAAAAGCTTCTTTGAGTTTTATGATGTTTAACATTCAGTATTGATACAGGTGTACCAATGACCTGGGCTGGCTCCTCCAGGGTTCTGCTTTTGGCTCATTAATGCAAACAGATACTCCCAGATACCCAGGCACAGCTGACTCAAGTGCCAGCTACAGCTGCTCACCCGTGGGCCACAGGAGACTGCTCAGGCTGCTCTTAGTCTGACCTTTGGCAGGGACCAAACTCAGATCATCAGTAGCCAGCTGTAGAACAGGACTCAAAACTGTGTTTGCCCTTTCCATGCCTTGCTGACCAATGCAGAACAACCAGTAAGTTCAGAAGTTTGAAGCTCTTTCTGCCCTTAATAAGCATGTAATGAGTTCTGTAAACAGTCTGTCTTCTGTTCCTTCTTGGCTGTCACTGTCTGTCATTTTAAACTGATTAATTCATTTGCTGATAACACGTGCTCTGCTCAATAACCCAAAATTCCTTCAATGTAATCTTTAAGTGCTCTGTTTAGACATTTTTTTGGACTGGACATTTTCCTTGTGCAATACCTCTGGTGTCTTGTGCATACTTTCATCAGTCCTTTGCACTACAGACCTCCATCCAAGCAGCCTTTTTAGGGGCCACTTACTTTTGGGTTAGTTCTGCATCAATGCATTTGAGCCCTTCAGAGCACTGTTTATACCTGCTGGTCAGCTGTAGCTCTGGAATAACAGCTGAAGGTGAACTGTGCAGTGGAATTTTTTGGTTTTTATATAGACCAGTGGCAGGAAGGAGTGATTCTCTTTCTGGTACATTTGTAATGCAGTCTGGAGTTATTTAGATGCATCTTCATAGTATAGTCAGATAGCAGAGCCTGCCTCCTAAGTCCTTTTGTGAGTGGTTTACATCAGTGTCTGGGCTGTTGTGGGCAATTGCTAACTAGAGATTTACCAGTTTTATCCTATAATGTATCTTTTGTATCTTCTCTAGCAGATATATCTATGTGTGTTATTTTTTAAATGTTAAGATCTTGTCATTCTTGATGGAAGCACTTCTCTACTTGAATAAAGGAAATTGTGTTTAGATCATGGAAATATTTTTCTGAAACATCTTGGCAACACCTTTCAGATTTTAGGATCAACTCTGTGAATAGATTTATTCCACTTTAATGGAGGTATGTTTTTCCTCCCAAAGTCTGCCTTAGTTCAGTTATAGAGTCCTGTTACATAGTTCACCCTGGTGTCTAGATGATATTACAGGTAGAAATTCTGGGGTTAGGAGAGGGCTAGCTTTGGGCTATGAAATAGTACAGGCCAGATTTTCCAAAATCAGAATACCTAAGTTATTTTTCAAAACTATTTTGTTTTTAATTCAAAGAATATTTTTAAGGCACATCATGTACTCTGAGAAAATGAGGTGATTTGATAGTCTGCATAAGTGCTTTGAAAGAGGTCACACTCACAATGTAGACTTCATGATAGACTTATTTTCCACAGTAATAAAATAAAGATCTCTAGACAAAGGTTATAAATTCTCTTTTAGGGCTTGATACTGTTTCTGTTTTTATAACTGGCAAAATTCTGCTAACACTGATGTCACTGGGCTCTTCAGTCTCCTTGTAACAGAAGATAACATGGAAGAATCTGCAGTGTTTGGGAATGAGCTTCCTGAATATTTTGGCATGTGAATGTCTGAGGCTTTTTATTTAGATTTATTGCTAAAATACTGATTTTTGAAATTTCACTTCTGTGGTTGTTGGGTTTTCTTTTACCAAAGGTAGATTTTGCGAGTCACATTTTTGCTGCTTTGAGTCTTAATGAAGTTAGCTTATGTAGCATTAATAAAATATTGCTAGGATGACCTAGTGCTAACTGGAGAGACAAAACAGGTTTTCACATTTCGTATTTTTATTATAAAATAATAAAAATAAAGCCTCTTACATACCAAAGAATAGAAACTATTACCTTTATTCACATTTCTGTTGGATCAACCACCCTGCCAATGAACAGTAATGTTTTAAAAGTTTCTTCAAAAATCATGAAAAGGAATGGTCGGTCCACTTTGATGACAGGAGGCACCGTGAATGCAGTTATTTCTGACCCACTTGCTGCTGCAGCCTCAGTTCCTTCTTCATCCACTTCAATAACTGCATTTTGGACAACCTGAAGTGCAAGGTAGAAATAAGTATGTGAGGGAAGTAAATACTAACATGAAGAGTATTTTTCCAGGTGAAGGCATTCAGTTGAAATAGCCTTCTGTTAAGGATTAAAATGAGCAGTTCAGTGCAATCTACCTGTGTTAGTCTGGTAGACCCCTGTGCTGTCTGCTCCAGAGAGGAGTCAGCACAGCCACTGTGCCCACAATGCTCTCTGTGTGGATACTAGCTCAGGAGTCATTGCACTTTTCCACATTTCTGAGCACAGACCTCACTTAGAAATTGGGGGTTTTGCATGAAGCAACCATTGCATTTGTGTAGAGTGCTCCTCTTTGACACCTAACTGTGCAAAGGGGTTTCTCAGTTGTAGGAAATGTTTTCACCAGTCACAAACACTGACTGGCTGGATATGTCATTCACAGCTGATTTTGTGAGAGCTTAGGGAAACGCACCAATCTTTGCTTTTTCCCCTGTATATTTCTAATTTGTACATTTGGTAGCACAGACTAAATATGCAGAGCAATGAGGTACAGTCCTGGATTGCTTTGAAAATTTTCCACTCCCACTGAAATTGCAGCCTGGCAGAATCTGATTTTTCATTTTTTCATCTTTTCCATTTTGTTCTTTCAGCCTGCTTATACCTCTGAGTGCTTCTGCTATGTTAGTGTCTGTATTGGTGAACTGCCCGGTCACCTAGTGGATTTCCAGCTCCTAAACTCCTAATTCTAGTAATTACTTATGTGAAAACAGTTGAAGGACTTCACCAGTGTGGAGCTTTCTGCTACATATTCTTAAATAATATATTTGTCTTTCACAATTCACAGGGACAGGATGCTCCTCTGGCACTTTGTAGCTGATGCACATATTGCTTCTAATATCAGTTAGCAGTTCCTGTTAAAGTGTGATTTTTTCATAACACAATAGAGTTAACTGCTGAGAATCAACATGAAAATTACATGATCAAGAGGAAGGGAGAAAAGTGCTGCAGATTGCCATCATATTTCCCAACAGTGAAATAGTTCATACCAAACTGAAAATCACTGCAATTTTATCCATTGAATATTTATTCTTAGGATGTTACATCTTCCCAAGAAAGGTTGTTTGTTAAGCCACTGCAATTTTGAAAACCTGTAGGTCAAGCATGAGAGTTTCTGAAACGTGTATAGAAGTGTTTATTATTCCACCCTGTTAAATGGCTAATCACAAAGGCTTCTATAAGGATTTGGTGTAGGGAGACTTGTAAGAGCAGCACCAGAAGGATTCTTTCTCATGGGGTACAAATACCCAAAGGGAGGGTGCAAAGAAGGTGGAGCCAGGCCCGTCAGTGGTGCCCAGTGACAGGACCAGAGGCCAGGTGTGTTTCTGGCACCAGCTGAAACACAGAGGGTTCCCTCTGAGCATCAGGAAATGCTTTCTCATGTGAGGGTGACTGAGCACTGGCACATGTTGCCCAGAGATACTGTGGATTCTTCCTCTTTGGAGATACTCAAAACCTGTCCTCAGCAACTTGCTCTAGGTGACCCTGCTTGAGCAGAGGAGTTGGACCAGGTGACCTCCAGAGGTCCCTTCCAGCCTTAACCATTCTGTGATTCTGGGAAGCCTCTCCTGGATTTACGGTCCTGGATTGTCTGTGCCATACAACCCTCCATAACCACAAGCAATTGCATGCTACAATTTCCTTACATAAGTTTATAAAGCTGTGTTTTAAATCCTATGCCAGATTAATTTTATTTGGATCTTGTCTATAAATTCATCTTGTTTCAGAAATTTTTTTACTTTTACTGTAATGTATGACTTTGTATTTAGAATTAATTGCTTTTCATCTTGTTCCACACACTCCATTCTTGTGGGCACAAGTATCTCTCTGTTTTATGTCTTTCATCTCCTTTCTTTGACCATGCATTTTAATTTTCTATTATCAGCAAATTGTCTTTTTCATAGACTAGCTGTTTCTTTTTCATAAGACATCTCTGGTCACTTAGACCTATTCCTTCCTGACATTGACAAGTCCTTTGTCTTCCATTCTCTTCTGCTTCTCATTCTGCCTGTTTTCTATCAGTCTTCTGAAATTAATCTATGCTTTCACCTAATCAGTGGTACAAAATATCTCTTCCTGCTCCTCTTTTTCCATGGGGCTGTGTTCCTGTCTTCTTAGCCATTCACTGCCCTTGCCTTTACCTGTTTAAAGGTTCCTTAAAAGTTTCAGCATACAAAGTAGAACATCTGTGGGAGTTTGAGTATAACTATATTGTGCCAATCCTTTCCTGTGAGATTCTGTTTTTTCTCTTCCATGGTATGCAGAAGGAAAAGCAGGAGTGCTTTGACTTCTCTTTCTCACTGTTACCTTTTCGAGATTTTATTATTTGAACTTTCTAAGGTTCTTTATTTTTTGAGAAGTATACCTGTCTCTGGACTGTGTATGAGGAGTTCTTTCCTTGGATTTCCTTCCTTGCCCTGGCTTTTGCCATTTGACTGTCATTTACAATGTCTTTCTTGTTCACAGTTTTTGTGAAATTGTGCCCATTCCCTGCCAACCATATTCCTCTCTAGGCAGAGCTTTTCTCCTGTGATGGGTTAGCTTTGGGAGGTGTTGAGCACCTGTGAGATGTCACTGCCCCTTACCTCTACACACCTCATACCTGAAGTGGGATCTGATTAAGATTGCCTATACCTGGCAGATGAGGTACTCTGCTGTTAGTGTCCCTATAAATTTATATGACAGTCTTGGCTGGGCCATTTATATCCTATTATAATCCAAACAGCAAATAATTTCAGTAGGCTTACCTGTGAAACTGCTACATATTTGTGATCTGTCAGATGACTAAGATCTGCCAAATGTGTAAAGAGCTTTTTAATTCCAAGACCTTGAAGCAGTTTCTTCATTTTGTATTTTTGCTCTAGTTTAAACTTTGGAAATGAAATATCCACTTTTCTGTTAAAAAAAATAAAATTCAATGCAAACAGTAGGTTACTTGACTGCTGAAATGCACGCTACTCAGGAATTAAGCTTTACACAGAAAAAGAAGGGACAAAAACTGAAGAGTCTGCTGGCATTTAGGTTGGCAGAAGATAATTTCTAACCTGTTGACTGCCAGTGATGCTAGAAATCATTTCCTTCTCTGTATAAATACTTCCACCAGCAGTTACAGTGTCCTGATACCAGGGCGACACACTAATTTATTGACTGGTAAAAGAATTGTCACTTCAGGAATTACATCTCAGAGAAATGTGGGTTTACATTTTTACATTCAAATTTATCAATTCCTCTAGGTTTCCCCTGGTAAGAAATGTTTGACAAATGTCAAGATTTATTGTGGATTTTGCTCAGCAGTACTAAATTTAAGGAGACAGGACACCTAAGGAAGAGTGTGGAAAGACTCATGCCCTCACAGAGAGAGACATTTTTAACTGAGATGGGCCAAAGTTTTGTCCTGTTGGAGTTAAAACTTTGACATGCCACTTGGGCTGTGGATAGGCCATGAAAGGACCTCTACTCTCTAGATACCTCTTGCCACAGAGATGCTACCATGGGAAAAGGCTTAGGAAGACCAGCTAATCTTTGCTGGTCCATGGCCCCATGGGTGTCGAAGCAATACCTGGTTTTCATGTTTCCAAGCCAGGATTCCACAAGCTCTGTAGTCAAATGGTCTTCAATTGAAATGTAGTCTCCCTCTTTTTCTGGGATAACAATCAGCATGTGGGCATTCCCTTTGTAAGGTATCTTTATCACAGTGCATCTTAAGTTCTCATCAAAAGTTGAATTAATTTTATCTGACTTGAACATCATGGGTACCTGTACGCTTCTGTATTTGTTTATGTGGAAAGTCTCAATTTCCGTGAATTTGGAATTAAATGGATAGACCCATTTGCCTGAGGAAAGAAAGAAATTAAATAATTATGTGTGTTTAGATTTGTTCAGAAAAATGTTCTAAAAAGTTAAAAAAACGATAGGATATTTTCTGTATCTAGCTGAAGTGGCTGTCAGTTGTGTCTGGGATAAGTGAATGACAATTTCAGTATATTTTTTGTTTATAGTATATAAAGTTTTTTACAGAAAAAACCCAAAGTAATCCACAAAATAAACTGCTTCATTTGCACAGAAAGAAGGGAAATATTCTTCTAAGGTTGGTTAGTTGCCACTCAAGTTCAGAATTTATGTTATCTTTGTTTTATCAGTGCCTGGTGAGCATCTGACCTTTCCTAACATGTAACCTTCTCTGAAATTCTCTACCAGCTGTTCAGTATCCTGTATTTAATTTAATTATCCAATATTTTGGATGGGGATTTGCTGACTTCTCCATGGAATGGTTTCTGCCCATCACTGGTATTTCTTTCTCTCCCCCTGTAAGGTAATATAATGGGGTACTTGGGTTCCTCTGGGACAGATGATTCTTGAGGTAAATAGAGAAATTATTTTTGTTTCAGTGATTTTGTGTACTATGTTAAATCAGTCCCTGATTTTATGCCCTGTATTCAGCATTTAAGACTATTGTGATTGACTTTTTAATTTTAATGGGTAAATGAACATAAAACATTGTTTCCTGTCATAAAGAGGGGTAATTTGGAGATGGACCAAGATAGTTTGATACAGGGCTTTTTGTTCTCTTTGAGACTTTGGTGTATGGGAGACAGCATAGAAGAATTGTGATTCCCTATCATGAAAAATAATTTCCTATTAAATAAGCTTAATAGAAAAAAGTAAACTTAGATAGAGACATAGAGAAAATAGGACATCTAAATTAATTTAAACTCCCCCTAATGCAGCTTAAGTTAGAGTCTTGATTCTCCTAATAAATAATTATTTTGCAAAATAAAAACAGCAATTACCTTTAAAGACAATGTAGTCCACAAGCACCAGTTTATTATGGCGGTCCAGATCTTCAAAAAGCCCTGGAATTTTTCCTTTTGTCATTTTGTTAATGTTTTGATTGATGAAAAGTTTTGCCTGTGTTAAGTTTTCAAAGTCCACTTTCAGGAATTCCATATCAAAGTACTGCTTAGATAAATTCAGGAAAGACTCTTTGAGTCTGAAGTCCTTTTGAATAAAAGAAAGAATACCTTGCATGAGGAGAAATTCTTCATTCATTGTGATGTTGCCTATCAGTTGTTTAAATAAAGCTGGTAAATGTTGGCGATCCACTCTGTCCTTCACAGCATGGAGGTTTAGACCTTTTACAATTTGTCTGTATGTTTCTCCTTTGGCTGCCATCATATAGACACTCATGAGAGCTGACACAGAAAGGGGAGAGATGATTACATTGTTATCATGTGTCATTGCAATTTTTCTGTAGAGGTTAAATCCAAAATTTGCTGTCTTTTCAGTGAAGTTGTGAAGAGTGAAGTCTCCAAGACCTTGGTCTTCAAAACCTTGGTCTTCAAAAGGCCTAGAGATATTTTTGTGATGATACCACTCTTTGGAAATACTGACATTATTTCTTTCCAAGAAATTACTCTCTTTTTCCTCCTTTGGAAATTCAGGTTTGATATCAGCCTGGATGAATTCAAAACATATTTCATTTATGAGAAGTATGTAGATTGCTGTTTTCATGTTGAGCTCTTTAGAGTTGTTTTTTTCCCTAGAAAAAAAGAAAGGCAACAAAATGACTTTTTAGTTTGTTCTTCCATTCACAATGCAAAAGGTCATAGATGTAGTGAAGTGGTCTTTCTGCATCTTCAGGATATATACTCTAAACCTGGCCAAGAAAATGTTGAGAGAAGACTAGGCGGATCTTACAGGACACCTCAGGCAAACCTTAGCATCAGGCATTGTGTAAATTTGCAAATGAAATACACTTTGCAAGCATAAAGTGCCAATATGATTATCATCCATCTTTCCATAAAGCAATATATGAATTCTCTCCCATACAGCAGTGTTGAATTGTACCTTATAGAAAATTTTTGAATGGCTACAATCTTTGGAGATGCATTTTCCCACTGTAAATTAAACAGGGTGTTCAAGACCACCAAACCTGCAGACATTCCTTTTGCATAGCAGTGGGCAAAGGGATAAATGAGATTAAAAGACAGATTATATGGCCTGTCACTAAAGTAGTAAGTGATTCAATAGTCTAGAATCACATGGCAATTGTTAACTACTCCTTTTAAGCTAAGGATCTGTAACAGCAAATTACGGTCATTGTATAATTTGTGATTTGGCATATGGGAAAGCTGGTTTTATCCGGTTTATTCAGAGTTCAGCTGAATTTCACAGTTGGCTGATTCAGGCTGTGGGAGTTAGTCCTGAAAAGGTATGTTGATGTGAGTACTGAGACATTTGGGTGCCAAGTCACGAGGTGCTTTTGGCAGTCAGGTGGTGTGCTATTTTCTTTTGAGATAATAGGTCACGTTCTGTACTTGCTGCAACACAGATGGGCTGTCATGACTTAATCGGGAGGCAGTGAATTTGATGAATGTTATGCCTGCTCTCGAGTGCATGGCAGACAGAGAACAGAGCAAAATATGCAGCAAATATGTTGTGAATATTTTTAAATTTATTTTTCTTTCCCATTAACCCTTGCTTTATTTTTAATGAGATTCCCAGTGTCTGGATTTTCAGGACTGGAGTAGGGAAGGGCACAACGACTTCAGCTCCTGTCTTGCTGGTCAAGCAGTGCATGTGACTTCTGTAATACTGGGATACTCACTGTCCCCTGGCAGGCTGAAGCAGTGCAGTTCAGAGCTACTGCAGTAACTGCTGAGCATTCCTTCTGCTTATGTAGTGACCCACTTCTGTGGGAAGGAACACAGGCACAGAGGTCCTGTTCCTGCCGCAATGCTGCACCTGCCCTGGCAGCAAAAGTGGTTCTTTCCTCTGGGAGTCATCCCTACTTTGAAGAAGCATCCTTGGACACTGCAGAGTCAGCTCTAGCAAAGAGGCAGGGATTGGAAAATTTTGCTTTTGATCATATTCAGTCACAGGGAAAGGATTTTCTGCAGCAGCAGTCTCTCCCTCTAAAAGAGCATCAGGCCTAACTGCTCACCAGGCATTGCAGAGTGGAAGCCCCTCCTCATCTCTCCTAGGCAGGGTGCAATTCCTGCACAACATCTGGCAGTGTTGCGTTTGGCAGACGCCACTGCTGCGTCTCTCTGGGAGGTCTGGGACAGTACTTGGCTCCAGTGGCCCCCAGCTTCCCCCAGCAGACCTGAAGGGACTGACGGGGCAAAGTGCTGAGCTGCCTTCCAGAGGGCTCTGCCTTCCCAGCGCAGATAGGTTTTGGACAGAAGGGCAGGACAAACGCAGAAGCTCTTGTTTGCAGCTTTATCCCAAACTATTCACCACTCAAGAAAAGATTCCTGAATCCTCGGGGAAACACGTACACAAATGCTACTGCTTTGGGTGTAATGAACATGGGCATAAGAACCTTGCAGTTGCACTAAGTAATCACTGGAAATCTGAGACTGCAAACATTTAAAGTTAAAATTACAGCAGCTGTATTGTTCACCTTTACTAGCTAGAAATAGAGCATGTCCTTAAGAACTAGGAAAAACAGTTCTGGGAACAATAAAGTAGAATTTATGTACATTATAGACTTGTATTTTAGACCTCAGTGAAGCTTATTGCTAATTTTAGACAACTCCCTTTATTTGTAGAGCAGACAGTTCATTAATAAATGTGTGTTAGAGCAAAGTGAACATTATTTCCACTTTAAGAAATATTTATTTCTAGTAATATCAATATCAAAGAAAAAAGCTTCTTGTGCAAATGCGTTTTTCTTCTGAAGGCATTAGAGCATGAGAAAAATCCATTAGAAGCTGATTAAGGTCTACAACCATTTAAAACATCACATCTAGAGAATCACTGATAAATGTAAAAAATTGCATTATATATGTATATATAAAATATAATAATCTTTCCTTTACAATCTAAATGCTTCATATAAATATTATCTTACCTATTAGGTAGCTCTTCTGTTACTTTTCTCAATCAGTTATGTTTAAAAATGAGATGAAGATGTCTGTCCCATTTAGAAGTTTTTGAACAAATATTTGCTCTTCCAAAGACTGATAATCTGTTTTTGCCCGTTATAAATTAACTGCTTTATAAACACTGAATATGTGTTTCCTATAAATGGCATAATAAGGGAGGGTTATATTCCAGTAAATATGTTCTGTCTTTCATGAGAAACAAGAGAACAATAAATTCTTTGCATTTAGCCCTTCAGCACCCTATCAGGATGTGGCCCCCCACATCCAATAGCCCATGATAATTATTTTTCAGGCAGGCTCTGAGCTACTCAGTGGTGCAAGATGTATCCAATCCTGCTTAAATTATCCCCTTACATAAAAGAATATGTCAATATTCACCAAGGCAGCAGGAGCACGAGGGAGGGATGGAGGGAGGGAGGGAGGGAAAAGATACAGAACATTTGTAGGGGTGTTACCAGCTCCCTTGCCCTGCAATTTGGCCACGCTCTGAAAGGAGAGGTCAGGGCTCCACTCCCTCTTTGAAGAGCATGCCAGGTACTCAGTGACATATCAGTCTGCCAGCATCAACTCCCTGATAACCATTCAGGGATGTTTCTCCCATAAAATACAAAGTGGGCCAAGCTGATATTCCTGCAAAAGTTATACAGAGCTATGGGAGGCATTAATAAATTTTTTGAATTTTCAGTTGGTCTTGCTTGAACAGATTTGAAGGCTGGCTTTGGGTCTTGAGCCTTATTAGTTGGGCAAGGCACATTCTTTAAGACAGATAGTTCATTCAACAATTTCTGTAACGTGGGATAGTCTAAACTCTTCACTATTTTGATCATTGGCCTAATTCCAGAGAAAACATAAATATGGAATTCCCTATCTTCCCCTCATGGTCCTAAATTATTTTCAAAAATACTCCCAAATGAAATAGAACACTTAATTTTGACTTGGATTGTAAAAGAAAAATAATTTGGCTTTAAAATGTGAGATAAGGGTACTAGTCTCTAATTTTCCACTGAACTAAAGAAAAGAAATATTATATGCAGGCTAAGTGGATGTATTGGACATTTTAGAAAGCCCATAAAGGACTAGGGCATCTAGGACTCTATTTAAAAAAGGCTTTTGTTTGTTGCTGATGAGTATTGCTTCTATAAGAGTGTTTGCTTACAAAATGCAAGATTTCATTAGGAAGGGCTTAAGATCTGAATGTAGCCCCTCCATTGTCTAACCAGATATGTATCCTTGTTGCAAGGATACAAATGCTGGAGGGCAGTTGTGGGGTTTATGCTCTTAAGGAGTTCAACGAAGGGGTCACAGGCTCTAGCTTCTTAAATTCTTGTTGGTTGAAATCAATTAAAAATATTCTTTCTTTTAGAAGCAATTCCAGTCATAACAGGCCCCCAGTGTAGGCACTGTATTACAGAATATGGGAAAATAAGATGGGGTTATGAACTGAAGGGCCTGCTCTAATATCAGGCAGTCTAGTCCCTAAAGATGAAAAGCTCCACTGTGGATGCCCCAGTGACTTCAGAACTTCTATTCTCTGTCCATGTGACTGGACTTTTTTTTTTCCTACTTCCTAGTTTATATGTATTTGTCGTTAATTCATCTGGATTTGAAATTCAAATGTCTTCTCATCGCATGGAAGAAATTTGCATCTGATATGGTTGAACAAAGCTGCAATACTGTGGTGTGCCTCTGAATCTGTGTGTCTTCTGGAGACTGTGGTGCTGTGGTTGTGGCCCAAAAGAAGATATGGACACAGAGCCTGGCTTTTGTGCTCAGCAAAATCAGCAGTTATTTGCAATGACAGTAGCAAACAAGCCTCTCCTCCTCACACTAGGACGCTGACACACATGGTCACTGCTGGAAGCTAAGACAATATTGATGTTTAATACTCAAAAGATTAAGATAGTTTATAGATGGTACTGAAAAGAGGGGTTCAAAGAAATCTTAAAGTCTTTGAATCTCCAGGCTAAATCTTTGCTGGACCACAAAGCCCATATCAATCCTGTTTTACCCAGAGGAAAAAGGAGGCTGTTATGAGATGTATTGGCTGTGTACAGAGATTGAGAGAATTGTCTTCCTCTCTAGCTACTCACAAAGCCCATGCTAGTTTTTTATGCCAGGTAACACCTTGCTGAGCGTATCCACCATACACTATCGGGAGTATTCCTCCCACCAACTCCTATTTATATTGTCAGTTGCCCTTTGGATTCAACAGAGCTTTCTGAGCACTTAAACTCCACACAGCATATGGGTAACACTCTGCCAAACTATACTTGTTCACAGAGTGATTTACTGGGAGAGGATTGCCAGTGTGTGACTCTGGCAGAATTGCACTTTTCCAGAGTTTAGGACAAAACCACTTCTGAAACTAGAACAAGCAAGGCCAATCCAAGTGCACTGCTGCCCAGTTGTGTCTCTGCTGGGAGCTTGTGCCAGTGCTGAGGCTGGGCAGCAGCTGAGCTAGAGACAGTCTGTTCTCTAACAGACAACTGTTTTTGGATGTATATGCAGCTCTGAAAAACTTGGCAGTGATGATGTAGTCCAGGTTCTCACCAATCTGTTTGACAAAGCCCTGTGACTCTTGAGTACCTGGGGGTAGATACTGCAGAGGCAGATTCAGCTGCTTGTTCCCAATAGTCAGAGAGTTTCTGTCATAAGACAGAATTCTTCCTTTTGCAGTTCTTGTGGGGCTGGCAACACCTCTATTTGAGTGGCTGATTTTCCTCTTACTTAATTTCCTCAGTCAGTTTTAGGAAACCTTCTGTGACCATGAAGAAACCAGCCATCCTAATATTCGGGGTTTGGGGGCTTAGGTTCCCTGCACTGACTCTGATTCCTCCCAGTTATGATCTCTTTGGAACAGCAATAGTCCTTGCCTAAGTAATGTCTCTGTTCCACATGCCATGACCCATTTTAGCAGTTTGTAACTCGACCACAGCTGAGATTTAAAGTGGGCTATGAGATATGGTGGGCATGATTGCACTACTGAGAGCAGGTTCCAGGAAGGAGACAGGTGGTTTAATTACTTGTATCTGTACCAGCTTCCCAGTGAGAGATTTTTTGGAACTGAGTTTCTTGCCTTGCTCAAACAAGGTAGTAACTAAACAGATATATTTCACTCAAGGCCCTGCAAATTTCTGTCCCCAGCTAGTGGCTACCCATTTGGTTTCTCAAGGGCAGACACAAGGTATTTAAAACTGTCTTGAGGGATCTAGGTCAGAAATCAGTCAGAAATACTGACCATACTAGAGACTGATGAGAAAGTAAAAAGTGTCAATTCAGGAAAATATTTAGGCTGAATGTGATCTAACCTCTTCCAGGTTTCTTAGACTAAACAAAATACCAGGGATAGTGCAGGGGATGGATGATTTGCAGAGATCTGTAGTTCTTCTGAAGTCTCACTGTGAAATTACTCATAACACATCAACTAACATGCTCCAACAGTTATAAAACAGCTCTTTATACAGTCTTCTGAACATACTGAGTTTGCCAACGAGCTGATTCATCAAGGTGACTGCTGCTTCTCCCACTCCGAGAACGCACAATATAATTGAAATTGTCAGGATGCAACTGTGGCTCCAGGCCTACACTGTTTATAAGCTTGTTTATAAGCTCGACACCTTTTGTACAACTGTGCCACTGTTCATGTGACAAGATTCTTGTAGTGAAAGCCTCTTGGGAAGGCACCTATTTCTGCATGTCACCTGGGGTGGGATGGGTGTACTACTGTACAAGGTGGACAAAGCAGTAAAGCTGTAGTAGCTCATAAATAGGGCTGAAGTATCTCCATTATGCTTTCAACTTCACAGTCAAGTGCTGCCTAACTGTCCTTGAACACACAAATGAAAGCATAATTGTCTGTTAATAACACATCTTACTGTGGAATCTTTTATAGGAAATGCAAAAATGATGAAACACTGTAACACTGTGGCCAGAGAAGTACTATCAATTTTCAGTAAGAGGTAAAACAATCATCCATGATGTATGATGGAAGTAGCACAAACCCTGTTTTTTTCCAGGGGATGGAGTAAATGACCTTTTAAAGTTCCTAGCCTTGTTTTCTGTGGTTTTCTGATTTGCAGCAATGAAAAATTTTAATTCACAATTATTTATTTATCCTCCAGTTTTACCTGCAAGTATTGAAGAGCTCTAGAAGGGGCTGGCTGGTGTTTGCCGAATCCCCATGGAGCCAGCAGGTGTCATCACAACCTTTAGTTCTCAGATGGGAAGGAGGATAATTTTGTGTGTTTGAACAGCTGCCCTTCTCTGTGCCTTACTAAGATTTTGTCATGAGACAGGACTTGAGCACGCAGGAGACATAAACTTAAAAAAATGGCACTGGTAGATATTTCTGTTCTCCAGGAAGGGCATTTCAAAGTTTCTCCAGTAGATGTGAAATGCAAGTGCGTTTCTATTCTGAATTCCTGGAAAAAATTCAACTTGAAAGGCAGGAATTATGAAGTGTGTAAGAGATTGGTATGTCTAAGGGGAAAAAACCTTTTTGTTGCACCTTCCGAATGGCAGAAAATTTTACAATCAATAACTGCTGATGACCTGAAGTTGAAAAATTATCTATTTGCCCACTATTTCTTATCCAAATTCTATTTACATGCATTGCACATTCATCTCCTTACTGCTGTGATAATCAATCTAAGTTCCTGGGACTTGCAGTGTTTGACTGTCTGGCCTGAAGCAATTACCTGATGTAATGAAGAGATCTCTGCACTGTGGCCTCTGTAGCAGACATGCAAAAGGTGCCCTCTGGCACCTGTGAAATGTGCTGAGGGTTACTAAGTACCAAGTTAGTGCTACCTGCATTGTCCAGAGTGACTGGCAAAGAGCTCTGCATTGTGGGGTTGGGTACTTGTGCTTCTTAGGAGTTTTTCCATTTGAACAGAAATATCAATGCAGTAACCTGCTGCAGGCCTGGCACTGAGCGTACTCGTCCTGTTGGAGGATGCATGGATTGGATATTCAAAAGCAACACTTCTTCCTCAAGAAAGTTTGTTTCTACCTGGCTGTGCTCTCATGGAATATTTCAGCAGGAATTAGTTTTCATACAGGACTTACTGTCTTTGTTTAAGCTGCTCCAGCACTTTACACTACCTGTTCTTCCATGAGACATGTCCATGCCTCTGTGGTTCTACTCATTTCTACATGCTGGTTTGTGACCAGCCCCTTCCTGAGGTTTTTAAAGACAATATCTGTGTTGTGATCTATGTATCTATATTTTGAAGACAGTATCTACAGTATCTACATTTCCATTGGTTCTTTCCCATAAGGAAAATTATTTAGACAGTGAAATAATGAAGTGGACAGCAACCTCTGTCTGTGAGCTGTATAGGTACTCAAACACAGCTTTCTTTATGTTTCATGAGAATATTGCATTTAATATGTGGGCAGTGCCAGATGTGAGGTGTTAATTTTTCACTTCCTTGATTTAGGTGCTAATGTCACTTAGCAACCTTACTCATCTTGGAAATGGAACTTCTTAGGGATGCACATACATTGCTAGTGAGAATAATTTGTATTGGAAAAAAATTCGGCAAATGGAGCAAATGCATGAACCGCTTTCAGTCCTGATGGAAACTAGGTGCTAAGTTTAAAGCTCTTTTGAGAGGTTTCTTTTAGGCCACTACAAAACTGCTCTTCCCAGTTCCTGATATTTTCTGGTTAAAATGCCAACCATCTCTGAACTTTGAGTGAATAAATTTTCAGCTTGGGTTTTTTGAGATTTAGGTTATACTTTCTTTATCTCATTCTCTCTCTCCCCTTCTCTCAATTGCTTTCTATGTATTTTGAAAGTATTCTTTTTTTGCATCCACTATGACAAAATGATAAAGGTCTGAAACATACCAAATTCATGAAGCTGAATGACCTGATCCAAGGCAGACACTTTTACAGCCTGTACTGTGGGAGGAAGTGGTGAGCTCATCTTTGCCAGACATCAGATAATGCACACCAGAGAAGTTTTGGAAACCAGGTTTCACTGAATCTGCAGGCCAGATAACTATTAGCATGTACCAAAGAAGTGCAAATAAATCTGCTTTTAGATACTTATTTTTATGCTGGTAAATTAATCCCATCAATGTGTCAGAGGTAGATAAAATCTTAATATTCACTTCCAGGATAACAAAGGTTATTGAGATATGTTCATGATTAACAGTTTTTGTGCAAGTATCCATTCCTATAGGGTGATAGGACAGCTGGAAGGGGGAGAGAAGAAAAGGATGACAATCAAGATTGCAGAAAGCTGCAGAAAGCTGAGACAGAGCTCAGAAAGAATAACCTTGTAGGCACTCAAAACCTGGCCCGAGATTCCATCTATCCATGAAACATAACTGGCTGTTCGAGGTCTGTTCCTTGGCTGGTACCAGCACATTCCCATGGGGTTGGCATGGACAATGCAGTCTCTCAGTGAACTCTCTGGGTCACCTGGAGAAGAAAGTTGTGTTCCCACAGGATGTGGACCATAGGTCAGCTCAAAGCACCTTCACTGTCAGGACCCCTGTGGCAACTCAACTGTAGGTTAGTCTTGCTTCTCTGTGCTACAGTCATAACTACAATATCAGCACTGTTCTTTATGCCTTTTCTTGGAAAGATTCCTAGCCTCCCACAGTCAGGATTTTGTGCCAAACTGAAGCATTTAAAAGCCTATAATACACTGTATTATATATTCTTTTAAAGAGAGTGGTATCTCTAGTGTGGGAGCAGTCTTACTTCAGACACTTCCTGGGGCTGTGGCCAGATCAGAATAAGTGACTGAACACATCCAAGACATCCTTCTTACCTCCCAGAAGGCCTCATCTAGCATCTTTACATGTTCCTTCTTAGGCATTTTTGATTGAAAGCACCTATTTTGCTCCCTATATAATGAAACAATTTTTGGATCCCACTGAAGTCACTCTATAGTAAGTGATAGTAACCTTGGTCAGCATGTGATTACAGAATGAATGCAAGATTTCTGCATCATATAATTTGCTTTTGATGGAGGTATTCATTTTTCTTTTTGGCATTGTAATGAGCATGGGAGCATTTGCATTGACAGGAGGCTTAAATTACAAGCCACCACCCATTCTTCTTCAGTGAGCAGTGGTGTCTTCAAGTTCCAGTCACTGTCCTTCTAAAGGACAGCCAGTCCTGTGGTCAGACTTCTTGTCAGCCAACATTTCTGTTCAGTAGAAGATAAGCGTAGGGTGAATATGATATTTCAGCTACAATTTATTGAGCAAGTGGCTATATTTAACAAGACTTTGCCCTCTCTGACCAAAAAGCAAACAAGTTCTCTTGTTAACACACAGTGCAGTAATAGCAAAGAACTGAGGACTCTATCAAGAGACTGTAAAAGAACAGACTTTTTAACATCATGGTTCATACACTTGCCACCCAAACCTGTATCTTCTGTTTGACTGTAGTTCTCTTACAGCTTAGCACAACGCAGCCATGGTAGGCGTTGGACACAAAGATGCTCCCATTCTAAAGGAAGAATATAGTCATTGCACCTACTTTGATGCTTGTGGGAAGTCAGACCCCAAGGTAATCCACTCCATATAGGTTGGTCTGGCAAACATCTTTGCTTTTAACCTGCTGCAGACATCCTGTCTCAGCTCCTTCTTAGACTCGTGTACGAGTAACGTGGATCATGTGTGACACTGTGGTCTGATGCTCAGCCTCCTGCTCCTACTGCTCCTCCTGCTGTTGTGTACCAGGTCAAATTGCTCCTCCCAGGTAACGTGTAACACGATGGGCTGCAGCAGACCAGGAGCACGAAGCAGATCAAAAATAGAGAACTGATGTTCTTCATATGAAAAAGATACATATAAGATACAGACAGTTTCAATAGTAAGGGAAGGAAAACTACCAGTGCTGTGTGGATGTTTTATTGTTATATCAGTAAATTTTAACTGACATAGGGCTGTTTACCGGAGGAAATAATGCAGTGGAACTATGATGGGAAAATGTTACTATCCTAAATCCTTGTGTGAACTTCTGTTCTAGCATAAGTGACTTCTTGGGTGAACTTAAACTCTTAAACTCTTCAGCAAATGACAAATAAAAAAAGATTTCTAATGTCAGAACAAAAGTTTTTGTACAGAAAATTTTCAATCTAGAACTATATTATTTTAAACCTATCCTTTAGATCATAGCAGAACCTTGGTTTTTGTGTGCATCTAGCGTAATGGAAGACGGAATGATTCAGCACATCACTGAATATAATTTTGGGAAATTGATTTAACCCTTTCTGCCTTTTTGATCAAAATTCAACATGTGAAGCCTTGCAAAACTCACAGCTTCCACTGCCAGCTAGCACCACAGGATTAGGTCTGTTGTCCCTCTGTGGCTGTGTGACTCCCATACTTAGCTGACTTACACAGCAGCTCTTACTCTTGGCATGCCCAGACCTGCCATGGTGTTTTGAGTTCTCACTGAGAGCTGAGCCAGTGAGAGACTCCCTGTAGGAGCAATTACACCAATACAGCTGTGCCTGCAGCAGTACAGCTCATGCTACTCGGGGGAAGTGGCAAAAACAGTCTCCATATGAGACAGTGGTATAATGACACAACTCCATTACTCCACTGGGCAGTCTGTGGGTTTAACTGCCCTTGCTCAAGCAAGGACCATTTCAGTAATTAAATATGCACATGCTGCAGTTTATGTCAGTAGTAGCATGTCTAGTTCAAGTAGATGTGATTGATTCAGCTGCTGAGGCCAGTCCCCAGCATGACAACAAAAGCCTGCAAGCAAACAAGCTCTAACAGATGAGGTTGCAAAAGCAAAAGTTGAAGCCAGGCTAGAAATTTTGTCCTAAGCACACATGAAATGCAAATGCCTCATCTCTTTTCAGTTCTGCTGAAAAGAAAAATGAGCTGTGCAATGGAGTCCTTGCCCAGAGTTTTATCTCCTAGTTTAAAATCAAGCAATAGGGAGTCAGGGTGGAAAAACAATGCAAAGTCAGCATGCTCACTGCAAAGCAAACATGAGCGTTATCTTAAGTTTTCCCTGAGGGAGCAGAAAACAAAGGTAAAAGCTAGCAAAGCATTTTCTCATGGAACCTTCTCTGTGCACTGAGTCCCTTAGCCACCATCTCCGTTAGAGTAATTTGGTTTAATTATACTAACAGTGGTTAACACTTTGATGTCCCCAAACCATTCAGTAAAGATCAGTGTGTGTCAGTGTGTGCAAGTGTATCTGTGTGTGGGTGCATCTGTAGGAAAGAAATAGGACACTGAGCCTGAGTGCCAGGACTTAAGCAAACAGATGCAGAGCTGGGCTGTGAATGTTTGTCCATTAGCCAGGGTTTGCTTAGGAATGGTGGCAAATTGCAGTCACCCCGAGAGCAGATCATGGGAAGCAATCTGAGAAGACAGCATGCCTTGCTGGAGCACAGCCCACCTAGGGAGCCCTGCTGGCATGTCAAGCAGCCCCAGCACTGCTCAGTGGTGTGGGGAAACAGCCAGGAGGCAGCAGAGTCCTAAACCCCAGTGTTGCTTTTGTCTTCTCAACAGTGATGCATTTGAGCTGGGGAGAAATCTGTATTAAAAAGTGCTGTCATCACAGTCTCCCAGTAATTTCAAAAATGTCCAGATTTTGTGCCATCTTGATGTCTGGTTTTGTTCACTTCCCCAGCTGCATGAGGGCTGAGACTCATCTCTTCTTGATGCACTGTGGGAGCCCTGGAGATACGCCCTGTGTTGGTAAATGTGACCTGCATTGGGTACAATATGATACACATGGTAGGCAGAGCTAAGCTGGAACAAAATGCACTGGCTGTCCTCAATCTATTCTTGATTCTGCAGGGATGAGGTGATCTCAGCTGTCATATCCTAAAAATTGTGGGGTTTGCCTGTGTCACATTAAAGGGCACATTTGGAAATGTGTTTTTTCTGCAGGGGAGATCATGCCTACAAATATGGCAGCAGAAACACACTCCTGACTTCAGACTTCCAGCTTCATTGAAATCTTTCCTTTCCCCTCATGCCCCTGTCTGTGCTACCCAAGGAAGGACAGCACACTCAGGGACAGCTGGTGGATGACACTGGGATTCTGTATCATGGTCAGTGGCTCTCTGCCTGGCAGTGAGGCTGAGAGCTACAACCCCAAGGCTCTTTTCACCTGCGCTGTATATCATCAGTCCCCCTTGTAGGGATACCCCCATTTTCTCTGCCCAAGTGGCCTCACACATGGCCAGGCTGGGCCCCAGCACTGCCAATTCTGGTGGCCATGGGCAGAAGCAGAGTGAGATGACCTCCTATGCTAACCAAAGAAGCTGAGTTTTTCTGCAGCCACCAGCTTAAACACACCCTTGAAATTTGCATTTCTATTTTACTGAAGTCTGGAATCATTAGGAAGTTTTTCTTCTGTTTTCTTCAAAGGACGCAGACTTGACAAAGAAACATGCACACAAAATCTGCCTGTTTGGGAAGACTGCAGAGTCAGACAGGTTTTCTTGGCTGATGCCTCCGGCTCCGTGGGATGGCATCACCCTCACTGGCCAGCATGACAGGCTGAGCTCATTTCCACTGCAGAGCCACTCCAGTAGTGTGTCTTTTCCCCATGACTGCATAAGGGACTCAGGATATATTTTGAGAATATTGAAAATTAAATCCTAAAATAAAATAAAATAAAATAAAATAAAATAAAATAAAATAAAATAAATCCCCAAAGCTTTTGTTAAAGTTTTAAATGTTATACAATTATTAAGTCATGCTAGACTTTTACCTGTGGCCAAACATGTTAAATTGATTAAACAGTTATTTCCCGTGCTTTGAAGCCAGCTATTTCAACACAGCAGGTAGTCTGATGATCTCTCAGCTGCAACATTTACTAGGCAAATAGCTTCTCTGTGTAAATTAACATAGCCAACCCAGGGATATAAAATAATGGATAGAACTAGATCAAGTGCTTCAAATTATACCCAGATAGCCTAGGGAGTGATGACAAACAAACCCAGATTCTCATGCTTGTCTCCTACAACCAATAACCTGCCCAATCACATTTACATGTGGCCTGCAACAAGATATCCTTAAAAATGCTGGCTGTTTTCAGTGTCCCAACAGCAACAACTCTGGATGTATCAGCATCCGTTCTGGTCAGAGGCTGGGAAATCTGACACATGGGAATGAGCACACAGGAGTTTTGCCACAGCAGCTTCTGTGTTGCTGTCACAGGACTGACAGTCATTTACAGCTGTGAAGATTTATTTTAAAATAGTTTTTTCATGTGACGGTGAAGAAAGTGACCTACTAGAGTTTTTAGCTGGGATTTCATCTCTTCTCAGTGAGCTGTCCTCCTTTGTCAATGATGCCTTCCACTAATCTGTAGCTGACTGCTCAGCTCCTGAAGATAAGACAGAATAAATAATGATGACATCTTATT
Source organism: Promerops cafer (assembly GCA_013398275.1). NCBI lineage: Eukaryota > Metazoa > Chordata > Aves > Passeriformes > Nectariniidae > Promerops > Promerops cafer. The sequence continues at coordinate 753,928 of VZSE01012040.1, forward strand.
TCTTGTAGCTATCCAGGGGAAAAAAAAAAGGTGCTTTTGGTCAAGTTGCTAAACATCTAGTGACTGAATAACAGAGTATCAGCATAATAGATAAGATAAGGGGGCACAGAAATAGGAGTCCTATTGATGCCTGTTGTACTGCTTTCTTCGGTTTCTGGACTAATAAAGCAGTGTGAAATTCTGTCGGTGGGACAGATCTCCCCAACAGAGCTCTGTGCCTTTTAGCACCAGAGCAGTCACCCAGAAGGTCCTTGGGCTGTGGATCACAGCCTCGTGCCTGGGGGTGTCCTCTTGCCCTCTGTGATGTGGCCCTTTGCCAGCCTTCCTCATGGTCTTGCTGCCCAGCTGAGAGGAAGAGCTGAACGTCCTGTGGCCCAACACGCAGCAGCAGGCCTGGTGGGAGGGCAGGTCAGGGGAGGGTCTTTGGGGGAGAATTGGGACTGCCACCCAGGGCTGGCTCATTGCCTCTGGTTCCTCTTCCCCCCTTGCACCAACTTTTGCCTTTTGTCCAACACTGATCCACAAGGTTTGAAGCACTTGGCAGAGCTCACCGACTCTAACACAAAGGGGTGTTTTGAGGGTGATGTTTACTTTCCAAAATGTCAGTGCTTCATCTACCATCAACCTAAGGAAAGAGATGGCCACATCCTTGCCAGGAGGAGTACAAGGGGCACATGTAACCTCTGTGCTCTGGGGTCTGCTTGGGATCACTGTTAAAACATTTGCTCACCTGTTCTTCCCCTTGATTTTCTTCAATGTTTCACAGGTCCACAGTACACTTGGACACGGTACCTGTGCTGTGTTTCACATACACTGTGTGCTCAATCTCTGTTCTCGTACGTACTAGTTATGCCCCAAACTGTTTTCACCCAGCTCCCAGGTCTGCAAAGCTTTGATGACCAATGACGGAGCACCGGCAAGATGATTTTAGCTCTGAGGTGTCCAGTATCATCCTCTGCTTGTACTCTCCGGTCCCCTGCTATCATTCCACCGTGTCTGTATGCCTTCATTTTTCATTCTAGGGCCACAGACACTTCATTCTATGCAGAAGAACTCCTTGTTCTTAATATCTCCTGATTACATAAATATCTGGATATAATCATACAGGAAAAAGGAAAAAATTAAACAAATTGGGTAATAGAACGTAATTGCTGGATAGTTACTGTTACAAACAAAGTAGCTAAAACAAAACCCCAGGCAGGCCTGGGCAGCTCCAAGCAAAGCCTGACAAGTGCAGTGAACCAAGGCCTGTGCTGTAAGTTTAATAAAAAGCAGGCCACTGCATTACAAGTAACAATAATGCTTTATTTGCAAAGTTAGAGGTTTTACTGACCTGTGTCTCTACTCCTGCTGAAAGAGCCATAAGATCACACCTGCCTGAAGAGTAAATAGGGAGTTTTTCCCTTGACTCCTCTTTGTAGGGAGGCTGAAGGGTGTGGGGTGGGAAATGAGGGGATTTTTGGTTCCCTTCCTCCAGGTACAGCCTCAGTGATGGTGAGAAAAGAGTAAAACGCTAAACGCCTGGTTCAACAGTGTTTGAGCCCAGGAGGCTGTTGCAGACTTGGAATGGGGTACCAGGAGCACTTGGAGGCTGTTGCAGACTTGGGATGGAGTACCAGGAGCACTTGGAGGCTGTTGCCGATGGCGTTGCCGTGGTGCAGTGAGTGAAACAGGACTGGCACCTGGCCAAGAGACAAGCAGGTCACCCAAACCTGGGATGACCACAAGCACAGCTGTGAGCTCCATCCTTACACTCTACAGCTGTGTCAGCTGTTTCAATGGCTAATGAACCTGGCCATTAATTGTCCCTGACATGTGTCTCTGGCTCGTCTATATTCCCACATTGCCCATCACAGCAAATGGCAATAGCCTAGCGACCTGAAGCCCTGCCTTTCTGCCCAGCCTTCCTCACTGTGCTCTAAGTGCCCTGGAGATGTTTTGTGGAAGACAGGGAACCCTGTTTATTCCTGCCGTCCATTTTTGGGAAGGAGAGCAGGACCTGCTGGCGGAGCAGGCGCCGCGGCTGAGCCGGCAGCATTCCCCTCCCGCATGAACAAACGGTGCCGGCGAGTGGGAGGGACAAAATGTTACTCTGCAGGAGGGAGAGTGGGAGGCCGCGAAAAAGAGCTGGTCCGGAGAGGAAATGAGAAAAGTGAGTGTAATCAGGAAAACCTGTTTTGTTGCTTGCAGCGATGAGAGCAGGATTAAGAGAGTAGGACTTGGTGTATGGGGGGGAGAGATGAGAAGGGGCCACATAACAAACAGCGCAGCATGGATGTGGGCAGGGCGCAAGCTGTCTGCTGCTCTTTTGTGCTAAGTGTGGTGCCTGCCTCTTCTTAGCACCGTCTCTGGCAAATCCTGCAGTGGAAAATCACAGCATGATGCCAATACAGCAGGAGCCATTGCCTGCTGAAGCAAGTCAGCAAACGGCTCCTGGACGCTGATCTTGATTGACAGGAAATCCCCTGTGGGAACGGCAGACACCCCTCCTCACCGCCACCTTGTCCTCCCATGGCTGACACCACTCACTGTCCCTGTAACCTCCCCAACACATTTTGCAAACACGGAGAGATCGTGTAAGAGATGCAGTGAGAGGAGAAGCACAAACTGTGAAGTGCTCGCTCTTTGCAGCAGCACAGCTGCTCCTGTGCCTCCCTCGTACTACCCTGCGGGCTCTTCTCCCTGGAATATGTGAGGAAAACAGAATTCCAGCATCCTGCTTGTGAAGGGGGCACATCTGTGAGGGCACCAAGGCACTAAGGGTAGGAAAGGAAGGAATCTCCTTCCAAAAATAAGGATTAACAGCTTGCAAAAGCTGATTTAGCTTATGTGAGAAATTCTTGTCATCTTCAAATCTCTCCCAGAACGACTTCGGGACAGCTTTCCTCCTACTATGCAGTATTTCTATGTTTATGTCTTCATCCACTGCAAAGTGGTTTACAAGGGAGCAAGCAATATTTAATTCATCTGTGGCCTCTGTTTCTTCCACACTTCTTCATGGAAACTGAGAATCATCCTACTAAAATCAATTATTTCCATTTTTCAACTGCAACTCTAGGGAATTCAATACATAACTAAGGATCTTGCCTCTCAGCTCTCTACCCCCTAAAGGTTTTACTGTTGCTTTGCTGGATGCTCATTGCTTAACAGCAGTTAACAGCAGGAGTGATAACAGCTGAAACTGATCCCACTGAGGCTGCACCCTGCAACTGTATGTAAAGGAGATGAAAAACCTGCAGTCAGGGAGGGGGCCTTGTTAATTACTCCTGTGTGGGCGTTGGGCTACAAAGGCACCCAAACAGATAGAGGAGTATGCAGGAATGTGCCAGAAAAGTACATGCATTTCTGTCACTGTGAGTCCTGCCTTCGATGCTATGAGTTGTTGATATATTCATCTATACTGAGACTGTATTTAGTCAAAAAACACCTTTGAGCGTCGTGTTAAGAGAGGGTGTTTACTAGGAACACAGAGCAGAAAGGGGACTTTCCTTTAGACTGCAATAGGGCAGACAATGCTTGAACCACACTAATAAAATCACACTTGCTCTTAATTTTGCAGAGGGCACACAAGAACTTGCTGAGGTTGTGTTCACTTCCCAAGCCATTTGACTGCTCCCAGCATCATTGGCAATGACAGGACACCATTTCATCTCTTCCCAAACCCCACAACTTTAGGGAAAACAGAGCCAATTATACTCTTTCTGATACCAGTTGCCAAGGTGGTTCCCAGCCAGCCTTCAAGCTGCCCTATGTTCTACCTAGGTGCCTGTCACCCCCACCTAGCTCACATGATTTGCTTATTTCATGGTCCTTACTTACATTTTTGGCTGTAAAAGGACAAAAGCATTTGAAAGATCTCTAATTTTCCAGTGTCCTTATACATTTTCCAAAAATCTCTGCTGACAGTATGCGTGTGTAATTGCCATCCAAATACCTCACCTTTCATTCAGCTACATCCTCCTTCTCACCACTGATGGATACATGTGTGAGGAGTCAGTAACTCCATCTAAGTCTGTCAAATTGGTAACACGTGGTGAACATCTTCAGATTCAAGGCAGATTTGATCCTCCTGCTCTCTTTTCAGCTGCAAGAAACTCAGGAAGATTTCCTGCTAGATTGATACTGGGAATGATAAAAGGTTTCTGGTACAGAAGGCTGTTGAGGGCAGCTTTTCACATTCCCAGTACTGTCTCCATTAGAAGCTTCAGGTTTCTGTGACCCTGCAATGTTGATCCAACTGTTCCCATCTCAGATTTACTTATGGTAAATTACAACTACTTCTGCTTTGTTTGCAAGAATGTTCATAATTTTACCTGCTGACTACCTCATATTAAGCAGGAGTCTTCCATTGTAATATAAACATTTCTTTCCAAATGCTGGCAAAGCTTAGGTCTTTCCTTGTCTTTCAGTCAGGTAAAAAAGGCATTCTTTCCTAGCTGAATTTAAACAATTACTTCCTTCCTCTTCAGCAACTGTCATGGTCAATACCAATAGTTTTTGATGATGACATAAAATAAAAACTGTTACTAACGAAGAACCATATATGAGCTGGTACAAATGGAAATAAATCATGTCATGCATTTTCACATCTTTAATTAGTAGTAGCAAACAAAATTAATATGTCACTTCAGCTAGTGATAGTCGGGTTAACTATTTTTCCTATAAAGAGTGTACTGTTTGTATCTCTATCAAAAATCAGCATGAGGAAGGGATGGCTGAATTCAATGGTTGGAGGAAGAGCCACTGGCATTATTTCAGCAGCAGTTGCTGCTGCTGCCTCAGTACCTTTCTCATCAACATCCAGAGAAGCCTTGTGGACAACCTAGGAAAAAAGAAAATAGAGTCACTCTGGGCAGTCAACAGCCTCTTAAGAAATGAATCAGTCCTTTTAAAGCAGGCCTGCTTTGAGGGATCCACTAAGAAGTGAGAAGAGGCAGAAGAGCTGTACTGTTGTAGTCATGGCTGCTTAAATGAGGGTTACGATGGAGCTATGGAAATCTCCTAAAAAAAGTACAAAATATTGGATGAAGGATAGAGGCTCCACCTGTAATTGTTTGTCTGCACCTCCAAAACTGAGTCTCCAGGGTGAGAAGGACAGATTGTGCTGTGCCTGGGAGCATTAGTGGTTTTTCTTAAGGAATCAGGGGTTGATGCTCCTCATGTTTCAGATACTGCCCAAAAAATCTTGGCCAATACCATTCTTGGAAAAAAACAGACATGCAGCAATCTAATCTGATCTCCAGTGCTGCCAGGGGCCAATCTTCTTTTATAAACTAGCAGGCTGAGGCCTCGGTGACCCAGCTGCAGGCAGGTTGGGAAGCTGGGAGCTATATATACCTGGTGTTTCTGGATGCTACCACTGATGGATTTTCCTGCATGTGTGTGTGAAAGAAAGCGCTAACAGCCACAGACTTACCTGGGAAACCTTCAGCTCTGGGGTGCCAGTGATGCCAGAGAGATCTGCCTGGTTGGTGAACACATCCACAATTCCCATCTTCCTAAGGGTGTTACTTATGTCATAGCTCCCAGAAATAGAAAATTTGGGGAAGTAGAGATCCATAAAGCTGTTAGGTAGAAACGAAACATAGAGGGTGGTGAGAAGGATTTTTCACCAATATAAACAATGGTGAGAAATCTATTTAATTCCCATGAGCATCAAATCGCAGGAGTTTGGACCCTGAATGTACAGTGAGCACTAATTCAAATGCTGGTGCTTCTCATGGTGATACAAGCCCTATCATTCTCAATAATAAAAATAGCCATCATAGTATTTATCTGGTGTTTTGTTTCAGGAAATCTGAGAGCACTCTGCTAAGTAGAACAGTAACAAGAGCCCCTTTTTACAGGCAGAGACAAGGGATAGCCCATGTCGCTCAGGAAGGTGGAGAGCTGAAGAGAAGTCCTGACAAAGTCTGCCTGGGGAGAACTGTGGCAAATCCCAGCATTTCAAATCAAAGAAGTATTTTTGGCGTAACTGGGGCATTTGGCATGGCCCCAGGAAAGGTCTGTTCCCTGCTGCCTGCACATTTGGATTCCATGTCCTCTAATTGTCTTCCTCCTCTGGGCTGGCCATGATCAAGTTTGCCTTTGACTGTGAGCTGTCTGTAGGCAGCTCCTGCTTAATGTGCTTTCTGCTGGGTTTCTTTCCATGCCCTGTCCAGGGATCCTCAGAGTGTCCAGGTCACCCACAGCAGTGATTACCCTTTAGGTAGCTCAAGTCTTTTGCTGCCTTGCCCAGAGACAGCTTGGGTTGAGTATTGAATAGCAAAACAGATGGGACCCAAACCGCAGTGCTGTAGCCCTCGTGTGATACTGCGCAGTCACCAGAGGAGGATGGGACCAAGTGTATCAGCACTGGCAACAACAAAACAGTAGAACAGGAATTGCCATTCGGTTCTCACAGTTTCTCCCATGAAGACCTTATTTCTATATTGATCCTCAGTGACCTTGCACCATAAATTCATTTAGATAAGGGTTTTCCTGATATTGCAGCTGAGAATGATACATTTTTATTTTGATATTTGAGGTATCACATTATTAGCTCATATTCAGTTTGCTACCCATTATGTTTTTAGTAACTGTGCTGGTATTTCTGTGATGATGCACTGAGATATATGGGTGTGAACTGCACAGCCTTATTACTCGTGAATTAGGGCAGAGCTTGGTAAATTAAGCATGTATTAACTTGATATTACTCATCTACTGTTGCTAAGATCTCTCCCAGAAAAACAAGGTTGTAAAATGCATTAGCTGATGTTGGTGTCAATGGTAGAAGCTAACAGAAACTCATTAGATATTTATAGTTTCAAAACAAAATGCCAGAAAATCAGGACATCCACAATTAATCACTTGCCTGTTCTAACAACAACCGAATGCTGCAAGATAATTGTGTAGGACATACCATGTCTGTAAGCACTAGTACAAACTGTGTAAGTTATACTTTATTTAAGATTCAGACTTATGCCTGAGTCACAGTGTATCAGTGACATAAGAGAGGAAAAACACACTAGCTGAAATCTCAGTATAGAAGATTTGGCTTAAAATTGCAGCCATTCCTCTGAGTAGTTTCGAAACCCCAATCTAGGCTTGCTATTCCTTAGAGAGGAATAGGATGGTCTCTGCTCTGGTTGGGAGAGCAGCAAGTCACTCAGCCATCAACAAAAGAATAGTTAAATACCAACCAGCTGCAAGATTTTTACAACTAGGGCACACAAGCCAAAAATAACCCACTCAGTTCCCAGAATCGCCACATTCATAGTGTTTGCATTCCCCAGAAAGAAAAAAATACTATAAATTAGGTGCTGCAACAGCTGACTGGCAGAAGATTACCTCTGAAAGAGATTGTCTGACCATTTCTGGATGGTTTCCTTGTCCAGAGTTTGCTCTAACCGCTTCATTTTCCCTTTTGCTGGCAGAACCAGAAATGCAGTAGCACTCCCATTGTAATGCAGCCGTACCACAGTGCATGACAGCTCCTCATCAAAATAGAAGTCAAATCTGCCCATCTGGTACATCATAGGGACTTTCACAGTTGTTTCAGCATCCACAAAGAACTCCCTTTCTTCAGTATGCTCTGCTTTGAAAGGCTTTTCCCAGCTTCCTGGTACAGAGAAGGAGAATTTAACTGAATATCCCATGTTCTATCTCATCATAGACTAAATTTTTTATAGCTAGTAATAATAACACCTATTTCTCCATGTGTTAAATACAGAATTTTCAAATGTAACATTTTAGAATGTGTATCACAGTAATGCAAGGATCTTTTACCTGTTCAAAAGAATGCATTGTATTCCACTTTCAATTTATGTTTCAGATGCCAGTAATGAAATAATTAGGTGTGTTTATTGTACCTACCACTGCTTTTCTGTTCAGGAGATCTAAGTAAACATCATCTGTAAACATCTTCTGTGTACTCATGTACTGCATGCAACTAATTTCTATTGACTTTAATCATAAGCCTCAATTTGTAGATAAAATAATGTAGGATCTCATATCTGAGTGTTATGTCAGGCTTAAGGGCGCATCTAACCCACATTAGCAGTGTTTCTGCTTTGTTCCTTAAAATGTTCTCCCCTATTTGTCACTAGCTTCTCCAATATATAAGTGTTAGTGTGCATGTACAAAGGACTCTGATAGGGGGAAAAAAGGAGTATGCAGTAAATTAGGCTATTGAATCATGCATAATTTAAAAAGAGTTATTAGGCCATATATAAGTCTCAGTGCCTTCACTGAAAATTAGAAGAATATGGGACAATTGGAGTTATGGTTAAACCCAGGAACACCAGCTGAGGCTACATGGAAAACTGTGGCTTGGAACAGAGCTCTTGGAGCTGTCACAAAGAGAAACGACACTGTTTCCTCCAGCTGGCTCCCTATGCCAAGAGGGGTCCTGTTACCTCTCCACCACCTCCACTATGCCATTAGGGGAGCAAGGAGCATTTGAAATTTTCCCCAGACCAGTTTTCAGTTGAGGTAGGCAACATTAGATTTGTTGATAAGAATGAATAGTGAGAATGTGAACCCTAGAGGAGACTTACCTTTAAAGAAAACAAAGCTAGCCAGAAGCATTACAGTTTGTGGGTCCATGTCCTTGACCAAATTAGTAATTTTCCCATGTGTTTTTCTCTCTATATAATCATTGATCTGCTTTTCAGCTTCTGTGGGTTTGTTAAAGTCAGTTGTAAAAGCCTCCAGCTGATACAGAGCTTTGGCATCATCTAAAAACTTTTTTAGGAGTTTCATCTTCTCTGTTACAAAGATGGCATTCCCCATGTTGAGCTGGACTCCACCCTCAGGATAGTTCAGCATGTGGATTAGATTGTGGAAGCCTTCATGTATCTCTTTCTCCTGAATCTCTGTAAGGTTGAAGGCGAGTCCTTCCAGGATCTGAGACTGTGTGGCTGATCTAGCCCCAAGGGCCAGCATCGCAAAGGCAGCAGAGATGCTCACAGGAGAGAAAAAAATGTTCTTATTAGGTGCTTCCTGTGTAACCTCCCTAAAAAACTGGAATGCAAAGTCAGCATTGTTTGGCACAAGTTTGAGGCAAGCCATCGCTTCACCTCCATGATGTATGTGGTGTGTAGGGTCATTTGGATCATGTCCATTGTGGTCACTGGGTGGGAGCTGGCTGTGGGCTGCAGTGTGAAACCCAGCCAGCAGCAAACTTAGGTAGAATGTGGTCTTCATGCTCTCGTATTAAAATCCTATAGAAAAAACAAAAGGAGATGATATTACTGAGGTTAAATTAATTAAGTAGAAAGAGTTATTCTGTCATTACCACTGAATTAAGAAGTCTTATCTCTTTCTTTTGTCCTCAGTTTCCATGTTCTCCAATTCTTGCCAGAAATTTTTTTTTGTTTTCCCAGGCCTCCTGGCAAATTTCCGCCAACTTTTTCTGCCACCCCCACCCTAAATACCTGCGAAGACAAAATTCAGCATGGATTAGTTGAATACACAGCACCCTCAGCAGGCTGGAGAATGGAGCATATCCCATCACAAAACACCTCTTGGCTAATCGCTGAAAGGTTGGGGTACAACTCTGCTTTTGACACTAATGTTCTGAATAATGCCTTAAAAGTTCATCGTAGAAGAAGTCTGCGTATTTTGTGAGTTAGGGGAGAAAGAGGAAATTCATGCAAGTGAGCAGCAATCAGTAGCTACATAGAAACAGAATTTGAGCAAACAGGCAGGCAGGAGATCTTTAAACTTTTGGTCAGATTGATAAGGTGTCCTATTTAAAGAAAGGACAAATAATGGGGACTGCTCTTCAGTAGCAAACCAGATATAAACACCTACCTCTCTAAGGAATAGGTGGGTTTTTTTTCTGAATAGAAATAATGTAATGTTTTAAATAAGAACCTGAAACAACCTGCTGTCTCTTCAACAAAACCGTTGGAGTGGGCTCATTTTCAGCACAGCAGAAGCAGTCAATGCCATTAACAAAGAACAAGGCCTTGTTTTTATCAGCTGCTCCACTGGTCAAAGGGCGAAGTGTTTATCAATGTGCTACACTTGGCTGTGGTAGCCACATTTCATTGCTGAGCTGACACTGCACTGTGTAAGCTCTTAAAAAGAGACCTTGGAAATGGGGATATGTATGTCCCAGTAGGCCTTATTTTCTGAGGAGGAATCTAGGGCAAAGAAATGGTGCAAGACTTGCACAGGGTTTGAGGAGATAATGAGCCAGATTTGCTAAAATTGTGCACAGAGAGACATATTACACCAATTGCACCTTTCATCTCTGGCATGACTCAACTTGAGAGTCTCGTCAGAAAGTGCTATGCTTGTGGTCCTGCTTTCTCTATATCATCAGAGGGAGCAATTTGTATTAGTAGTTGAATATCCACTTACAGATAGACTCATGAGAACAACAAAACATTTTCAAGCTATAATCAAATATTCAAACATTTACATGTTTACTATAAGTAACTTTAAAAAGCAGGCCTATTTGCAATAACAGCTTTACTGACAAGTGAAAGAACTCTGAGGGTTGGGTTCTTGGTAGCTACATTTTCAATTACTGTACACAGTATTAAATTGTAGTTTGGTCTCTTCTGATTTTGACATTGAAATTATTCTCGATGTATCTAGATACTTGTAACTCAACACAAGAGCTCCAGTTCTGAGTTTTTAGAACTACTATCAGCAAGCCAATGTATTAGTCAGACTGTGAAGAGAAATCAACTCCCAAACAAAAGCATTAGAGCTAAGCCTAATCTATTTCCACATATCCAGCAGGCTGATTCAGAAGCTGCCTATGAATAAATTATTTACTATGAACTATTTACTCAGCTGCAGTCATAATTTATTAAGAATAACATGAATACCAAAAAAGAGAAACAGTTAATTTTAAACATAAGTTGCCACCTGTTCTCTATCTCATCACATTTAATATTTATTACAAAATATGGCACCTGATAGATAGGCTTTTCTATGTATGCCTCAAACTGCCAATTCTGTTTATTTGGAATGCAAAGCAGAAAGGGATTTTAACTGACTTGACCTCAAAATTATGGTGAAAGGATATAGAATGGTTTTGCTGTAAGGATTCTGTAAAATATTATTTACAGTTTTCTGAAGGCAATTTTCCCTATCCTGATATTTTTTTCTCTATGTAGTTACAACATGTTCACATTTTGTAGTTAATTTATGTACTTTCATGGAATTAATTTCATTTTATTACAGCTCTGAATTCACAGATAATTAAATACAATCTGAATCTGAATCATCCATCTGTTACTCAGTACTGGCTAATCACAAACAGTCAAGACTCATGAGTCAAACCTCACAAAAATCTTGATAATGGTTAGTTTTAAAGGCATAAGTTTATAAAAGACTTGGCAGCTGTGATTTGTAGAGGTCTTTTTCTGTTGTTTAAGCCTTCAAGATACAAGTGGCCCTTTTCATTAGTCCCTGTTTTGAAACCTAAAGGTACTTTTATAGTAAGATTTGCACCCTCTGAACCTTCAGAATATGACTGGGGATTTTTATTTCATATTTGATACTTACTATTTCATTTTATGTTATTGTGGCTTCTGGGTTAGCAAGTGATCAACCCTGACAAATTGACAAGGGACACCCTTTCACAGCAGGAAACAGAAGATGCATATTCTCATATGGTCTTAAAGATTGATGGATTTTCCTATGGAGCATAGTTGCTAATGATTTATTAAAAGCAAAGGGCTGAGAATCTGTGCTGTAAAGCCTTTACGAAATTCCCAGACTGAAGGGGTTAAGTTTGCAGAAAGCTCCTTAAGACCTTTACTTTTATAATTTCCAGAAAAAAGCATTTTACCCATCAACATGGCAGTAGGAGTGAAAAGCACTGCAATTCTAGTTCCAAATCTAGTCTGACTTGTTGAATAGCCTGGAAGAAAACACTTTAACCTCTGCCTCTTTTCTTTGTGTGTGTCACACAATGACAGTTTACTTGTGGTGTTCAAGAATAAGTTGCTTTAAAGAAGAGCTTTCAATCAAATCAGACAATGATACAAGAGCATGCCAGCACTTGGAAGACAGTGTTTTCAGCAATTTATCTGTAGTAGACTTGGCAATAACATTTGCAGAATATATTACCTCTTCCCTAGCACACAATGTTCCCTACCATGCAACTCAGAAAGAAAATGAAGAACACTGGGATTAGCTGAAATTACCTTAAAATAATTCCACCAGAAAACCTGGGAGTTCTGGACTGGACTGAGCTTTCTGACTGAAAGAACTTGCTTCTTTGTGGATATAGGTGTTTTGTCCTTTTTAGGGCTGATTCTGTCTCTATGATTTGAAGAGATTCTCGAGAAAACTTTCTGCTGTTAGACTCCCATGTAATATTCCAGGAGATCAACAGTCATCCCATACTATTCCCATAAGGGGTCCTCACTGATAATCTCATTTCAAACAACATGAAAATTTGCAGTACTCAAAAACATGTGAAGGCATAAATAGAAAAGCTATTTGCTCACCAGATGGTGCTGCTTCCCTCCTGATTGTTTCTGAAGAAGGAAATCTGAGAAATTTGTTTCCTGAAAGCAGCACTGTAGGGGTGCCAGGCACATCAAGTTACAGCACCACAACCACCAGTGGTGTCTGCTGAACTAAATATCAGCTACTCAGAGACTTGTAAAAGGAATCACCCAAGCACACAAAAAGTCATAAAAGAAAGACTTGACTAGCCATACCTGTATGTGAGAACATGACCTCAGAAGCCTACTCTCCAGGACCACCTATTCAAAGGAGCACCACAAACTCACGTGTGCTTTCCTGGCTGGCCAGAAAGCTCTGCATATTTCATCATATGCACCTAAACTGTTTCAGGGCCTGTTCCAGACTGATCATCTAGACATTCACTTCTCTTGTCATTCAGAGTTTTGATACCTCTATGCCTGAGCCCCTGAGAAGATTACAAACACAGCCCAAGGGCATTGGACTGTTGAGAGAATCCAACCACTGTGAACATTTTGTTAAAAGTAATTTCTTTTGCAGCAGAAATGTGGGAGCCTAGTTTATGTTATCCTTTAGAAATGTATGTGACTGTTCACAGGTTTTGTGTTTTTTTCCTATCTTCTGTGAGCCAGCTTAGCATTGGAGAACTCACCCAGAAAGTGGCATCACCCACCTCTAAGCCTCCTTTTACCTGGAAACAGGTGAACATGAGCTCTCACTCTTCTACCAGGCCACCATGAGTATTTGCTGTTGAACCTGAGTTACTGCACACACTCAGGGATGAAGCATCACTGGCGCCAAGAGAATAAAAAAGTCGACAAAAAAGAATGAGTGCAGTGGTTAGGACAGAGGGGATTTTCTTCTCTCTGCAAGAACAGATCAGACCAAGTTCTCAGTTTCTACATTCTAGTGTACACCTGACCCCTGCCTGGTTTCTGGCTCATTAAAAATGTTGACCTCCCTGTGATCTTCTGAACATGTGAAAATCACCAATTTCTCCACTTCCCTCTCAATGGGCCTGTAATCTGATGATTACCTCAATAATGTCTCATCTAAAAGGGAAGTAGAAATTAGATACACCATTCCTAATGGTATTTCTTGTAGACCTTCAGTATAAAAATCACCAGAATTACTTAAAATGAAGCACCAATACATCAAAAATAAGTTCAAAGCACACATCCTCAGGCTTTTAATGAATCAGGGCCTATTTCTAGCAGGAGGTACATCAGGGAAAGTCCCGCTTTTAGGATTTCTTGGCTCCAGAGACCACCTTGCTTTCTGGCAAGACACCCTGCTCTGCTTTTAGATTCTTACTCCTTCCAGTGACTTGACAATGTGTAGGCAACTCATTGCCTCAGTTGTGATGCCTATGTCCTTTATATCCAGGTGACACAATAAAAACCTTGTTATATAGGACAGATTTCAGTATAAGATACAACCCTAGAAAAGATTTAAAAGTGATTGCCTTCAACAAGAGGAGACACTTTTAAAGTCTCTATAGGAAGCAAAAAAATCACTACTTACAGCAGCTGCCTAGGATCCTGCTGTCTTCACCAGGACTACCCTGCAGCTCCCTCTCTTATTTATACAGTTGAATAGCATTATGAAAGCAAAATGGCCTCTAGAAAACATTAACCAGGCCAGACAAGCGTTATTACTTTAGGAACAGTGCAGAGTAAACAGGGAAGACAATTTTTCTGGGCAGGCACCTGATTTTTGCTGTATATGCATGGCCAGACCCTGCCTTTTCATAGAGCAGTCTTAAGAGTTGCCTGCATTTCTACACATCCTCCTGATGGGAATCTAGCTACTCACTCCGGGAAATACTTCACATGCATCATTAACTTCTGTAAACTGCCTGAGTTCGTACAGTAGAAGTAACTGAAGTGAGTAAAATGAAACATATACATAATACTAGACAGGAGCCTGAGGGAAAGACAGCTGTGGATGCATGCTGCAGCCAAATCTCAATTTAGTATTTTTCAATGAGGTATTTTTCTTCCTCTCTACCAGACTTTTAATAGATTTTACTTGGCATACTCGTTTTGAATGATACACTGTTTCTTAATTACCTATGTTGCCATTAATAAGGGCCAATTCCTGGGGACATCCCTTTTAAAATTAAAGCTGCAGTACTGATGTTCCTCGTGGCTGGGGGCTGCTCTGGGGATGGCAGGACGATGGCAGAGATGTGCATCCAGGACCCCATGGCATTCAGCACATCTCAGCCAGAGTGGTGCCACCCGATGCCTCATGCAGCAATGGATTGAAGGGCAGACTGTTGCCTTGCACATGCAGTGTGGGCTGGCACAAGGTGCAGGCACTGCCAAAAGGCAGACAGGGAAGGGCAGGCCAGGGCACCAGAGCCTGCTTTCTCACAGAGCTGGACCCATGTGGTCAGGTCACCTGTGTTTTACATGACCCCCTGTAAGGGTGTGCCCCTGCAGCACCCGTGGAGGGGCAGCCACAGGGGCTGTGCTAATGTGGGTATGACTGAGGGATTGGAAAACTCACAGGTCAGTGCCCCACTGAACACCTTCCATCCGGGAGGATCATCCCCTTGGGAGGTAAGGGATTCAAGGACAAAAGGTGATAGACATCACAAAATCATTTAGGTTGGTAATTAGTCCAAGATCATCAAGTCCAACCGTTAACCCAGCACTGAGAACTCTATCACTAAACCTTGTAGTTAAGGGCCAGATCAACACATCTGTTAGATACCTCCAAGGATGGTAATGTCACCACTTCCCTGGGCAGCCTGTTCCAGTGTTCATAATCATTTTCATGAAGAAATTCTTCCTAATATCCAATCTGAACATGTCCTAGCACAACTTGCTGCCACTGCCTGTTTTTATATCACTTGTTACTGGCGAGAAGAGACCAACACCCACCTTGATAAAACTTCCTTTCAGGTGGTTGTGGAGAATGATTAGGTCTTCCCTGAGCCTCCTTTTCCCCAGCATAAACAAGCCTAGCTCCTCCAGCTGCTCCTCATGAAACTTGTGCTCCAGACCCTTCACGAGCTCTGTTGCCCTTCTCTGTCCATGCTGAAGGACCTCAATGTCCTTCTTGTAAAGAAAATGCCTTTTCTTGTAGGGCATGTTAAAGAAGGAATCTTTCAGAAAGAAAAGCTTTACAATAATAGGATGAATGTTTTGGAAGCATTTTCCTCTGGGCCATTTCTCAGGGGTTAGCAATGGATGGAAGCATTTCTTCTCCTCGCTTTTCCAGCCTGTATGCCTGCACATGTGAATCTACCAGTAGGTACAGCATGGAAGGTTCTGTGCATTTAGGGCTGTTGGAGCTTCTGCAAATCCTTTCCTTCCTGGCTTCTACCTCTTACCTGTGCAAAGGTAAGCAGAGTGGTTCAGTAGAAGTTTTGATCCAGACTGCTAGCAAATGTGTTTGAATTGTTTACAGACTGAAAAAAGCAGCTGGGCACATGCAGCCTGTTTTTCTGTCAACCAGCAAATGAAAATAGCCTCTGAGGTTACAGAAGTTATCTAAAACATATTCAGATTGAAGATAAATAACACATGCACTGAGACAAAAATGAGAGCACAAAAGTTCAGCTATGAATAAAGTTACCAAAAAAAAGTGAAGGGAAAACCAATTAATATGACTTTATTTAAGAGCAATTTATTCTTGCAATCGGAAGTGCCATTCACCTGCTGACATTTGTATGGGAGTGCAAGAGGTAAAATGAAGTAAATAAAATCTAATCTATATCAATCTTCAATGTTATATCCAATACGATACATATTTTCTTTTTCCTTGTCTATATAGCAGTTTCATCCAATCATGTAAGCCATCCTGAAATTTTCTGAGACTCTGTTTCAATATTTGATGTCAGAATATGTTGCATAGGAAGTTGTAGCTCTCTTTTTATGCAGGCAGTAAGCTTATGTAGTCTCTGCTCTGGTATTCTGAAAGACATCAATCCTTCCATTTGGTCCTCTTGCTCTGCAATATTAGATGTCTTACTACTTTGAACCCCTGGAAGCGTACTCTGGAAGTTTTTAGTTACTCTGGAATTTTTAAAGTATTATTTATAAAGTATTATTATTATTATATAAAGTATTATTATTAAAGTATTATATTTTAAAAGTATTATTATTATTATTATTTAAAGATCTTAATAACGCTGTTTCATTTTTTAGTAAATTGACAACATTAACACGAGTCATCCAGTATGAATTCCTTGAAATCAGGCTGGCTGTAGTAAAAAAAAATNGGCATGTTAAAGAAGGAATCTTTCAGAAAGAAAAGCTTTACAATAATAGGATGAATGTTTTGGAAGCATTTTCCTCTGGGCCATTTCTCAGGGGTTAGCAATGGATGGAAGCATTTCTTCTCCTCGCTTTTCCAGCCTGTATGCCTGCACATGTGAATCTACCAGTAGGTACAGCATGGAAGGTTCTGTGCATTTAGGGCTGTTGGAGCTTCTGCAAATCCTTTCCTTCCTGGCTTCTACCTCTTACCTGTGCAAAGGTAAGCAGAGTGGTTCAGTAGAAGTTTTGATCCAGACTGCTAGCAAATGTGTTTGAATTGTTTACAGACTGAAAAAAGCAGCTGGGCACATGCAGCCTGTTTTTCTGTCAACCAGCAAATGAAAATAGCCTCTGAGGTTACAGAAGTTATCTAAAACATATTCAGATTGAAGATAAATAACACATGCACTGAGACAAAAATGAGAGCACAAAAGTTCAGCTATGAATAAAGTTACCAAAAAAAAGTGAAGGGAAAACCAATTAATATGACTTTATTTAAGAGCAATTTATTCTTGCAATCGGAAGTGCCATTCACCTGCTGACATTTGTATGGGAGTGCAAGAGGTAAAATGAAGTAAATAAAATCTAATCTATATCAATCTTCAATGTTATATCCAATACGATACATATTTTCTTTTTCCTTGTCTATATAGCAGTTTCATCCAATCATGTAAGCCATCCTGAAATTTTCTGAGACTCTGTTTCAATATTTGATGTCAGAATATGTTGCATAGGAAGTTGTAGCTCTCTTTTTATGCAGGCAGTAAGCTTATGTAGTCTCTGCTCTGGTATTCTGAAAGACATCAATCCTTCCATTTGGTCCTCTTGCTCTGCAATATTAGATGTCTTACTACTTTGAACCCCTGGAAGCGTACTCTGGAAGTTTTTAGTTACTCTGGAATTTTTAAAGTATTATTTATAAAGTATTATTATTATTATATAAAGTATTATTATTAAAGTATTATATTTTAAAAGTATTATTATTATTATTATTTAAAGATCTTAATAATGCTGTTTCATTTTTTAGTAAATTGACAACATTAACACGAGTCATCCAGTATGAATTCCTTGAAATCAGGCTGGCTGTAGTAAAAAAAAATTAATTATTTAAATTAGAAGAACTGTATGCTTGCTTCTGAAGTAGAGAAACACTTTCATATTTTTAAAATATTTGACTAATTTCCCTAGGAGTCATTTTAAAACACAATGGCTTGTTGCTGTTCTGATGATGCCCTCTGGAGTACAGAGAGCACAGAGTCCCTCCTATGATAGCACTGGGAGTAAATGTCAGCGTGGAGCCAGTGAAAGCTGCATCCCACTCTCCCCTGCCAGGCTATGTTTAATTTGTGGAGCTCTGTGTTTCAAGGGGAAAGGCACTCGTGGTTACATGGAACAGTTCAGTAGTGACCTGCTGGAACAAGTGCAGATCAAGTACAATTGTGTCAAGTGCCTTCTCCAGTGCTTCCAAGTGAGAATACAGCAGACCTTCGCCTTCAAGTTCCTTCTTCTTTGCTTTCATGCTGTGCATTGGTCTTGCCCCCTGCCAGCCCCACACAGTAGGTCTGGGCCCACTCCAAGGGGGAATGTCTTTCTCTGACACAAATTCCAGCTCCAATGAGGGAATGCATGTGCAGTACTATCCCCTGAGCCCCTGCAGTGAGTCCCTTCCCTTATTGCCAGTCTAGCATCACTTTTGTTCTGCATTGCAGTCAAGACCACCTGGGCCCCGAGGAGAGTTATGTTCTATCACTTCCAAAATCTGGCTTGGAGTCTGCTTCCTTCCCTTAGGCTGTGGTTGCACAGTTGCTTTAACCTGACCAAAGTACAGGTGCTGCTGCCAGAGATGTCTCATTCCCCTGCATCTGTGCCATCTCTCCAGGATGGCTGATGGTCTCTAGGGGCTGGAGCCCAGGACAAGTGGGGAGAGGCTGCGGGAACAGGTCTTTTTCAGCCTGGAGAAGAGGAGGCCAAGGGAGAGACTGCACTTGCTGTCCTCTCCCACATAATGGGCTATGTTAGAGAGCAGATGGAGCCAGAGGTGCTCAGTGGTAGAGAGCAAGGCATGGGATGCAAGCTGCAGCAAAGGAAACGCCAATGAGATCTATGAAAAGGGGTGTTCACAGGGAGGTGAAATACAAGGGTACATCTCTGTGTGAGGCCGTGAAACTCCTGTCCTTGAAGACATCCAAAACCTGGCTGGACATGGCCCTGAGCAACCTGAGCTAGATTCCAGGCTGGTGCTGCTGTGAGCAGGTGGTGGGAGTGGATGACCTTCCAAAATTGGAGGTGCCTTCCAACAAAAATTATTCTACTTTTCTAACAAGAAATGACTGTGAAACCATGCTCTCAGGAGTCCCTGTCTCCACTTGCACTGCAGGTTTGTGTTTCATCCTGCTGGGAAACTCCCCTCTGCTTCTGACCACATGAGTCCAGAGGCTTTTCCCTGAAACACTCAGCTCCTGGGAAGGTGTCATCTTCCTGGTCCTCAGGCATGCCCCAGCAGTCAGCACAAGGGAAGCAGGCAGGCTCTGCCAGAGCACAACACACAAAATGTACACTGAGAACAAACAAATCTGGTGGGCCATCTGCTGTGCTCCCAGCACGCCACAGCCATGGCAGGTGGCTCACACCCCTCCATGGTGCTGCCTGTGCTCAGACTTGCAGCACTGCACAGGACTGTGCTCTTCTCCTCGGAGACTTTGACAGTCCCAGTACTGGTTGAATCTCAGTAGTAATCCATGTAGCTGCCTTGATTTCTCTAGACCTGCCTGTAATTCAGACCTGCTAATGATACACTTTCTGGTAGCCTGTGCGGTGGAGAGATAGAAACTGGTGAACTTTGGAACAGTTGAACTTGAATGGGCTATTTAAAAAGTTGCTATGAAATAAATATTTGATATGGCCATTTTCTTTTACATATATCCGTTAAGATGGTAAGTTTTCAGGTGTGTCCTTAGTGGGGGGCTCAAGAAGTTGGGATTTAATTCCATTTACTTTCTAAGTGTGCACGAAGCATGTGTGCAAAAAGCGTAACTGCAAGTGTCTCAACGGGTCTGACTGTTGCTGTCTTCTCTGAGGACAAGCTAAAGCATCTCCCAAGATGAAGCTGTGTGATTGCAGTGGGGAGAGTTATTTCTGATTAGTGATAAAATCCTTTAGCACAGGAGAACACAGTTTGGAAAATATTCAAGTACACACTCATTTGTCTTGCACATATACATTTATTATTGAGTAGATTTTTGTTCTTCTTTCTTGAGCCATGAATACACAATATATGTGAGTGGGTCTGAGAACAAATGTTGACAGTTCTTTACCTTTTATGTGGACAAATCTCCTTCCTCTCTGTGTCTGTTTGCAATTGCTCCTTATGGAGAACCATAGGAAAGAGGAAGATTCAGTGAACCTGTTGCTTCTATGCTGTAAAACTATGTGCTCTGAACATACTCAGTGTTAGATCTTTATTTTGTAATGGTTGCTTCTTTACCCAGAGGAAGGTCCTAGGTTTCTGCAGGTTAAAAATGTCTGCACACCTCTTGCCCTGAGCTGTGAGACATGGTCCATAAGAGATTTAAACTCTGGAAACTGCTCAGGGGTTATCAACTTCTGTACATGTCCTATGGAAATGCTTTCTGCTTTCAAATCTCTCCTTAAAAAGCACATCACTTCTGCTCAGATACCTTTAGATTTCTCTGAACTGGCTAGGAAATTGGAGATTTATGGAAATTGGAGACACACAAATACCCAGCAGACAGAAAACTAGGTTACTATTTAGCTTGAATTTAAACCCCATAAGTCTACCATCTCCTGTGTGTTAGGCTGATTGCTCCAGCATTTGCACTTCTCTTGTCCCAGAATCTCATTTTTTGGTCTCATCCACCATATGTAGTGATTATTATGCACTTAGACCTCAGAAATGGGATACTGTGGGTGATAAAACCTGGAACTCTTGGAAGGGCTGTCACATGCCAGGCACCTCAGTGGGACATATTAACTGCAAACAGTTAGGAAATGCCAGGATGAAGGTGGCTGTGCTGTGCTTTTTGGTGAAAGAGGGGACTGGTGGAATCCTGCTCCAGACACTGATTTGACATTACATTTCTCCAGAGGCGAAACTCTGAGGCCTCAGTCTTACTTCCAAGCACAGATATTCATATACTTGAAAGAAGCAATATCCAGCATTTTTTTCAACAAGGTGCCTTTTCCGAAGGAAAAGATAAAGATATCTGCACAGAGGGTCTTGGGATGTATTTGTCAGTTCCACATGAATTTCTGTATTTCCTAATACTTAAACAGACAGTTGTGCAAATTCAGCATTGATTTAGCTCAGTTTTTAGCTGACATTGAGTATACTTTGCAACTATTTACATGATGGTGATCATGGACATGTAGCAAACAGATCCAGCTAGTCTTGACCATCACCACAAGTAACCTGGGCATATCAGATACATCCAACACGATCTGGCCAAATAGTGCACTGATATTAGCAGACAGGAGTTACCCAATGTCTTTTGGTGAAGAAAAATGGCTTGAAATATCTCTTACACAGTAAAAATGCATGTTCATGCCAAGTTTCATTGCTAGTCTTGTTTTGCTAATAATGAGAAGACTTGTATGGTGTTTTTTTTTACTTTCTACCTTCTTTATTACTCCTCAGAAACTCTCCCAGCTTTTGGGAGATGGTAAGCTAAAAGGAAAAGCCAGGTTTTTGGGGCTCTGAAGGCTTCAGTTTGTGAAAGATCTGATGCTCAGTAGCTGTTTCTAAATATGGCCATTTTTTGGAGATATTTATTCCTCCTCTAGTCAATTATCTCCAATGCACAGAGTCTGTCCTGTTCTTTCAGCTGTTGAACAGTGTTATAAACCCTGACTCTGTCATAAACATTAACCAGATCAGGGACAGATAATCATTCCTGAGGAACAGCAAATAATGTAGGTATTGCCTGTGTTTCTTTTTTCACAAAAGCCGAGAGACTTTCTAGTTAGGGGAAGGTCAGCTGCATGGTGAACAGGGAAGAGCCTCTGACGATGAAATCCTTCTGTCAAAACTCATCTTCATCCAGACATGTTGTGTCAGGTTGCCCAGAGCAACTTCTGAAGCTTTTGCTGAATCTGCTGAATAGTTTGTTCCCAAATACTTTTTAGATGAAAAACTAAAGTATTTAATTTTGATAGTTTCTGAACTGGAACTGTATTTTAGAAGCTTCTTTAAAATGTTGCCTGACACTTACAATACCTCCCTCAGCTCAGTAATTTTCTGCTTTTAAGATGGGGTCAGACAAAACCCGCTGATCTCTTGGAGAAGCTTTCAGCTCATTTACTCAGAAAATGAAAAGTGGTTTTCTGACATGTTTTTCATCCAAAGGGCAAATCTGAAACTAGTTGTTAGAACTGCTCTGGCATGGTGTTTCATTCACTCAGGAGCAGATCTGGGGATGAGACCAGTGGGAATTAGGGAAGGGTGTGGAGGACTATGTACAGGCACCAACCTGCCTCCAAGGGGAAAGGCTCCCATCCCACGCACACTCACTTCAGCAGAGCTGAATCCTGCTTCTGGTGACTGAAACTCCTGAATGCCACGAAAGTACAAGGAATAGTTGACACAACTGATGCATATAATATTTTAGTAATAAAAATTGCTATGAAATATTTTTAATAGTGTTCTTATGAAACCTGTTTGTGTTTTGGGGGTTTTTTCTATTGTCTTCAGGTGTGTTTAAGGAGAACAATATTGATGGATGTGAGAGAGCAGCTGGTCCCAGCTACCAGATGGAAATCAATTACCTCAATCAGTCAGAGGAGGCCCCGTGTCTTTTGGACTCGGGCAATGTAAGCAGAGGCAAGTGATCTAGTAATGTGAAATGTGCAGTTGTTTGCTCAATAAATTAAATTCACATTTGGAAAAAAACAGTGCAGGAAGAAGGCTGTGTTTCTGGTTAGGATCAAGAAGGGAAATTTCCAGTAAAACTGAAATGGAAGAAAACCAACAAGAAACCAGAGATAGCCTGTAAGATGATGGACTACAATGTGGAATCTGTAGGTGTCTAAAGCACGTAATTTATATCCTTTGTTGCCCTTAGACGTGAAACGTAACACTCTTTTGCAGTTCCATCTCATCCCTGGCAATAACCAGCTGGTAGTGCTCCTGCAGTTGGTGAGTTGTGAGCAAAGAGAAAGGGAAGGACCTGTGGAACTGTAATTCCTGCAGTGCTGCCTTGCCCTTGTAGTAAAAGCATGTTGGACCCCTTGAGCCTTCTTACTTGGCAACCTTCTAACCTGTCGGCTACGAACCCCTCTTTCTCCTGTAGGTGCTGTTTTCTCACCTGGACTCTATTCCCCACCAGAAGCACAAGATGTAAGGAATAATTGCAAAGTGCAACATCCTAGTATTGTTTACAAGTATTGAGGATACCACAAATTCAATCTTTTTACTTTGAACTACATCAGGAATTTTCATGTGCTTGTTCTGGCATGTTGTGACGCCAGTGAGGGCTCCCTCTGTTCTTTTCTATTTTCTCTCTATTCTTTAATCTTTGCAGATCAGCTGTCCAGATATTCCATGTTTTGACCAGTCAGCACACTACTGCACAGGTATTGGGAATGGGAGTTTCTTTAGGCAAAGGTGATTGTGAAGGACTCTGGGTCTAAATGCAGATAATTTTTCCTGCAGAAGAAGGGTTATGTGGAATTGCACAAAATGGGAAGCTACCTACAGGTGATCAGATAGCAACAGTAAAGGAAACAGCTGCCAGCAGTGTCCCCATGCAACAATCATAGAATCTGTCAAGACTTTTGTCTTGGCAGTGCCGTGTATGTACCCCGAGTTTATATACAGCCAGGAATGCCATATGTTCTCAATTCTTCTCAGCTTGTGATCCAAAATTCAGGTGATACATGAAGAAAGAAATTGAGAGTAGAAAGTGGATATTTATATACATCATTCTTCCAGAAAAATGCAGTTATTGCTAAGCAGCTTTTCTTTTTCATCCTGAAGAGGATGGGGCTTTAGGATAGATACTTCTGAGTTAGGCATAAGAAGGGAGCTGGGAGATGTGGTCATAAGGAAGATTGATTTAACTTCCAAAGTGGAAGTATTAAGAAGAGCAGTGCGTGCATCTGTGTGTGTGACTTCAGGCAGATAGGCAGTGGGTGAAAGCTGCACTGTGGCAGGAGTCTTTAGCTGCAGCAGAAACCTTAGGAAGGTGTCCCAGGGGAAGAAATTCTCTTCTTCCTTACCTGAGCTGCTCCTGCAGTGTCAGATGGTCTTCCTGGGAAGGTCCATTAAACGGTCTCAGAGGTGGCAAAGCATCTTTATCCCTTAAATATTTCCATCTTCCCGCCACCCCTCCTTTCCCTCCCCACCTCTCAGTCACCTTCAGGTGAAAAGGCCCTGATCATAATTTTCCACATTGGCACAAATTCTTTCACGCCCCTCAGACCCCTGCACTCTGACCCCAAAACAACCAGAGGCAGGATGTCCATTCATTGGAAGCTGCAGATTTGCTTTTGAGTTTCCTGATTTTCTCTTCAGGTTTTCTGCTATGAGACTTCCTGGATCTCTTTCATGCTGCATGTTCTGACCAGCTGAAGTCTATGGAAGCCATCTAGGTACCAAAGAAGTAGATACCCTAGTTATCTACTAATGATGGGAATTAGACCTTCCCAAAAATCCTACATCTTTCTCAAATTTGTGCTCAGTGATCTGTGTTTGCCCTATTGCTTTCTTTAAAGGTTTAAAAGTTTAATTTAAAAATCATCTTCATGGTAGCGAAAATGTCATCTGCCTTCTTAGCTGGATAAAGAAGAGTTTCTTTGTACAGAGTACACTGTAATTGCCCTAATGAGCTTCATCAGCTGGGCATGAATTACTTAATTGAGTTAATCTATGACACAGATAGCTAATGTGAGTTTAATGTCCTTAGCTACTAAAATCTAATGGTATCCATGGCACTTTCGGAAGGACCCCATCTGACCTTTATTGCTTTTTGTACTGTCTTTATATTGTTTGAACAGGCTTACACAGTGAACACAGTTATACATTAAACAGCAAATAAAGTTTATACAGTAGCTGTAGAGCAAGCAGTGACATTGCTCTTCTGGGCACAGCTGCATGCCAGCACAAGAGAGCAAAACTAACACTGCTCTAATAACTCCTAGGTCCCAATGGCTCTGCTGTTTCTTGATGTCTCCTAAGGTTCATGCCAGAACTGAAGGGCGAAGGGATTTTCACAGAACTTCTCTAGCAAAAGGCTGGTAGGATACAGCAGATACTCTCCTTCCCCTGCTTTTCTGATTCAAAGTCCTTCAGAGGAAAGCCAACAGCAGCATGGCTCCAAATTCAGACATATTAAATAAAGTTGTTTTCTTCATAAATCCTGACAAGCTATAGTGCTAGTTGCATGTGACAGATGCAGCATTTCTTCTTGAGACATCTTTTCTAAATTTCATTTCATGCTTGAAAATCAACCTCTCCTTTGAAACTGTCACTTTTATTCTCTTCCCTATGTCTGAGTACTAGAAAGAGAATATTTCAGTCAGTTACATTTCTAAATATAGAGAAATATTAGGATTAATTAAAATAATAATTACAAAGTTGAAGCCATATTTATGTGGTACTTTGAATTAACTTAATGACAGACACTAAGCTGATCACAAATAACAAATCATGCCTATTTTATTTTCTGAGTGTCGAACAACTTCCTAGTTTGTGGCTTTATGATTAATTAAGCCTTTAGACCAAAGGTGTCATGATGAGAGGCTCTTCAGTTAAGGCTAAATAGGAAGCCTCTAAGTGTTACATTGATAAATGAAGATGTTTAGCACGCTGAATATTGCTAGAGTTACTTAGTCTGACTATGCCCACCCTAAAACACCCCTAAGAATTTTGCTTCCTATATCCCATAGGGCTCAGCATGACAAAGTCTTCAAGGAAACAGCCCAGAGTTCACAGACAGCAAAACTATGTGCAAGGTCTGGTAAAAACTCTTGGAGACCAGCTGGGGAAGATCAGCCCAGAGGAGCCAGGATGGTACTTACTGGTTAAGAACAGAGTGCAATGTAAAGAGCTTTATATCAGGTACTCAATTAGGAGAACACCGAGTGGTTAATTAGAGTGATCCAGTATGTGACTGGGAAACCTGGGTGTCCATATGCAGGAATAATTGTGAGTTCAGCTGTCTTAACAATGTGATCTACCACACACAGCCGTGTGTTTCCAGTCCTGACCACCACGTTACAGTGCTCGCTGCTTTGGTGACCTTTGTGTGCCTGTGCCAGCCCCTCTGGAGCCCAGGCTGCCATTGCCTCTGGGAGCCAGCAGCCAGGCTGTTGTGAAAATGAGTAAATCAACAGAATGTGAGGGGCAGTCCTTTTTTTGCCTGGGCTTCAGAAACTTTTCAGAATTTTTATTAGAAATTCAGAAATTTTTACCCCTTCAGACCCAAGAGGGTTTTTTACCCTTTGAAGATTTCACTGGCTTTTCTTTGTGATTACTGGACTTGTGATTGCTTCTTTTTGTTTCCAAACTCTTTGCAAACTCTGACCTTTTCTATTGTCTCCTATTTGGTATGAAGAGGTCTATTCCCACTTTTTATTCACCTGTTATGATAATTTCAATTTGTACTGCCAGACAATTACTTTATCTTTCACCTCTTATTTACTGACTCACAAACTTATTTTAAGATAATCTCTCTAATTATTCCTTCAAAATCTCTCTTGAACACAACCCCCCCAAACACTACTATTTCACAATTAAACAGCTCCTTAGAGTGTTGAAGGAGTTAAGTAGGGGGATTTATAGTTTTCCATAGTGGAGTAGGAATTATCAGGCTCTGTTCTGGTAAGAAGAGAGGGAAATTGTCTTATTTCAGTTGGGGTATAATGGCTTCTTAAACATTACCACTCTGGGGAAGATGCTGAAAGAATGATCCACCCTGCTCCTTCCCACCAATTATGTGAGATGCTGAAGTTACCACCTTTGAGGGAATTGTAAACCTTGATGCCACAGCACAAGGGGAGAAACACCCCCGGGAGAAAAAGCTTCCATTCCGTATATGCCATTCTGTAATTATATGCCATTTACTTGAAGTAAAACCAGGGAAGAAGAACAACTCCCATTCAGAATAGACCTTTAGAGGCAAAAGGGCTTTTTCCAAGAAGAGTGAGTGATGTGTTGCCCTTTTAGTATTGTATGAAAAACAAGAGACCAGACTACATTTGTATTGTTAAGGCATTTGTCCTCTTCTGGCCTCTAGTGTATGTAAACATAGCAACCAATAAAAACTTGTATTCCAATGAATTTTTTCTGGGTTTTTATAGCATGTAATTCCAAAGGGCCTTCTATTCCTCCTACATTTTCATTTCTGTAAGATAAACAAGAGATTTACTATGTCTATGGGATTTCACCACCCAGACAGGCAGCCACTCAGTACTTATGAGGCTAACTATAATATTTACTTAGTTTGGTCTTCATTTGGGCTTTAACTGATATTTTGCCATGATCCTAGGTAATTTTATAATGAAATTCTTTGTTCACAAGGCCTTTGACAAACAGTGGAAAATGAAGCTAAACGAAGAAAAAGAGGAATCATTAGGAAACATTCAATGAACCTCTGTTTAGCCAGGTTTGTTTTAGGGTTTTCTTGACCACAGAAATCTTATTTCTGCAATGGCATCTTTATCCTGTAACCAGATGGCTGGATTCACCAAGCAGTACTCATAATTACTGGTGTTCTGAAAGTTTTACTAGCTAATATTTCTGGTGAAAGGCATGGAAAATGATTTTAAGTTTGCAGTTTTAGGAAAGCAAATTTTCAAAATTGTTTTTCTAGTTGTTTCTGTAATTTTGTTGAGGCGCTTGCATGAATTTCAGATCAGTTCCAGATCAAGCTGTCTCATTTTTGGAAACCTGTAGAAACTAATAAACCCTCTATTTTCTTGCTACAACTGAGAATTCTTCCCCTGAACCCTTAAAACATGTGGTTCAATGGCTGAGTCAGAGAGCTGGCTCATGTTTAGCTTTTATCTAATTTACTTTCCTTCTGTAATACCACAGGGAGTGCAAGAGATAGGGACGTAGATGGGAAAGTGACAGGCGCTCAGAATTTTATTTTAGATGGTTAGGTTTTTTTAGTTTGGAATTGTTGATATCATCCAACTAATTTAAAAGTTATGAGAGGACTTTTACACAACCTACTCCCCACCTACAACCCTTACAGGCTACCAAAAATTCTCACACCAGACAGACTGCAAGATGGGAAATTAAATTGTTCAAAATTGATGCTCTCAGAGAGAAGGAATCCTGATACTGCTTTCTCACTTTCACATCCATATGCACATGTGGGCCTCAGCAAGGAAATCTGCATCTCAATCTTGACCTAAAGCCATCTGCTCTTTTGGGGACCTGGTTCTTCCATATGAACTGCTCTATTAGGGCCAGCTTGACCACTTTCTGGACTTCCAGAACACTTACACAGCGCTTCAGATATTGATTTTTTTAGGTCTTAAAGTGAATGCCCAGGGTTTCAGAGGGTTCCTCACAGAAAAGAGTAGATAGTGCTCAGTTTTGGGCACTTCATTCTTGAATAAGTGTTGAACAAAGGGCGGTGTAAATGCACAGTACGTGAGTGAGTGAGTGCCACAGACCCTGCAGCCATTTGGAAGGAATGGCTGTATTCCTAAATTAGACAGAAGTTGTGGTTTTCTGTTTCCTTTTCCAGTGCCATATTTAAATGCTAAAATCAGTCCTACCTGCAGTACACACAATCAATACAGCTGGCTACAGCTCCCATTGACATCCACGCAGCATGTATTTTGTAAAAATACAAAATTTTTATGTAAATGTGATGTACTTGCCTAATGACTCACAGATTTACAAATTAGGACTAACAATTTTCATGGAAGACATTAAGAGAGCTAGCAAGAGTTAACAGTCTTAAAAGACTAAAAACCTGATGTGTCCCTTTAACACTGCCTGTACTGGCACATCTTCAAAGAAATATAGCTGGCAAGAATATCCACGTGATTGTGCACGTAATAGATACTGGCTAAGCTAGCAGTTCTCCCAAGGGCTCGTGAGAAATTCTTTGCTTGAATTCTCAGTCATCAAGGAGCTCCAGATTTACTAAAAATAATGCATGCCAAGTGGGGTAGCAGTACCTGGTTCTCTAACCAAGGAAGTCAAGGGCATTTTCCTTCCCCATGATCTTGTGGAATTCCTTTACTACATAGACCTGAGATCCCCAGATGCATTTCCTTCCTTGCAAGGCAGTTGCAAAAGTGATACTTTAGTAAACTGGAAGGCACTTCAACCCTACAAAAAAAAAAGAGAGGGGCTTGAAGAGACCTAGACCAGAAAAAGAATCCAACATAAGATGCTGTAGTACATTTTTCATATATGATTTTTTGTTAGCCAAGGGAAAATCATGGTGGTTTTCTTTCAGACTTTTTCTGATTCGGTGGCTATTTATGGTTCTTATTTCAATAGGTGCATTTCAGACAAATCAAGCGAGTTCACCGTAACTTTGAAATGCAGTATGTTACTTTTCAAATATGACAGCTTGCTGCCTGCAACATTCCCTATTGCTTCTCAAAAGCCATAATTATGCTGAATGTCAGGTCAGACTGTTTGGAAATACAAAACAAAAGCACTGCTCAGATAATCTCCATTCCCACTTAGGGCTGACTCTGGGGAGTTTTAGGTGAGGACTCCTGTGACTCCAGCTACAGTACTGCTGTGCCTAAACACTTCAGAAATGCATTTTTCTCAGGTAGGGCCTTGACATCAAAAGCATCAGAGACAGATGACTAATGAAGGCACAGAGAGACCTGTCTGTCTCTATGCAAAATGGAGGTCAAACATTGCAAAGTTAATGCAGTCTAGTTTTACCCCTCATTGTGCATCCTGTATGCCCAATATTCCTGTATGCCCAATATTCCAGTATGGTAGGGGTAGATGGTACTTTTTTAGTCAACAAGGGAAGTCATCACGGATTAAAATGAATATCCTTGAGATTTTAACTAGTTACCAGTTGGTGCTATGTGGTGGAGGATGATGTGAGGCTAGTTAACCCTGGTAACACTGGGCCACAACACATGGGCAGTCCACTCCATGTGCTGGCTCCACGTTTTCTCTCCCTTGGGTCAGTATGTCTGAAGTATGAGGGGCATTGGTATGTTGAAGTGTGGCCAAGGGCTCCTTGTACTCTTCAGAGAGATTTTACTCTCCCACTTCTTTCCACGTTGCTCCTGAAAACGTGAAGTTTCTCAGTCTGCTGGAGTTATCTTGGCTCAGTGTGATATGTTTTCCTCTTGGTAGAATTTCAGTTTCAGCCAGAGCTGATTCAGGGTATCTACTGGGCCAATGTGTTGCCTTTGGTTTTAAGGGAGACTTTCTGAACTATCTGTAAAGCTTTCACTTTTTTTGATAAATCTTCATATTCTTGCTATATTCCCCTTAGCTCCACCACAGAGCTAAAATAACTGAGTAAATCAGCTCAACACTCTTGTTTTCTTCCAACTCTTTAAGCTCCTTTCCAAAATCCATCTAAGTTTCCAACAAAGTCTTTGAACTTAACTGCTTATTTCAGAAATCACTGGGCTGCCTTTTAAAACTTTTTTTTTTAATTGTTCTTATTTGCAATTGCAGGGAACTACCCTCTCAGCTGAAATTATTTTTTCACCCTCAAAAAACTGCATTTAACCCACTAGACACCAAGTGACCTTGCACTATTTTAAGTAAGAAATCTCACAGTTCTGATAGGAGGATAATTAAGAATTTTTACAAAGGTTTCTATTTCAGTTATCTAGTATTTATTAATAAACAATAAAACTGTGGTTGTTCCTGGGTCTCATTTTGCATAATTGGAGAGAGGGGAAGGGAAGAAATGAGACAACGTGAACAGTTCCCTCTTTACTTTTATTCTTGTCTTCCCTTTAACGTGTCTCAAGTAGCGCACAGTTAACTGCTCCCCTAAACCTCACCACTCCCAAAGCAGGGGAGCAATGACTGAGCAAGCTCTATTAGTAGCTGTGGATGAAGAGACTTGTAGCTTGGCAGCCCTGTGCAAAGCTAAAATCCTTGGCTTGTCTCCAACAACAGACATTTTCCTCTTCAAGCAATGCTGAAATGATTTTATTTTCCTGAGAGAGAAAATGCATCAGACAGGTATAGCTGACTCAGATTTTCCATGGAGCAATGCTAGTTTTCTTTCTTTAAAACCTGGAGATGGGGGATATAAGGGGATGATTATAGACAAAATATTTTACATTAAGCAAGTCTAGGTCTGTGTGAATAGGTTGGCTAGAGGTTGGGGTTTTTTTTTCCCATAGGACTGTGGAAAGGTCTGTGCTTGCTCACATGAAAGGCTTTATTATCTCTCACTGCAAAAATGCTCACTATGGTTTTCTCTCCACCACATGACCGGCCAGGGCTCTCCCAAACCAAACCACATTGCAGAAGCATCTGGCAGCTCTGACCCAGCCTAGCCAGAAGCTAAAGCCCTACAGCAGTGTCAGGGAGCCCCAGGCCCCCTCAGTGGACTCTGATTCCAGCTCCTCCTAAGGAGGAGGGCAGAGCTGAGGCTGGAAGCCCAGGGAGGAAGCAGTGTCCTGAGCTGTCCTGCGTTGGAGAAGTGCCCTCCAGCTGTTGATGCTGAGAGGACACTGTGAAGGAGCTCCTGACAGTTCATTAGCACCATCAAAGTGTTCTATCCATCCATTAAATGGCATTACCCGTTGTGAACCCCAGCTGAGGACTGGGTTCTGTGTATCTGGTTTGTGCAGAGGTGCTGGCAGAGGGGGCTGCAGGGCAGCCTCTGTGAGGAGAGGTTGAGGCTGTCCTGTGCTGGACATGACCAGTTCCAGCCCATTGCAGAGGGCTCCAACAGACCCACCACACAACACAGCTGAGCCCCGCAGCCAAGACGGCGGCACCTCTGAGGAATGCATTTGAGAAAAAGGAAAACACATTGTGTAGCAGCTGTGAGAGGGAGGACTAAAATAACAAGTGAGAGAAGCAGCCCCAGAGATTCTGCTCCAGAGGTGCTCCAGACTCTGGCAGCCCCTGGAGAAGCCCCTGGTGAGGCAGCAGTGCCCCTAGGTGCAGCCCGTGGAGGACTGTGGTGGGGCAGAAACCCACACTGCTTGAGGACCCCATGCCAGAGCAAGTGGATGTGGCCAAAAAGGACGTTGCAACTTGTGGGGAGTTTGCCCTGGAGTAGGGTCCTGGCAGACTGCTGGAGCAGTCTGTTCCTGATGGATTGTATCCTGCAGGAAAGACCCATGCCAGAGCAGTTCCTGAAGGACTGTCAACTATCATCATGCTGGAGCAGAGGAAGATCAGGAATAGGAAGGAGTGGCAGAGATGAAGCACTATAAACTGACCTCAACTCCCCTGCCCCTGTCTCTGCTTTCCTGCACCACTCAGAGAGAGGAGTAGAGGAGTTAGGGGTGAAATTGAGCCTGAAAGAAGGAAGGGGTTGGGGGGAAGGTGTTTTCAACTATGTCTTTACTACTATCCTACTCTATTTTTAATTGCCAGTTAATGAAATTAACCTGCTGCAACATGACTTTTCCCTTCACATAGTGCAGTTAGTAATGTTGGCTCCTGCCTGCTCAGCACTCAGGAAGGTGCCTAAGTCACCTTTCTCCATCCTGAACATCAGCTTAATGGAGAGAATCCTCTTGGAGGCACTCAGCAGCCTGAGCTTGCTGAAGCGAGTGGAGGTCAATACGATCAGCTGGCATGTGGACAGCAGAGACATGACCTCCAGCTGCAGTCACCAGCTTCTGGAACCAGATGATGGGTTCTGCCACATCTGGTTCTCCTAGGGAACCCATGCTTTACTGTGCATGCACAAGACCATTAAAGATGATAACTTGTGCAATGATGTGCAGCTTTCACTGACAAAAAAGCTAAATTCTTGGCTTGCCAGAAATGTTGGGCCCCTTATCCTGGAACAAATAGTAAAAAGTGCAGAAGGTTTGGAGCTGGTAGAAAGCAGTTGTCAAGCTAGAAGGAAAAGGATTATTCTTTACCAAGGAGCATCCACCATCTAAGAGAGGAAAGGTATAACAGCTCTATGTCTCTCTTTCCCTTCCCATGGAAGGACTTTGAAGAGGAAGGAGACTTCTCCTGGGATTCATGGTGGAATGAGAGGGAGGGAAAGAAGGGTTCCCCAGCTGAAAGGGATAGACTTGTGGTTTGTGAGGCGAGGACAGGAAATGGGAGACAGAAAGTTTCTCAGCCAGCAGCAGGAAGTTGTATCTGCATACAAAAAACCCTGACACCATGATAACTACAGAGAAAATGTGTATCTGCTGAAGATCCCATGGCTGCCTACTTGGTCTGAGTAATTTTGTAAAAATGGCCTATAATGTTTGTACCCGAATGTCTGTTTTGAAGTAAAGAAGAACTTGACAGAAGATTTATTTATTTGTTAATTATGTATCAGATCAATTCTAGTCCTACTTTGCAAAGAAATTCCTGGCATGTGCACAAGCTCTCCTCTCTGCACTGGAGAGTATAAGTGCTCTGGCCTAGTCTTCCTTAGCAGTTGGGTTCACAATTTTCCCCAGAAAGAGCACGCCATCGGTGGTTTTGTCAATAATCATCATCAGGAAGGGCTTGTTGAAGCTGATGTGAGGAGGAGGAGGAAACGGTAGACTCATTGGTACTATTTCCATCGTAGTCACTGCAGCAGCCTCTGTGCCATTCTCTCTAACATCCACCGTGGCCTTGTGAATTGCCTGCAAGGAAAAGAGAGATTATAATCTAGGTGCAGAAGAGAGAGTAACAGCTGGGGGAAAATTTACTTGCTTTAACACTGTGAGAAGGTAATTCTCAAAAGAAAACACGGAATGAATGTAGAACTTGTATGAAAAAAATACTAGTGTCCAGCCTTTTCAAGACAAGCAAAGTTTGCTCTGAGTTCAGGAAAAGTTTTCTTCAACAGTCAGAGTCAAACATGCCTGCTTGCAGAGACTAAGCAACATAGAGGATATTTATTATTCTGTTGTTTCTCAGAGTAAGATTTTGTCCTTAATACTGAACACAAAATAAGAAATTTTTCATTTTGCATCAATTTCTGCGTAAGCAAAACAGTTCTCTCTGCAATGACAATAGTGACAAGCTTTATAGAGTCTCTTTCTGTAACACAGCCCACAGATAAGATTTTTCAGGACTTTCTGTGTTAAGTTTAGCAAATTCATGTTTAGGGATTCACATGAGCTATTTCATTGGTTTTGGACAGCCCTCTATTTTCTTCCTTCATTGTCTGCAACACATCTAAAATTTCCTCTCATGAGTCTCTGCTTACCCTTCACCAATTTACTTGGCTTTCCAGGCATCAGTCCCATATCTACAATCCAGGTGTTTCCACATGACATAGGGAGGAATGTGAGGAATCATAAATAATGTATGATGGAAGGACCTCTAGAGGCCATTGAATGCCACCAACCCCGCTGCACTTCGGCACCTCTGGTATCAGATGAGGTTACTCAGCATTTAATCCAGTCAGGATTTCCCCAAGGAGGGAAATTTCATAAGTAACCCATACTAATTTTTGATTCACCTTCATGGTGATTTTTTTTACATAATACCCAATCAGAAGATCCCATTTTCTATCTTTTGTGTGTTGTCCCTTGATGTATCACAGTTCATCTGCAAGAAGAGTCTGTGTCCATCTTGTCTGCACCTTTGTAATAAATATCTGTTGCCAGTTCTAAGAACCCCCCCTTCACCCTCCCTTCTCCGGACTGGCAGCTCTGGCTCTCCCAGCCTCTGCTCATACAGCCAGTGCTCCAGCCACGCAGCCATCCTCACCCTCCACTGGACTCACTCTTCTCCAGGGTGTCCACGTGTCCCTTGTATTCGGGAGCCCCACACTGGATGTGTTGAACTCCAGAGGTAGTATCACAAGTGAAGAATAGAAGGAAGGCTCACCTCCTTCATGACACAAAGCATATACTCCTTGGGGCTCTAGAGAAATCATTTTGTTTTTCTGTGTACCCATTTCTTGTTTGTGAAATGGGGCTATCCCTCTCTCACAAGTCTGTTGTCCATATAAATTCTGAAGTGCTCAGACAATGTAATAATGAAAGGTATATTCATAGTATAAGAATGACTATTCCCAGACTTATGTCATAACTATGATTCTTGTCATGCATTAGTTCTTTAACACCAGCTTTTTGTGAAATTATTCCTGCTATGCTTTCCAGTTGTTTTCTTCTTCAGAGAATTTCAGCTAAGTTCATAGGATCACTGTGCAGTAAACAATTTAATATTAAACCGTAGGAACAACAGCCATTAACAGCCTAACCTTTTCCTTCTTTTATTACCATCATTAAACAATGACTACACTCCAGGGGTAGGATCAGACTATTTGTAGGATTAAACCTGCATAAAAACAAGGCAGAAAAATCTCTTGATTGCCATCCCTGCTTGCATACTTACTTTGGAAACCTTCAGAAGAAGATTTTTTGCCACTCCAGAGAGATCAGCCTGATCACTGAACACCTCTGTCACACCCATTTTCTTAAACAGGCTCTTAACATCATAGGAGCCGGAGACAGAGAATTTTGGAAGATCCAAGTAGATGTTTCTTTTAAAAAATAAATAAAAATTTGAGTTTGTTATTGCATGATCCCTTGAAGCAATATCTGTTGCAGGTATATAATTTCATCCCAAATACCCATGGAGCTAAGGCTTGGCTTTCTA
Organism: Promerops cafer; assembly: GCA_013398275.1. Taxonomy (NCBI): domain Eukaryota; kingdom Metazoa; phylum Chordata; class Aves; order Passeriformes; family Nectariniidae; genus Promerops; species Promerops cafer. The sequence continues at coordinate 789,349 of VZSE01012040.1, forward strand.
AGACAGTGATAAATCTCATGTTAGAGAAGCAGAAACTGAGGTACCTGTCCCACCAGCCACAGGCTGTTCCGTGTTTCAGGGGTAGAGTGATGGCTTATGGAAGTGACGGACTGGAAAGTATCATCCAGACTGGAGAAAAAGAAATTCTATTTTCTTTTTAACTGTATTCCTCCTACTGAAGGCAGGTTCCTGACAGCAATCTACCTGTGTGCAGGATCCTCACAACTAGGAGCTGTGACTGGGGGAGCTGACAGGGTTCCCCTTTGGTATGAAATCACATGATAGCTTGTCTGAGTTAAAGAAGCTGAGTAATGCTTGTTCCTCAGACCTGTTCTTAGCAACTCATCATGGTATCCTAAGCTTTACCTTTCCTGCGTGAGTAGTTCTAGACTATTCAATATTTAAACAAAGCCACAATTAAAATATTACCTGTTTTCAAGTGCTCTCAACCAGTTAGATACCGTTTCTTTTAGCAGAGCATCCTCCACCTGTTTCATTGACCCTTCATCAGGCAGAACAAACAATGAAGTAACATTTCCTTTGTATGGGATTTCTACTACCCAGCAAGACAACTTCTCATCCCTGTGGACTTTAAAGGCCTTGTTTTGATGCATCATTTTGACCTTAACAGAATTCTTGGCATCCAAAAAGAAATCATCATCTCTCGTGTTGAAAATGTTGAAAGGTCTTTCCCAGGAGCCTTTGAAAAAAGAATGAGTATAGAATTGAAAAGAAAGGGACTAATAAAGGCATGCCACATTAATTGATGCTTAAAATAATATACTTGAACTGTAGAGACAGCAACAAGCCTATCTCAATTTAAGGATGCTTCCCTGGCCATGACAAGAAGCTTCACTTCTTTTCAATAGTTTTAATAAAAATCACACAAGAAAAGTATAGGTTGAGGCTTGCAGTGGAAAAGAGATGAGCCTTTGCCTGTTCAGATAATGGTAAATCTTTCACAGACTCCAGCTATACAAGCTTCCGGCTTATTCCTTTCATGCAAGTGTCATCTGTGTTTGACCATGTCCTGCACAACCTAACACCTGTGCCTTTCAACAAATGATCATAAATTCTGAATAACTTCAGCTCTCAACCTGGTTTAAAATTTATGTGACATGGATCACATAAATTCTGGTTCTGTTAATTTTTCTTTTTTTTTTTAAATTTCTCATATAGAAAATTTCTCTTCATACCTGTCTTTCAAATATTTTCCTGTGTAATTTAAAAATAAAAAGATGTGTTTTAAATCAGATGATAGGATGTGTTCACAATGTTAAAAAGTTTTGTTTCTTAGAACTTCCAGAGCTTATTTGTATAGCTGCTACCCATGTCTGTCACTCACCTCTAAAGAAAATGTAGTTAATGAGAACCATCGCGGTTTCCGTATCAAGACTCTTCACTAAATCAACAATTTTGCCATGTGTTTTTGTTTCCACGTACTTATTGATTTCCCTTATAGCCTCTGGAGGATTCTGGAAGTTGCTAGAAACAGCTTCAGCATAATAAAAATTTGTGACACGATCCAAAAAGTTTTGAAGCAATTTCACTTTGTTATCTACAAACAGGGCATTGCCCATGTTCAATTGGTCTTCTCGGTGAGGGTCATTGAGCAGCTGGAGGATATGATGAAATCCCTCATGGATCTCCTGCTCCTCTATCTGTGTCAGGTTGAAGGCAAGGCCTTTGTACAGCTCTCTGAGTGTGTTTGATCTGGCCCCCAGGGTGAGCATTGCAAAGGCAGTGGAGATACTCAAAGGAGAGAAGAAAATGTTCCCGTCGCCCAACTCATCTCTGATCTGCTTATAAAGCTTAAATGCAAAGTCAGCATTGCTGGGGGCTAGCTTGACATGAGGCAAGTTTTCACAATCAGCCTGGGACTGGTCTTCTGGGGAATGGTGTGTTTGTGGTTCTTGCTGTTGACCCTGGACTTGAAGTCCAAGAAGCAACAAACACAAATACAATGCAGACTTCATTGTCCTGAATAGTTCTGTTAAGAAAGAACAGAGCAACTTTTAGATCTAAAGAAGTCTTTCTTTACTGGATAAAAAGTCTTTCTTTACTGGATAAAAACATTTTGTATTCTAGATACTGATTTTCAGATGTCGGTCATTAGAACTACTATTCTTTTTGGAAATACTCTTCTACTTGGCCTCTGGACAGTCTATTTCTAGTCAGTTCTCTTAGTTTGTGACCAAGCAGCAAAGGAAATAAGACAATAATGTGGTATTGCCAGGGGAGAATCAGCTTTCCTGAGATATTATGTGTGAAATAGTTCTTGCTTCTGACCAGCATGGCCTCCGTGTCTTCCTAAGTGCCTTGGGGTACATGGCTGAGTTCATGTATTGGCACCCATCTATCTGGTAAGTACTTTGGCAGAGGGACCAACTTTTGCTGATATGTTTCTGTGGTACCCATGGTCTTGTTATGACTTTGGTTTTCAAGCACTGCAGAGATAGTCAGTTGTAGCAGTATATAAAATCCACCTAAATGCTCAGCCCTTAAACTGTTTATATATTTCTGCCTCTTGTATAACAGCTCTGACTCCAGATCTATATTATTTCAAGATTTTCCCTAAAGTGTTTCAGCAAATTGAGGCTAAATCAAGAAATTTTATTGATACTCTATATTGCACATAAGCTATCCATATAGTTGCAAAGCTCAAGACTCCAGGGCTTAGAAAAAGCTACAGTGGATTCTACCTCGCTGTGTATATGTAGTTTGGTGACCTTTCCTTTTCCTTCAACTACCATAAGCAAATTCTACATAACCTCACAGTCTCTCTTCCTCCCTTTTGGGAGAAGAATCTGGCAACATACTGGAGATGAATGCTCTCCATATAGTGCCACACCTAAATTATCTCAAATGACAAAAACTCAAACCCATGAAGCAAGCAGTGGCCCTCAGGGAAATAGGGATGGTCTGAATACTGTTCATAGCAGCTGTATACTTATTCTGGGGAATGATATTCTGCCCAGAATCTGCCTCAGGCTGTGTGTCTAATGCCAGGTTCAGCTCTTGCACCAGACTTATTATGGGGAGTTGTTATTTCCAGGTTCCCCCTTTTCTGGATGGCCATTATGAAAAACTGGAGATGCAAGCTGTTGAAGTGCTGAGTATGGGAGCTAGGCTCAGCATGTCTAAAATGCTGGGTATAAACACTGACAGGAAAAGAAAAATGCATTCTAGCTCTTGATAATTCCTTTTATTCTGGTAACAATTCATTTCATAATTCCCCAAATCTGCCTTTGAGAGACACTGATTTCTCTTCCAGGCCACTTGACTGCAAGTAGCCTGGTCTTTAAGCACACTAGACAGAAATGAAGCTACTCTAATTAGCCCTGCATCAGCCTGAAATAGTTGGGACATTGAGCTTTCAACTAAATTTATTCCTCTGGGAGCAGAGACAAGATTTTGTTCTTCATCTTGGTATTGATTGTTGGGTGTTAATTTTGGACCTCAAATCCCTATCAGCCTTGTCACTGTAGCTAGGAGCTGGATCACTGAATGAATTTTGCATCAAACATTCAGAACATGCTTCCAGAAGCTAAAATAATTTCCAATTACTGTACAAAACAAATCAATCTCAGCAATAAATAGCAGGGATCACACACAACATAAAATCAAAGACTTGTAAGAAATTATAAAATGGTACTTACTGTGCTGGACTTTTCTTTCACACTGCTTCTTCCCTTTTATTCATTTGCTTTCTAGTATTAAGTTAATGTCCACTGGTAAAGATTAAACAGGGCAAATAAGAGTTACTAGCAAAGCAAAGATTAAGTAAACAATTTTTTTCTGGATATCAAATATTTGAAGTCTTTTTCCCATCACACAGCCAGAATGATGCCAGCACCTAGGGCTCTAAAGGGAAAGACCAGGGACTTTGCTACTCTTGGCTCAAACTAAACTGTTAAGTAAAAGAGCTTTACCAGTAACTGTAGTTAATGAGTTCCTGAAAACAGAACATGAGAAGAACGGCAAAGCTTAGAAAAGGCCAAAAACATGGATGCCCTGTCCTGCTGAACTTTCTGCACAGGATACCCTGATGCAACAATGCCATCTAATTGAGTACCCAAGGCAGCAGCAAGTTTGTTCAGGTACAGCTGGAGCACGGACAGACCAGTTAAAGTTGAAAAACGATATGTTTATTTGACGTCGGACACACGGGAGATTTCCAAAACTCCAGCTCTCCATATATTCACAAAAGTAATGCATATTCCAAAATGCCTATACAAATCCATCACCTGTCTCTGCCTGTTCCCCACTTCGTATTAAAATAAACGGAATGTTCATTACGGCTGTGTAGCTCTCTAATTTAACTGGGTCGGCGGTCCCTTTAAATGGGTCAGTGGTCTTCTGAAGATGAAGTAAATCATCTTCCTCTTCACCTTTGTCTTGCTGCCAGGACTACCTGACCCACTGGTCACTATCCAATTCCTTTATCCTGGTTTTAATTAGCTAGAGGCCAGGTGTATTTACAATGTATCTACGGTTCTTAATTTTATATAATGGTCTGTATACTCCCTATTACTTCTTAAATACCACTGAATCAAACTACACGATGTACTGTCTTTGCTTTGGCTAAGTCTAACTAGTCCCAGATGCTAATAATTAATCCTTGTCAACTTCTAATTCTCTTGCTAAGATCTTTACTAATATTAATTACCTCTACTAGCTACATTCTTAGTTTCTAAGCTCCTTAAAATCCCGTAACTTATTCCTTTTTCTAACTAAACTCTAAACTTCCAGTTTTGTCTTGATTCACAGCTCCACCTTGCCCTAAATGGCATTTTTTGATGGCCTCAGAACACTGGTTAGCTTTTTGAGGGACCGTTGATGAGTACTTTAGAAACTACTAAAGTGAAAAGCAAAGCATAGCAGAGCTTGAAAAATAACCAAAATAAGAAAACAAATGGAAGAATGAAATAGGCAAACTTTTCCACAGCAAAATGTTAACTGGGGAGAAGAGAGAAGATCTTAACCCCTTGTGCTATCTATGCATAGGATAAGCATGAATTACATACATATCATACATATCTTCCACTGGGATCCCTCTCAGAGGAAGCTGAAACAGGCACAATTTAGCTATTTAGAAGATTATTTAAGGATGAGATGCATGGCACTTTTCCTAATTAGCAATGACTAATTATTTCCATTGAATGTACATGATTTCGCCCCAGGTAAACTTGCAATTTATCTATGCATAGGAATCAACCATGCTTGTTATTATTATGTAACTACTCTCTTATGAGACAGAGGCAGGGATGGTCAGAATATATTCCTACAGAGAGGGTTTTTTTATGATATGTGCAAGTACCCAGAAAGTTTATTGCACTATGATGTAAAAAGTCTCAGGAGTAACAAGTATGCTGTTGCTTAACTCTAGCAAAGACAAGATATTTTTCTCAAGCCTAGGCCTGCCTACATAGCATTAATCTTTCAGCCCAGACCTAATGCTTGGCTAACCATCTGAAGGATGCCACTATTTCTTGCGAAGTATTTCTGGGAACAGCAAAGCTGCTACAGTGATTCCTCTCCTTTCTCCCAGGAGATGCAGCAGCACTCAACATGTCAGGGAGAGAGTGGAAAGTTGCTTCTGTCCCTGCTCACAACTCCCAGGCACCAGATCCTCTGACCCTGGCCCAAGTGTCTTCCTAGACAAGGTTAAGACCAGCAGTTACAGCAGACCCACAAATGATCATTTTCAAAGAATCATCTTCCCAGCAATTCCAGACAGATCAGCATGGTTAATGAATCCATTCAGTCACACCCAGTCCTTTGAAAATCTCCCTTAGGTCACAGGTGCCAGAAATAGAGACTCTTGGTTAATATAGGTTGCTTCTGTTGAAAGCAATGGAAAATGAGGGTGAATCACCACACATAGATATCACCTGCATGTCAGCCAGGTGGCAAGTCTGTGAAAACACAGGGAGAGGAAAGCAGTTTGTTACTTCAGTGCCTGTTCCTGTTGTTGAAAATGGCTGTGTCCCCAGAACATGGGGAAATGCAAGGCCAAACTAGAAATTTTCTGTAGTTTTGCAAAAGGAGAGCCATCCAGGGGAATTGCACAGAAGAGAGTGTGGAGTTCCTGGATGCTTTAAGTAATGGCTGGGACAGGGGGACTCTTGCTCCAGGAACCAGGGGAGTAGTATAAATATATATATAAATATATGCTTTTCCCATTGGCCTGATAATGGTCTATATGGAAGGAATTAAGGAATAATTTCATTATCTCTCTCCGTACTCTCTGCCAGTGACTCTGCTCAGTTATGCAATGTGTCTTCTTATCACGTTCCTCCTTATAGAAGCAGTTTCATCCCATATCATTAACTTATTTCTGTTGCTGCTTGGTCATCAGACTATCATAATTCAGTTGCTGCTTGGTCATCTGATTCTTAAATGCTGACTTTGCAAGTTATATTTGAGAGCTTTCCAGGGCAAAGGATTTCTGACTGTAAAAACAAAAAATCAGCAAGATAAATGTGTACATTGCACCATAAATCCACATGCAGCCATTTCTTGTTTCCCTATAAAGATGTATCGTTCAGGATATGTCTACAAAAGTTCATCTGAATTGACTTCTTGACATACGTAACTCCATTAAAATCAGGAGACTGGTATTATTGCAAAACTGGTGTAAGTGGAATAAAAATAAACTCCTTTCAGTAATTTTATCTTTTTCTGTAGAGGGCATCCCAAATATACTCTCCATGTCTTACAGATATTTCATCCTTTTCTCCTCAAATAATGAAAGTGCTTTAGGCTCCCATTTCAAAAGCCAGCATGACTAACAGAAATAATAAAAAGCTGAGGGCTAAGCAAAAGCTGTGACAGAGCTGGGAATAGAAACTGGACCTTTCCTACATTGTTTTCACCTTTCACCCATGCAGTAGGAATATTTTAATTGAATTTTCATATAAACTCATAATCTGCTAGAAGAAAGATGTATAAGCAGAACCAAATACTCTATTTTTTCTTTCTGTGTTATATCTTAGAAGAAAATAAAGTCCTTTTAATATCAGGTGTGATTCCTTTTCTTGTAACAGACATTTTACCTCAGATGATTATTTCATCAGTGTTTAGAAAATATTTTTTTTTTTTTCCTACTTTGTTCATATTTAATCTCTTAGCACTGAATGAAAAAGTGTTTCCAAGAGCATACAAGCATTTAAGGCCTGATGTGAATTCCATTGGAGTCAATCAGCCAGCATTGTAATATTCAATATGGGTAATCTGTCACTGACAGCTCATCTCAGATTTTCCTGATATATTTTCCATTAAGTTCCCAGCTGAAGATAGTAGAGTTGTAGACATACCTCACACTACCAAAGCTTCTCAAAACTAGTTGTTAGAAGTTTTATAAAAACACTCAAATAAAACAGGGGTGAAAATAAGTAATAGTAGGTAGAATTCAAGACCAAAATGTTGGTCTCAAAATGTATCTTAGCTTGAATTTCTTTTTTCAAAAGATACATCAAACTCAAGTAGTTAAGACTACAGGCCAAAACTCTGAATCAATGACAATGGTACAAGAACTCAGAGATGGCATGTGCTACTCCCAGAATTAAAATAAATGACAGAAAATGAAAATTGTTGTGCCCTCCTGAGTGCCAGTGAGGTCAAAGGCCATCCCTTCCAGCACCTGAACCTGACTGGTGGCTCCGGAGACCAGGGAGAGGAGAGCAAAAGAAATAGAGAAGCTGACTAGGGAGAAGAAAACACTCTTGCCGGGTTCTCAGGCAGTCAGTTTCCTGTAAAACTGTAAGGAAGAGTGCATGTTTCTGAGGGCTATCCATTGGCAGCACACAAAAGGATCTCCATTGGGCCTGCTGTTCCTGTGGAGCTTAGTTTTCTTACTCTGCTTGTGGCCACTGAGCTGTTGACAGTTAAGGACAACAGGCTCACATGCAGCAAAGGAGCATTTCATGCAGTCATGGATAAAGAAAAATTAAAATTGTAAGTAGATTTCATATCTGAGTACCATGCCTAAAACAACTCCTAAATTCATCCATCTGGCCCTTTGAGAACTTCTGTAGTTATTACTTTATCAGGTTATAGCTGCATTCATCATTCTGATTGTCAGTAAAATAACTTCTAAAAATTTTTAGCAATCAAAAAATATGAGTTTCCCTTTGGTCTGGCACTGTCTTTGAGAATGAATTGATCACCTAGGATTTGGTTATATCTCTCTGGCTCAGCGCTAATTTGGCAGTAACATTACTGCAGTCATGCTCTACTTTCACATCACTGCCAGGTCAGAGGACTGGGAAGCTGTGCTCTTTATCACCTCCATCTCTGCCTGCTCTCTCTGCCTTCCTCTGCGCAGTTGTTGGAAGGATAGCTGCGTGATGTTGGCCTTGGGTGCTGAGACTTTCTCAACAAGGGGTCCACCAGCCAAGGGACACTCTCCAATGGTCTTTTTCTGCCAGCTCGTTCCAGTTTGCAGCGTCAGGCCACACTCAGCAAGCAGCTGGGTCCGAGTGACAGACTTTCTGGATCATAACAAAAATCTTGGTTTTGATATTTTTAAGGAGGAAAGGGGATATAGATGGTAGGCAATGCCTATGCTTCCATAGTAAATTGTATCACATTTTAAATTGCATTTGAGTTCATTTATGTTACAACGTAATAGAATTAAACTTTCATATTTTATGCTTCACGATAGTTTCTATGTGCTCAGCTTTGAAGTGTTTCTGGTATCTGCATTATCAACGCATTGCAGTATCATCTAAGGAACAGCACAAATCCTTAATGAGGAGCAGCCTTTTGAAAATAAGCATATACAATTACAGCAAATGCACAGGACTAATCAGGAGAGACCACCCAAACACATCTGTGCTAACTGGGTGGGAGTCTTGCAGTCTGTGACTTGACATATGTTTGAAGGGCATTTATTGAACTGCCTAGCCTTATTCCACATCAGGGTCTCATTTCTGAGAAGCAGTTGTGAAGGCCTAACAGCATCACCTGGAGCTTAGTGTTATTCAAAAAAATGCAAATTGCCAGCAGAGGGGGAGCTTATAGGGCTGAGTGATGAAGGGACACTTTCCCACTCCTCTGTTGTTCACTCTGGCTCCATTTGTCCCAGTACACAGAGCAGTTCTGGGGAACAGACCTGGTCATCAGCCTGCAGACACTTACATTCTTATACTTTTAGTACAGTTTCAGACACATGCCACCAATTGATTCTTCCAAACAAGTGCTGAGCACGTGTTTGGAGTTAGCACAGGCCAAGGACCACTTCCAGTAAGTAGATGGGATGGCTTGCAGGGTCAGAATTAAGCAATGTGAATATGACCTGTGATGAGCCAGTTGACCTCATGGTTAGAGAACAGATCTTACCAGCATAGACGTAAACTCTGGAGATAGGATTAATTTCAATGTTTGTTTTTTCCCCTTCCAGGTATTCATATCCTATCCCTTTTGAAAATCCACTTTCAAGGGACTTCTATTTACAAGAAATACAAGATTAAATCTATAATGCAATGCCAGTAGAAACTTTTGGCTATCTAGCCAACTAAAACATTCCCCAGCACTGCTTCCACATAGGAGGTTTGTGAAGAGTTTGTTACGTTAACGGCCAGCTCAAAGAAGCCAGCACAACGTGGGTGGATGCCCATCAGCTGTGAATGTCCTAAAGGAGAGTATGGAATAAGACTTGACCTTCAAAGGAAGTGTCTAGGTCTGGTCTAAAGTGACTGACTCTCCCAGTGAGTAATTTGCAGCTATGCCTTCCTTCTACTGGAAACCCTACCAATGTGAGAAGCCAACCTGTAGTTTGCATGGAATTCATTTGGATTTATCCACTCAAATTTTATTTACTTATGGTGTTTTAACTGAGTCTGTCAGCCGGATATTACCTTGCTTTTCAAAGATGGCACTGGTTGCTAAAAAGCTGATTTATCAAATTCTTCACACTTCACTAATAGGTATATCTCAGTGGTTATTTTCTATGGAAGGATGAAGCAAAAAGAATGTTCTAAGAATGCCTGCACTCTTTCCTGATTTCTTTGGAAAAAAGAAAAATGTTACTACCTGTTGGGATATAATTTTAATCACAATGGACAATAATTCCATAAAATGCAATTCAAATCAACAAGACCAGCCACTGACCAGTCATTTTTCAGTTGGGTTTACAATTTTTCCCACAAAGAGGATGCTCTGAGTATACTGGTCAACAATCAACAGCAAGAATGGATGATTGAATTTAACAATGGGAGGAGCAGAATGAGGAAGAAGATCTATACTGCTGGCTGCTGCAGCCTCTGTGCCATTCTCGTGAATCTTCAGCAGGGCCTTGTGAGTAGCCTACAATAAAATACAGCAATAATTAATGTATGTGGAAGATATGGTGTGAAATTATTCAAATTAAAACAAAGTTAATTCAACTACTGCCTTTCACAAAAATTGCTGGTAAGCCAGGAACTAGGAAGAAGGGTGCTACAGCCCATTATGTGTTTTTTAGCAATGTTGTCTCAATAAGCAAATATTTACACATTCAGTGTTCCTCACCACAAGTGTATCAATGCAGACCTTAGCAACTGCACACCTTGTGGAATTAACTGAAAATAAAATAGTCAGGCAAATTCACAGAGAATGTCAGTTTCAAAGGGAAAGGAAATAGGGCCCCAGAACTGCTCTGTAAGTATTCCTAACAGCGCACGCTTTACAGTTTAGCCAGAAATTCAAACTTGCTACCATTTTTTTCTTTTGTTACATTATTGTTGGGCATTTTTAATATTTTTCTTTTACTAGCCCCAAAATGTTAGAAAACTGTAAGTGATGTTTTCAGAATGGCTGTAAAAATTCTAGTTTTTATCTTCACATTATTTTCAGTAAATGGGATGTTTTCCTCAAGTCTGGTCCATTTTACATTTTTAGCACTCAACAGAGCCTTCAATGGTGACAGCAGTTTCTAAATCCTTTAAAATTATAAAATGCATGTTAGAAAAAGGCCACTTTTTTGGTGGATATGCTGATGCAAGACATGCACAGCACAGTTACCCATAGGCACTTCTTTTACATGCTGAAAATATGCTGTGTTTAGTTTCCTGGTTAAATGCTAAACCCACCCCTCTATCTACCCTCTACCTTTGCTTGTCAGACAAAAGAAAATATCCTTATCTCCAGATCTTGGAGAAGTCTCAGGGAGTTTAAAGGGACTTTATCAGCTAAATGTTCTATTTCTGAGTATCAGCCAGCCCTAGCAATAAGTAAAATCTCACAGGTGAGCTTAGGGTAGAGCAACTGGCTGTTAAGGAATCCACAGATGGTTGTTTCTACTGATAAACTTACTTTTGAAACCTTCACATCAGGGTTTCCTGTGATTCCAGACAGATCAGCCCGATTAGAAAACACATCAGTTACACCCAGATTCATTAAGATCCTCTTTAAGTCATAGGTGCCTGAAATGGATAGTTTTGGAATATGCAATTCCATCCTCCTGTCAATTCAAAAGTAAATTATGGTAGTTATTGCAATCAGAGCATGCCTTGGACTGAAGAGTCCTAACTTGATGGTGGTTCTTCTGTGCTAAAATGCTAATCTTTTCATCTAAAAATCATGGCAAGAAAAAGAAGATGGGAAGATTCTGATCTGGAGCATAGGAAAGTATGGAAGGAGAAAGACATCAGGTCATATTTCTTTTATGATTCTGCAACACAATCACTTTATGAGACAGTAAACAGTAGTCCTGACAGCATTTTTGGTACAAAGTTTGATTTCTTTTTCTAACCTTGAAGGTTCTGCTTTTGGAATTTACACCTCATTCCCTCTGAAGGATCTGACTGCTATGTCACAGTATGACCACTCAAAATATTTTGCTTGAGACAAGGAAAATGGTGATACTTAGCATCAACTAATAAATATACAGGGGAAAAGGAATTAAATTTCCCACCTCAGAGATCTCTTCTCTCATCGCAAGGCAACGCTGATTCTCATTTTTGCTGGAAGTATCAAATAATTTGGTCTGAACCTTTATACTTCTTCCATTGTTTAAACCTCCCATCAAAAATACAAGGTAGTAACTATAAAACCTGACCATAGCATTCAGACTTTGGATTCTGACTACCTCAAATCATCAAATCAAAATTCTATATTTACCATCTTTGAAGAGATCTTTCCCATTTAGAAACAGTGGTTTTTGTCAGGGCATGTTCCAACTGTTTCATTTTTCCTTTATTGGGCAGGATAAACAATGCTGCAACATCTCCTTTGTAAGGAATCTGCACCACCTCGCAAGACAGCTTCCTGTCAGAGTATGCTTTATAAAATCCATCTCGAACCATCATGTCCACTTCAACTGAGGTCTTTGCATTCACATGGAAATAGTCCTTGTGAGTCCCCTTAATATTGAAAGGATTTTTCCAGTAGGCTTAAAACCAAAAGAGAAAGAATGGAATTGAATACTTACTTCAGTGAGGATACATTAATACAGTCCAGACTAATGTACAAAAAAACCCCCATATCTGAAGATTTACACTTATACTTCAAGATAAAAAGTATTCCAAGTTTACTAAATATCTTATTCTCTGTAACAATTAAGTATCACAGGTTAAATTTTGTATGGACTTGTACACAATCTTTCTAAGTCAGATAAATTAAATGAAGTAACTTCATCATGATACCTTATGTTTTATTTGAAGCAAATGAAAACTGACCAGAATCCAGGGATTTGCTGTCTGTTTTCAGAATATTGCTTGTAAAGCAAGTTTCACAGCAGATGTCTGTCTTTTAAAAGGTAGCATGTTATGCTCCTCATATGGTTTTTTATACGTTTTTCATCTTGTAGCACTAAGGAAAAGCTTACATGCTAGAGAAACACAAACTTTTGGACCTGAACATAACTGCAGTATGGTAAATGGAATAGGGCCTCAAGGTCTTTAGTCTTCAAAATGCTTTGCTCTTTATGTTTATTCAATTGAATTTTCTATGATATTTTATTTTGTAATAAAACAGGTCATTCACTAAACAAATAGATGGAATTACAGCTTGCTATTCTGTAAGTATGTTTTTTTGGCTTTTCTTTTTACTAATGTTGAATAGAAATAGCCTAATTTGAAAAATAAATAATGGAATGTAAACTCCACAGTATTCTGGTTACTTTATAAGTTCAAGCCTTGTCCCTTGCCCTCCAGAAAAGAAATGTACTCTGATATGGTACTTACACTAGGGAACCTGAGATTAGCGCACCCAAATTTATAAAGTATTTGAAATAAAATATTTTTTTTTATTTCATAATTTCCAAATATTTTCCAAATATTTGTTTCTAGGTAGGAAATTCTATCTATGCTGCTACAAATGAACACCCAAGAAGAAGTTAATAATTTCCAAAGCAATACATTCAAATACCTCTTGGGATATGTGTAATATGATGAAAAGGTGTAGAACATTCGGACTCCAACTCCAGAGGTACCTACCCATGTAATAGTCATAGACTGTAAGTAAATTGAAGTTTTTGGCAATTTTTGTTAATCATCATCTTCAGAATTTAGTTTTCTACTTCACACATACAATGTGAAGCCATTTTAATTTTTAAAATAATAAGTAAATGAAGTCTGACAGGTCAATTTAACAATATATGAATCTGTTGTGCTCTGGCAATTCCCTGAACCTGAATATTGCAAGTAAATGAACTTTTATGCTTAGAAGTCTAAATATATACTAGAAAAATTTAGATGTGGAAGACATTTCAGAGTTGAAAACTTTCAATTTTTTTTTCATAATAGTGTCATCTAAATACATTCATTTAAAAATTATTCAGAAATAACTTGGTGTACTTGTTTTACTTCAGGTGAAACAGCACTAAATAGGTGCAGTAAGTAGCACTTATGTAACTTACCTTTGAAATAAATGTAGTTAACAATTACCATCAGAGTGTTTGGATCAAGGTCCTCAAGTATTTGGTTTATATTCCCATGGGTTTTATTCTTCACGTAATCATTGATCTCTTTTTTAGCTTTAGTGGAATTCTGGAAGCTACTAGAGACAGCTTTTCCTCTATACAGTTTTTTGATGTCCTTCAGAAATGTTTTTATTGGCTTCAGGTGTTTGTCCATGAACAGGGTGTTGCCCATGCTCAGCTGCACCTGGCTACCAGGGCGGTTCAGCAGGAGGAGGAGCTGATGAAAGCCATTATGTATCTCCTCCTTCTGGATGCTGGTGAGGTTAAAGGCCAGTCCTTCCAGCAGCTGTGCCTGGCTAGTGCCTCGGGAGCCCAGGGCCAGAAGGGCAAGGGCAGCAGAGATGCTGACTGGGGAAAAGAAAATGTTCTTGCCAGGTTCTTGAAGGGTTGCTTGCCTGTAAAACTGAAAGGCAAAGTCTGTATTGCTTGGGACTATTCTTTGGCAGGACTCAAGAGAATCTCCCTCATGGGAATGCTGCTGGTCAGTTGCCAGAGTCTGGTCAGTGTGGTGATCAGTCTGGGTCAGGCTGTGGACCTTGAGATGAAGCATGGCTACCAGCAAGCACAGTGGGAGTATGTCCTTCATCATTCTTCACAGATACTGCGTGGACAAAGAACAAAAGGTCTTGGATGCCAGAGGTTGACTGTATCCACATCTCATCTTTTATATGTCTGTTACTGCCTTCAAGTGGAAATCACTGTTTTGTCCTGACCTCCTCCTTTGCTATGGAAGTGTTTTTTAAATCCTTCTGCTTCTGAGTTTACCTGTAATTCCTATCCATTGCTGCCTACTTCAGTTCTGCTTTACTCTAACTACAAAAGTTCCTTGTTAGTGGGGGAAGAAACATGTGAGTGTTAAAGAAAAACAAGAGTCCAAGGGAGAGAAGAAATCAAATGGCATTTGTTTTTGTTTTTTTTTTTTTAATGGCAAAGCAACATATTAGAAGCATTCTGATTGATTCTTTTGTACTTATCTCTTAAGACCTCTTAGTATAATTATGCTATTAGGGTTTGAATGAGGCTTATGTTAAATGGCAGTGCTACACTGCTATATCAAAGGAAAACAATATGAGATGGCAGAATTCAGAAGTGTTATTTTCTCTTATTCCTGACTCATTTTACCATACAAAGTGATTAATCATAAGAGCTGGTAAAATTTTTCTGCTTCAATACTTGATTAAATTAGAATATGTTTGTCTGTTTTAAATGACCACTCGTGTCACTTGTCTTCTAGATGGCTTCCTTCTTGCGTGTATCCCACGTCTGGTTGTGGGAAGGTGAGACCATTAGTGTGGATTTGGCCTCTCCTGTCTTTCGAAGCTTCATATCAGCAGAAAAGTATCCTTTTGTAAAGTAAATATGCCTAAGGTCGGTGTAGTGCTCAGCAGCAAGACTGGATCAGGGTACCTTGGACATTTGTAGTGGCTCTGACTGCTTTTTGTCTTGGTTTGTTTACTTCTTTCTCTTTTACTAGTTAGACCAAGAACATGCTGGGATGATTTGTGGTGTCTAAGATGCTTAACCTGTCAGAAAACAAGTAAGAGCTATTCCCATTAAAAATATGGTACCAGTGACCAGAAAAGCTCCAAATAGCCTTCACCTAATGTCCTACTTAGAACAGCTTCAGGTAAGTTACCTGCTTACCTCCAGTCAGTGGTAAAGGCACTCAAAGACATTCAGCAGAGGAGATGAGATGTTTACTGGGATTTTCTCCACCCTGGGAGAGCACTCTGACCACTAAGGTTTGGGAGAAAAGGAGCCAGCTTGTCTTTCTGCAGCTTTGCTCTGTGTGATCTGGGTAAATTGGAATTTACGGAGGACATTGGCATAGCAAAATCAGTTTGTGAATTCTGTCTGGGTCATCTTAGTGTAAGTAAGACATTTACTCGTTCCCTTCAGTTTTGGTTATCTGCCTTTTTTAGGGAAAATTAGTAATGATGAATAAAAATTGACAGTTGAGAAATAAGAATTCTGTTATTGAAGCATATTTTTTCTAGATGTTTTTGAGCTATTTGGGGTAAATGTTCAGAGCAGAGTTTACTCTGTGGAGCTGCTATAATGAAACCCCAGAATTTGCTATTCAGTATTTCTTGAAATAAAGTTCAGCTGTCATTTGAGTACTTAGAAACTAGGTTTCACCCTTAAAAGCAGATGTGCTTTATGACTCACTTAGCTAAGTACCATACAGCTGGGTCAAAATCTTTAAGATAAAGATAACTGGGTACTTACTTTACATTCAGAGTGCTCTTGTTCTCAATGGGCTCTGCTGTTTCTTGCTGCTTTACTTGTACTGCTGTTTTCCTCTGTTAAATGTTACATAGCTTCAGATACATATTACCTAGAAGCACAAAGCTGAATGCTGGTGAAGCCAGTGTTCTTGGACCTTGTATGCATATGTCCACATCTCTTCACTCCAAACAGAACAAAGGCCACAGGGCCCAGGCTAGTCAGTAGAGTACAGTGTTACCTCCCAAAGGGTATGCAACACCTAAGCAAATATTTATTGGAAATGATATTTTGGTGTCAAGAGCAGCTACTCTGCCATGTGTGCTGAGATGAATATAACCATTCATCTGGAGACACAATATTGCCCAGCACTAAGCTCTGAACGCCAGGGTGAGGGAGCTACAAGGAGCACCACTTGTCCTTAGTCGTGCTACCCAGCTTGCTGGACTCCACTTATGTGTCAACATCTTGTCTTTTATTTCTACACAGTAGAAACCCCACTGGTCACTACTCAGAAGCCAATGAGTCCTCTTGGCCTCATAAATAAACAGGGTACTTCATTCAGTCTTGTAGAAATGGAGAATTTTAGGTCTGTGGCAATTTATTGAATGCTCTCAAGAAAGAATCTAATGATTCTTTCTGTATCTCTGTTAAGGACCACCTAGCCTACCAAGATCTGAAAAGTACTTAATGTAGACTTCAGCACTTGAAAAAGCTATATAAAATATGTGCCATCACTGCAAGTGCCTGTGGGAAATGCAAGCACAGAGAGCTCCCAAGGCCTCAAGCATGCAAGCTCAGAGATAGAGATGGATAAAATGTTTGACCTAAGAGGCTTGAAAGTTTAGAATAGAAAAGTGAAACAGACACCAAATAAGAATAAAGATCTGTAGTTTAAGCAAAAATATGTTTTAAGCAAGTAGAGATGTGCCTTATGTAAACAAATAAATATGTTAAGCAAGATAGTAGAAAACTTCAAAGTTTAGCAATAGAATTTGTTATAAAGTTAGTAAAAAATAGAAGATATAGCAATAAGTTTTTGCAGAGTTATATGATTAGATAGAAAAAGATGCATTGTGGTAGAATCGTGTGAAACGTAGCAATTAGCAATTGGTTATGAAGATGAGAGCGAGCTTTGTGGAAGTAGCTGATTGGATAAAAAAATTATAAAATTTTTAAGACATTGTACTAGAATTACAAGGGCTTCTGATGTATGGCTTCTGATGTGATAGCTTTGGATGTAACAACCTTACTGTCTCAGCCTTCCATGAGACTGATTTTGCAATAAACCATCTTTTAATCGCCTCATCGGTCGACCCCATCTATTCTGTACCCCAAACAACTGGTGCCCTGTGTGAGGATCAAGACTTTTGTCTCAGTTTGGGACTGCCTCAGAGGATGATTTAAAGGCTGCTGAAAGGAAGCAGATTTTGTAGAATAGGTAATAGACTATGAACGCCCCAAAATGAGGGTGAGGGTGAATTGAGTTCCAACAGGTTGCTGAAAGGAGGCAAATCACCGTGCTTGCTGGATCGAGTGTGGTCTGAGCCTGTAGATCTGAAAAGTACTTAATGTAGGCTTCAGCACTTGAAAAAGCTGTATAAAATACGTGCCATCACTGCAAGTGCCCAAAGACAATAATGAGCAAATGCAACTGCTGTAATGTATATGAGCAGCAACCTAGTCTCAAATACATCAAACAATAGTAAATGCTGGAAGAGTGTAACCCAGAAATATTAACCATTAATAAATCAAGGCAGTCTCAAACTGTGAGTCTCACCCTTTTTACAAAGATATATTTCCCAGGAATCTTCCAAAGGAAGATGAAGACAAGTGCTGTGAAGCAGTTTTACCACCATTCATGAATGGATGAGCTGTTCAGATGCATGGTTTGATCAGCCAGCCAGGAGAATGCCTGCTTAGTCTCTCTATGCCTCTGTCTGTTCAGCAAGGGACAGCACAATCCCTTGATACTGTTGAACCAAGGAGCTGTGTATGTAAAACTCTGTAAGCACAGCAGTTCCCAGTCCCCAGCTATGCTGCTTTCAGAGGTCATTCTTTACCTGCTGGGATCCATGGCCTTGATTATGCAGATGGGTTCCCTGCATGGTATTTACAGACTCAATCCTTTCTTTTCTTTTCTTTTTTTTTTTAATTTCAGAATACAGTTTAACTCTGCATGTTCGCCTTAGATATAGCCAAAGTTTGCTTTTAAGTATTTTGATTTTGAATTTGTGTATTTTCTTCTTAGAGTACCAATTGCAGCTGTCCCTTGGAGCGCTTGTGAAGATCAGGTGAGGTTTGATGGAATAGCCTGTTTTCTTTTTTTGACAGCCACAAAACCTCTGCATTTAAATTGAATGAGTGTATAAGCCAGAATGCCCGATGGCACAAGTGCAGTCTTTCAGGGAAAACAAGAGAGGTGCTCGTGGTGCTCCAAGACAGTCAGGCCATTGGTGGTTCTGGGAGCTTTAACTTTCTTTAGTCATAGAGGTGACCAGTGTTAAACATTTACACTTCTGTTAAACATTACATGGATAAAAAAAAAAAAAACACCTGTCTGAGGACACAGATAAATGCTGAGGTAGCCATGCAGAGAAGGCAGAAGTCAGTGCTCGCTGGGCCAGCTGGCTTTAATGTTTGTTGTCCCCAAACATGCAAAATAGCCATCTGCAAACACACACTGAAGAGGAGAAGTCCATGGCCATGAGCAGCTGTACTACCAGATACACCTCCCTAGCTTATTGCCAGCTAGTGACACAAGTGCTAAGGCATCTCCTGAGATGTGTTATGGCCTGCACTGGGGCTTTAGATTTTTGATCATGCAGCTTGGGCACCTGCTTCAACACGGTACTAAGAAAAGCAGATCAGAAGAGGTAATTATCAAGTAACTTGTTTTTTTTTCCCACAAATGAACTTGGCAGCAGTTCATAAACTGCCCTGCATTCAGAGGCTTTCTTTGAGCCTGCATTTGGTCACAACAGAAGAGGAACCCTGGGCAGTGGAGTTCACTGTGCAGCTGCAGGGTCAGCTGAAGCAGAAGGTAGCAGGAGAGAGAAAGTGCTCTAAAGAATTATATGCAAGGACTGGGGCTGATTCTGCATTCCCCCTATGACTCTGAGTTGAACTAAAACATGTACTTCAGTACAGTGAGAAAACTGTGTCAGAGACACAAACACAAATGTTTTGCTGTTCAGACATTCATCTATATTAGCCTCTTGTTGAAAGTCAGCATAGATTGATTTTTGAAATTCTTTCAAAATCTGCTTCTCTTTACTTCAATTATCCTTGTTGTCATGAGGTGGTGGCTTGAAGAAGAGGTTCATCATCCTCCCAGGGAGGACAGCAGAGGTTCTCTGAGCCAGCAGCTGCTCCACCCCAGGGCCTGCCTCTGGAGACAGTAATGTGTAAAGCATGTCTGCCCTGCTGCTTTGTTTTACACCTTAGTTCCTTCTTAAAAATGTGACTGTGTTCCTACTATTTTATTCAAAATACTTATTTTAAAAGCTACCTAGCTCATTTCATCAACAAATACTCAGCATGCCTTGCCTTCAGCCCCAACCATGCCCTGCTGAATGCAATGCAAACCATCACGCTATAGAAACATTTTCTTAGGCTGTTACAAAACTCTCCTGTAATTCTGGGCGCTCTGAAAGAAAAGTAATGGCGCTGTCTCAAAGCAGAAAAATGTCAGCCTTGGCTGAGGAAGGACCTGGACAAAGTATTTGCAGAGCAGTCACAGCCACCCCACTCCAGGTCTCTAATATCCACCTGACAGAATACATACCTGGTATAGATGGGAAACCCTCTCTATTGGCTGGCCCAAGGCTGTCTTCATGTCCTGTCCACAAAGACAGTACTTGTATTACCAAAATTCACCACTGCTTACCCTGGCACCAGACTCCATCTGAGAGGTTGCAGTGACCGTGCAGGAGCCGAGGGTTGGTGGCTCTGGGGCTGTAGTCAGAGTTAGGCTGAAGAACTTACCTAAAGTATGTCTTGAAGGCATGCATGGTTGCAGCCAGATTTTCCTATTAATTGCTATTCTTGCATTAGAACTGAAAGGTCTGCCCAGCCCTGGCCTTCCAGTCAGCAGGGAAGGAAGATGGATGCATGGAAGGTAAGCCACGCTGTTTCGTCATGGTTCGTGTAACCTTTCCTGCATTTGTTTTCTCACAAATATTTTTTTTAGCTCTGTTATCCCCTTTGACAGAAACCATGTGCTCATTTATACTGTAGATGGAGATTAATGTCAGGAACTTTTTGCTTGAATGAGTCTTTACTGATTTGCATAATTTGAGAGGTAAACATCAATTTCAAGCAATGATAATAGAAACTACAGATGATGAATGGTATTATACTAGCAGGAGTTCAGTTTCTACTGACATTAAAATCATTACTTCAGGATAACAAATTCTGTATTAAATAATTTTAAAATGTATTCAAGATTTTCCCTAGTTTTCTTTTAATATTTATTTATGTAAAAAGCTGTCTCAATTAGAGAAGCACAGTGAGAAACACAACTCAGTTATAAAGAGATGTGCAAAATCATTGTGTTACCATTTTCAAATTTCAAAGCCTTGAAAATAATATTTCAGAATTAAATCTTCAGGAAAGAAAGGAGATGATCCTATTTTGTTTCATTCATTAAACTCTCAAAAGTTTCCTTTCTATGTATTGTATTTATTGATTCAGAGAAGAACCAAAATTTATGTGTCAAATACAGAGTTTTCTCTGTTGTGTGGAAAGCAAACTTCTTAAATATGGAAACAGATTTCTTAAATCCATGTTTATGGACCAAACAAAAAATGTCCTAATAATCAGTCTGTACTTCATGGATTCATTTGGCAGGTGTTTGAAATAAGTGTTAAGGTGTTTGATATTTGCTGAGCAGGTCATGTTTTTATCCAAGAGCCCTGTTGTTACTAAAAGAGTGTAATTTTAAAACTCTTAACTTTGAAAACGCTAGTTGTGCTAGTGGAAAGTTTGTCCATGAAAGTATTACTGGTCCTAAGTAGTTACGTTTTGGTTTTTTTTAGTAGTAGTAATTATTGGCTTACAAGAGACTTTAAAAACAGCATAAGACATGCAAACACAGGCTCTGGATGTACAGAAATGTCTCTCTGTGATTTGCTTCAGTTTTCTTGTTAGCACACTTGTGAAAGAAACATAATTCTGCTCTTAGTTCTAATACAAACACAGGTCATGTGCAAAGTAATTCTGATCTGATGTATTGTGTTTATCCTTTCAAGAGAGACAACCATGTTGATTTTTGTCTTTGTACTAAAGAAAGCTCTCCCCTCATGTTTTCTCTTGGCTTGGACTGTTAGCACTGCTGAATTTCTGTAAGCAGTTACACAGTGGCTGTTCAATGAGCCGTGCCTAACAAAGTAATAAGGTTTAATTAGGCCAACTTAATCTGACAGTGTGCTGCTGGCACACTATCTGTTTGTACAGCTGGCTGATGCATGTATGCATATGAAATAAAGATCACTCCTTGAAATTTTTTTTTGCTTCGAGTATGGTGTAATTGAATTTCAAGTTGTCTTCTCCTATGGACTCTGCTTCCCTCTGTACAATATAAAAACAAGTCTCAGTTAAGCAGATTGACATGTTCTTCAGTTTGAGTTCGACAGAGGATGTTTTCAAGCTACAAATTTCATCTTCTTGTTGTTTAATCACAGCAAAAGTTTGGATCACACAAGAAGCCAAAATCTGTGCAACCAAGCCCCTAATCCTTAGTATCTCCAACATGTAAAATTGTTTCAGGGTACAAAAGCTCTGAGTACAGCACACAGGCTGCTTAAGGCAGCATAAGGTCTGCACAGAGATAACAATGGATTAAAGTTTACAGCATCTTCCTTTATACTTTAAAAGTATGATTTATACTTTTTTTCCTCCAATGATATTAATGTTCATCATGCCTTACATGGATTTGCAAACTCAAAACTCTGAGCCAAGGTTTCATCTGATTTTTGCTGCAGACAGTTTAACCTACAGCTGTAATCGATGATAACTGCTGAGTAGTGAGAAGACAAGATTCAGCAGCCCTGGCTGGTGCAGCCTCAGTGTGCTTCCCAGCAAAATTCAGGAGGTCTTTGTGAACATCCTGCAAAGAAAGTGGGCAAATTTCATAGGAACAGAAGTTGGGCAGTAAAAGTGTAAAGGGATGTTGCTGATGCAGTGGCTCCCTGGAGTGATTTCATCTGAGGAATCCCAGCCAGGGACTGGACACAGACCTACCTAGTGGAGAGCAGGGAACTGGAAATGCCAGAAAGAGGCCGAAGTGAAAAAGGGAGATGTTCTGTGCTTCTCTAGCAAAACACGTATGCACTTAGTAATAAAATCTTGTTTAACTACAAGCTACATTGTCCAATGGTTTCTTGCAGCAAACTTGTAATCAATATAGCAGAGGAACATTAAAACTCAGGGATTATAAGCAGACATCAGAACATATTTCTAAAACTGCCTCTCTATATAAAGTATTTTACTTTTTGGGAAAACATTGTCAACAAGTGTCCTAGTGTGTTTTCCCCACAGGTTTTGTGCCTGTGCAGCAGAATCTTAGAATCAAAATCTAGGGTTAAAGAAACCTCCAGAGGCCATCTTGTCCAGCCCTTTGCACAAAACATCAAGTTTCTCAGGTACATGTCTCCAAGCATGGGTATTTTGCAACCTCTCTGGATCATGTCTTCCAGTATTTAACCACTGCACAGTAAAAGCATGTTCCTTATTAGAATTCTTTACATTCAAACAGTTCTGTTCTTTGATCTCCAGTATCTTTCAGCTCCAGGGACAGGGACAAAGAGATGATCCAAGGACTTCTGGGCTGTCATTTAAAGAGAAGCCATTGCATTTTCTCAGCTGAACCTTGCTTAGTATTAATTGAGAGAAAACTTCCATGGATCTTCTGCTCTTCCATTTATCTTAGGGGAGGTCTTTGTGAAGCCAAATCTACATGGATGCTTTGCCCCCTCTACCTAGGAGGCCCTCACAAAAAGATTCAAAGAAGAAAATTAAATGTTCTTGTCACCTGCTATTGCCTAGATTGGCTTGTAAAGCCAAAATGTAAGATAAGCATTGCTGGTGCCTAGCTTCAGTAGAGTCAGGTTTTGACTACACTGCTGCTTTCCAAGAGATGTAGGTAATTTATAGGTCCTGAGAGGTGCTATTCAGTGGAGTGATCAGTTAGTTTATGGGATTGAAACCCAATCACACAGTGGGCTTTTTATTTGCTGGCTGTCATTTACAAGATAACGAGGAAGGAGATTAACATCTGAGTGAGAAAGCATAACGAAAATTTCCCAGCTCTGCACAGAAAGCCATCAATATTTTTTTACAGAGGTTAATTTTATGCTAGTTTGGATCTATGAACTGAAAGACTAGAGTGAAAACAATGAGAAAGAAAAGGGGTTTTAATTAATGTCTTTGAAGTAGTTTCTAAAGAAAGATTGGAACACCCAAAAAATCCACAGAGTGCCAAAAATAATTCCTCATTTTTCCCACAGAAATGAGTTACAAGACTTAGATCTCAGTGGTCAGTTCAGTGTTGCCAGGCTCTGTGAATACTGAAGTGTTTAGAGAGGCTGTTTTCCCTTTAAACTTCTCTTGACCTTTCATCATCTTCCCCCACTCAAATTCCACTTCCATCCAAGGCAGACATGTCATATCCAACTGGAGTGCCTTGGAAAGAAAATGGAGCTGGGCTTCTTGGGGGATCAAAGGAAGAACATTTTGAGAATCAATGTCAGTAACAAAAACTATATAAACATAGATTATGCTTTTAAATATAGAAATGGAAGATATATCTGACTGTTCCTACTGCCCCTGAACTAGCTCACTCTTAATTTTGCTGTGTTGAATTAAGATGTATATCTGTGGTGCCTTCATCTGCACAGCAATACAAGTACTGAAAAAATACACCTTTTAAAGAAATAAGAATTAAAACTTTGTGTTTACCCCAGCTGTGGTTTTGACCCCTCTTTTTCTTAATTTCTTTTCAGTAAAGAAACTGAATTATTTCTTTAAGGAACCCCCATATTATACTATCCAAAAACTGTCCAAAAAGTGAGTAATCTCAGATTGGAATAGGTCTGAGTTTCATTTATGATTCATAGCAGTGTATTGAATTAGTTGGAGCCTGAACTAAAGACAGGGTTTAACCCCACCATACCAGATGTACCAAATCAAAAAGAGAGAGGGAGCCATCACCTCACTAAGCCTGGCAGGGAGCAGTCTTTGAGCAGATAATGGTGTGGAAATTGCTGGCATTTAGAACAGATATAAATGTCTCAGGAAAGAAACTGCTGCAGTGCTCTGCAAATGTTACATGGCTTGGTTCAGGGAGAGCCCCCTGTACTCCCAAAATAAGGAGGAAGGACTGAGAAGTGTTTGTGTCACATCAGCTGTCAGCTCCTACACATGACCTTGCCTTGGGGAGAAAAGTTCAGGAAGCCAGTGCCAAAGACTCAAGGACATGTGAGAGTCAAAAGCTTAAAGCCTTATATATGCTCTGAAGTACATAAAAGACTATGCAGATGAAAGTGTCACAAAATGACACTGGAGTGGAAAGTTAACACAAGGGCAGAATGTTTATTCTGAGTGTTTCCAAGTTTTAAAGCCTTAAAGGCCCTATGTGGCCAGCATGACATCCAGCCAAACTCTGAACTCTGAAGGGAGAAGTGTCAGTGCAGTTGCACTTGCATGGGTCTGAGCCTGTGCCCTGTGACTAAATATCTAACTGATAGAGGGGAAAACTTTAGTGTTAAATCTTCTCTCCTACAATAATTTCCTTTTTTCTCTTTCCATTGGCATCACTTTCTGGCTTATTTATGCCAAAATCTTTATTATCTGCTAATTAAGTAGCAGTCAAGCCTTAGAAGAACTTGAAGTCCACATTTCATGGTGGTCTGCCCAGGCAGAGGAGTTAATTAGCCCAAGGGTACTGTTAGGCTGCTCTTGCTTTCCTCCTTTCCTGTGTCATGGCAGCTGCAAGAGGCACCTCAGCTTAAGCGCCTGCTTCTCACAGCAAAATGTGGCTGTCTTGGTAATTCCCCTCTTCCTCACACATATTCCCCATGGGCCTCTGCTGTTTATTTGGGAAAGAGCATGTCCATATGTGTTCTTCAGGACATAACATATTTCTCCACAGAACCTCCAAGAATATTTCTGTTTTCTCACCATTTCACAAGAGCAGCTACTTTCCCAGTCCTTCCTTTGCAGAAAGGTGATGTCCTTTAGCACCACTATCAAAGCCACCCTTAAGAGACTGTACCATGAGTAAGAGGTAACATGAGCTCCAGTATAAGCCTTTTCACATTTCACACTGCTTAGCCAAGGTGTCCTCTCTGCCCTTTCTTTTATTGCTTGCACTTCACACAGCATAAGACAATTGAACAAGAATGTAAAAACAATTGTGGAGGCTGTAAATAATCTTCTGAGGAAGATTACTTCCTTTTCATCTTTTTTCAATGCAGACAGCTAGTGGTCTAGGTTCTTTTAAAGGTATTGTGATAAAAGTCCAAGGTGTGCTTTTCAGTTAACACAAAATAAACACTTGTAGGTCCATTTAAACTGGAGAAATCTCACAAGCAATGTCAAAGTCAGCTACTCAGTGGGAATGAGAGATCTGAAGAATGGGCTGGAAAGCCAGCAGCCTCAGCTAGAGCATGCCTTGCTTATAGAGCCATCCACTTCTGATTAATTTGTAAACCTATTTCTTTCCCAGCCCTTTTTCCCAGATGAAATAACAAAGAATGACCAAGCCATATTGTATTTGAAGAAGATAAACATGTATCTATTCCAGGCCTTTGCAGGAGTCAAATAACCAGATATGTTTGTCTCCTGGCCAGAGCACAAGCTAGGAATCTAATATATAGAAGAACTACTGAGTTAATATCATGGCTTTCCATTAAGAAGGCTTAGAAAAGTTTGAGTGAAATGCATTTGTTTTGTTTTGACTTTCACCTTCTGCAGTCTCCTAGTAGCCAGTGCTACAATTAAATACACCCCATTCCAGAAGCCAGGTTATCAAGCTCTGTTTCAGCCCCTCTAATACTTCAAGCCTATTAGCTATCTCTTGGAATTCATCTACATACCACAACAGGTCATCAACCTGAGCTCACTTTGTGCAGGTACCAGCCTTTTCTGCAGGGGAAGCACCTGGGCATCCGCTGCAAGCTACCACCTGTACTGAGATCTCCTTCCTTGCCAGTCCCATCTGGGTGGAAGCACCAGGCTTCTCAGGGCTGTCTCAGCAGACACATGGTTTTGGCTCTGAGGCAAGACCCCACCTTTACAGCAGAGACCCAGAG
Organism: Promerops cafer; assembly: GCA_013398275.1. Lineage (NCBI taxonomy): Eukaryota > Metazoa > Chordata > Aves > Passeriformes > Nectariniidae > Promerops > Promerops cafer. Next base: position 815,794 of record VZSE01012040.1, read on the forward strand.
CACTTAGCAGTGGCCTGAGCTGTGGATCTCTGCGCAGACTGCAGTGCCTCCCTGCACTCCCTGCCCACGCCGTGTGCTGCACCACATCTGACGTGACATGCCCTGGTCATGCACTCCCAGAGCCATTTATATTGCAACGTCCCCTCCTCACCAGATGGGCTCACAGGAGCTTAGGGGTCCTGATGGGCACTGGGCTGCTGCTCGGGTGTCCCTGAGCACAGGTGATTCTGCTGCTGGTAACTCATTCTGATATGCCAGGAGTATGCAGGGGGCATTTGAGGTTACCAATGCTCTTTGAGGGTTGTGGGAGAGCGCTGTCATGAGGCATATATCTATCACATGGATTTCCTGAGCCCAGAGGTTATTGTGATTAGCAGGTGATGGATGCTGCCTATGAGGATCTCGGCCATGGCACCTTCATAGCTGCCAAGTTCCCAATGGCAATGGAAGCCACATTTTCAGCCCCGGTTAATCACCAAGTTCTTTAAAAACTGAGAAATTCACATAGTATTTCCCAGGAATATCTGTCAATTACTAATTGTGTGACAATTACTAGACCATCAGAAAACAAAATTAAATACATGACATCATAGAATCATTTGGGTTTGGGTTAGAAGGGACCTTGAATATCATCTAGCTCCCAACCCATGCCATGGGCAAGGACACTTTCCACTACACCAGGTTTGCTCAGGGCCCCATCCAGCCAGGCCATTGACACTACCAGGGATGGGGCATCCACAATTTCTCTGGGCAACCTGTTTCAGTGCCTTACCACCCTCACAGTAAAAAATTCCATCTAATATCTAATCTAACCTACTCTCTTTCCATTTGAAGTCATTCCCCCTTGTTGTGTCACTCCAGGCCCTTGTAAAAAGTCCCGCTCCATCTTTCCTGTAGGGTCTCTTCAGGTACTGCAAGGCTGCAATTAGGTAACCCCAAAGCCTTCTTTTCTCTAGGCTGAACAATTCCAATTCTCTCAGCGTTTCTTCATAGGAGAGGTGTTCCATCCTTATTTTGAGCATTTAACAGAGTATTAGTTGGTCTTTCCAGCAGAATATGTAATTTGTTTTCAGCCCATGACATTTAAGGCTGTTGCTTCTGTTATGTGCTTTTAGTTTCTCCCTAGCGGGTGCTGTACAAGACTGGAAACAATGACAAACCTATGCACTGGCACTAACCACTGGCTGTTGGAAATATGTAATTTACTTTAATACTTCAAGCATACTATTTTTCTCTCTCTGGCCCCACAACAATATACAGTTTCCTGCTTTTGCTTGTTCCTTCTTTTATGATGTTTAACACTACTCAGAATTGCCTCTGGTTTTCTTCCAGTGTCTGTTGACCTTCACATAATTTGTAGAGAACAGTTAAATCTCTCTCCACCATGGGTTAGCCTGGGTTTCTGAGCTCCTCATTTATGTTTTTAGTTTTTATTTCACTCATAGTTGCTAAATACGACAAAAAATACAGTTTACTGCTATTTCCAACTGCTTATTTTCCTTTTTTCCTTGTATCAGAGAGCTGCTCACTGTATGCTGTTCCAAAGTTTTTGCCATGTTAGCAATTCTTTTTCTGTGGCTGTTAACCTACAAGAGAAGACTGCTTTCAGCCTTTACAGAGACTGCTTTAATACATATCATCCCAGATTACCCTCAGGGCCTGCATAGGCAGTGCTGAGGCTGCAACTCATGTGTGTGCATGGTTACATGCACTCCCACATCTCATCTGTGTGTCGACACCAGTGCAGGCTGCATTAGAAGATGCCCTTTGCACTTTGTCCCTCATGTGGCTCATCACACCAGCTCCAGCCTCCAGCAATGCCCCTGCACTGAAGTGGCCCATCACAGCACTTGCATGCCATAGCAGCAGCAACTCTTGACTAGCTAGGATGAAAGTCCTTCCCTGGTTACTCTGAGGTTTCTTGGTCACAATACTCACAGCCAGAGACCCAACCAAGAAACAAAAACCCATGAAAGAAGAAGCAAAAAAGAAGCAGACTGAAAGAAGAAACACTGTCCTGAGCAAACCATGACTGCTGTGGGTTTGTGACAATCTTAGTGCTCTCATTTTTGGTGGAGGGTTGTGCAATCCTTCTGTGCTCGTTATTTACTATACAATTTTGCTGCACGTTTGCAGTGAGGGGCATTCCCTGTTTTTTTGCCAAAATAGAAAGAAAAGGTGTATGGTTCCTACACCTGTCTGAAGATGATTGCTTACCAAGACATTTTCTGGTCATCCAGTTCTTAAATCAGCTTCATTTTTGTTTATCCACTTTCAAATTAATTAAGAGGCAAGGTTGCTTCTCAAAATGAGATGTGGTTGGCAAAATAGCATTTAGATATTTTTTTCCTATTAACAAACAGAGGCTATTGATCTGAGGTCCATGAGGAGCACCAAACACAGTCTCTTGATATTTGCCTACAGAGTTATTTGTCATTGCAAAGCTGGACTTTGACAATTCATCCTGAGTTAGCCCTGAGATTTAGCAAGAAGTTTTAAATTATCTTCCGTAGAATAAATTTATCTGTATTACACCAATACCAGGTCCTTATATGTTTAGAGGCATGAAACCAACTACTTGTTACTAAATACAGAACATACTAAATACAGTTATGAGTAAGAAACTTTTGTCATCGATTTATGTGATTTTGAGGAGGACTTTGAAAGTGAGTATCAAGCATTACCTGTCTGCAGATGGACATGGAATGTTTTTTCCATTCCTTACTGGTATTCTTGTGCTACCATTTACTCATATTTATTACACTGATTTAATGTGAAAGAAAATAAAGATCCCGAAACCGAAAACAGAATTGTGTTTTAGAAATATTCACCACAGTTTTTATGTTATATTTTTCACAGACATCTTAAGAAACTAAGGTCTAAAATGTTGTAATTTTTTTTTTTTCTACCAGTTTGAGATATTCTGTAGCAAAAGATTTAATCAATCTAAAATTTACGTGCTTTCTTTGTCTTTCTGTATTTTAATAAGATGCGCTAAAGATGTTGATTTAAAAACTAAAGCAAAAGATAATAAAATAATTTAAATATTCACTGCTTTGTAAGTAAAGTTATGTTTCTTTCATAACCATGCAACTATCTAGTGTGGCTGGATTCAGGGAACCTTAAGGTAAGAAAAGGTACAAATATCAATTCCCAGTCTGTTTTTACTCTGTAACATTTAGAAAAGTGACTTCAGAAATATTTTCTGCATTTTTTATGTGTGTTTATAATAACTTAAACCAAGATAACAGTACCTAGGAAAGCTCTGCTGTTCTGAGGAAATGCAAACTTTCTGGAGTTATAATTGGCATTCCTCCTTTTTTCTACCACAATCTGTCAAGTCTAGATGAAAGTGATTACTGAAGGCGGCATCAGTAGAAACAAGAAATTATAGTGACAACAAATCCATGAAAAGGAAACTGGTGCTATTTCATGGACTAGTCCATCAGGCTTTTATCTCAAGGCATTAGCAAAAATCGTTATATTTGTAGGATAAAACAGAAGTCCTTTTTCTGCTATGGACTCCTTCCTTAGTAGAATTAAAATTAGCTGTACAGCAAAGCAGCCCTCTTGTCTCCATGTGGAGGGCTTCTGCTGAGGAGGAGACAGAGGAAGGCAAGCTAGAACAGCTGCACTCATCAGCCCTTTACATTGGTGTGACCTCCAACATCTCAGTCACTGATCCTGCAGTTTCATGCCATACTTGGTTAGAAAACCTAAGGAAATTAATGAAAATTCATTCCAATATTAAAGAACTCCGCATCTAAGAGCAGTTGTCAAGGATTAGTGGGTTTTACAGGTGACTTACAACTTGTACCTCCTTTTTCCTGTTTCTCCTTTCACATGCACACCCTGTTACTGTACAGCAATACCTGCATCAACTGGAGACTTTGAACCAACTGAATACCCCACAGGAGCATGTCAGAAAGGGCTTCTTTCAAAACTGGTGAAAAGTGACTTGTATTTCATTAACACTACATGCTATATTCAGGTGTAGGCTGTGGGAAATCCGAGTGACTTTTGGACAAGGAAAAACAGTTTTTGTGTTTTAAGGGATTAATAAGGTTTCTAAGGATAATGGTTGAAAGATGAGCATTAGCACAGAGTGGTATGCATACATAAATGTTTCACTGGATCACAGGAATTTAGCCAGTGATATGCATAAGTTTCATCAATCAGTCATTTTTCTGAGGGTTTACAATTTTCCCAATGAAGAGGACAGTGTGGGTGAACTTATCCAGAATCACCAGGAGAAATGGTCTGTTGAATCTGACTCGAGGCGGGCGAGGAAAATCCCCAGATCTCCAAGTAACCTCCTTCACTGTGGCCCCGGCCGCCTCAGTGCCATTCTCATGAACATTCAGCATGGCTCTGTGGATCACCTGCAGGGAACAAAGCAAACAGCCTCCAGCTGACAATCCAGCAAGAAGAGAGCAGCCTGCCACCCTCTTCACTTTGGCCAGCCAAAGGGAGCTCTGCCTAGAGCAGGACTGAGGAGCAGCAGCTTCTGTGAAGGTCATTACCAGTTGCTCCTGTTCCCACTGCAGCACCAACAGCCATCACACCACTCAAGCCATCCTCCTTCACTGCTTGTGCAGAGAGTAACCCTCAAACTGCAGGCAGCCAAGGAGCACTCAAGATGACTGATGAGAAGAAACTCTGGAAGCAAAGAAACCTGGTAATTTAGCTGAGACTCAATTTTGTCTTTGGCAGCTTCATGTATTATTGTGAATTTACCCTGTCATCTAGCTGAAAAAAATAACTTTTTGAGAACACTAGAAGGGCAGGAATAGTAGCCCTTTGCCCTCTGTAGGAAGAATTAGAGGAAATTTTACCAAAGCTAATGCACTACATTTAGATAATTTTGTTTACTAGCCAAAAGAACATTTAATTATATGTTTGTTTTCATCCTCGTCCTCCAACCATGCCTTTCTAACCCCTTGTAAGCATGTTTGGCTTCAGGTTTATGAAAGACAGGGCTTTCTTTGCCTCCAGACTGGCAGCTATTGATGATTGAGTGATGCTTTAGAGAGACTGGCATAAGCTTTTCATGGGATATTAATGTCAGGTTCCTGGGAACAGGCAAATCCTGCTGTTGCTTTCACATGCTGACTTACTTTTGACACCGTCAGTCCAGGCTCCTCAGCAATCCCTGAGAGATCAGCTTGTTCAGTAAACACATTGACCATACCCATTTGTTTGACTATATTTTTTACATCATAGGTACCGGAAATAGAAAATTTTGGAATGTGCAGATGTATTTTTCTGTAATAAAGAACACAAATAGGGACAAATCTTCATCTAGGCAACTCGCCTCCATGTCTTCAGTATACTGACACTTCACATTTGTTTCTCTAAATGTTTACAGCCTTCTCTCAGGGTTCAGATAGCACTTCTGATCAGGTTAGCTACTTACTGTGGAGGGTTGGAACAGAATAAGTCTGTGCTAGCTCCTGTCTCTGCAGTGGGCTTCAAGGAGAGGGGTGGAAGACACAGCTACACCAACTCAGTGGCAAACAGAGCTACTATTGCCAGGTAGGAGGGCTTTTTCAAAAGATTGTAGCTAGCTGGCCTAAGGCTATTCAAATACACAACAGGGCCTTGGCCACCACAGAAATAGCTGCAGTAGTGGTGAATTAATCCACTTTTGCACAGAATGCCCTTGGTACCCTAGCACCCAGCAGCTACTCCATTGTAGTTTCCCAGTGCTTGTATGAAACAAGGGTCTGTTGGCCTCATCATGGTGTTCAGAAATTTTGGTTGAACCAGGAACTTAGCCCAAGATGAATCCCAAGTTCAATGACCTATTTGTTCACTAGCCATAACTCTTTTTCACTTTCATTTCCAGCTAAGAAAAGGGAAGTCCATCATAGAGGAACCATTAAGTGTATAGAGTTCAGTCAAATAATCTGTCCTATAATGTTTTGTCTTGGTGAGATAAACACTACTAATCTGTAACATGGTCACCTCTCACCTTAGCAAAAAAAGCTTACCTGTCTTGGAGGGACTTTTCCCATTTAGTTACAGTTTTTTTCAAGAGGGCATCTTCTACCTGCTTCATCTTCCCTTCCTCAGGCAAAACAAATAATGCTGCAACATCTCCATTGTAAGGTATCTGAACCAGCCAACAGGACAGCTCTTCATCAAAGTAATTTCTGTAGTAACCCTTTCGATACATCATGTCAACTTTTACGGATGTTTTCTGATCCACAAAAAAATCCTCCTGCTTTGTCTGTGCTGTACTGAAGGGTTTCTCCCAGTGGGCTTATGACAAAAAGAAAATTTATTCAGTGGAATACAAAGAGGAATGGTCACAGTGAATAAAACAGGACCTAGTCCCACAGCCTTCCTTTCATTAGAGTAAATATCCTGTTCATGTTACTGCATCCTCGGGTGTTACAGCATTGTATCTTTTTTTTTTAGGTGCTTAAAGACAATTACAGACAGATAACATTGAAAACACCATCTTTCACTACAGCATGAGTCCATGATCACATGACAAAATTAACCAAACTCAATAAAGATATTTGTTTTAAAATTTCATTAAAGCAAGTGAGGACATATTTTTACTGGCAACAAATATACATGGGTTTATAGTGATACCTTCCAGATATTGAACATGATTTTCTCTATTTAAAATATTTAAATTTTTTCTCTTTTCATTGATATATCTTACCTTTAAAGAAGACATAGTTAACGAGAACCATTGCAGTCAGAGGATCAAGATTTTCCACTAGTTTAACAATTTTCCCATTTGTCTTTTTCTCGATATAACTGTTGATTTGACTCTCAGCACCAACAGAGTTGTTAAAGTCAGTAGAAAAGACTTCAGATTCATAAAAGCTTTTGACATCATCCAAGAACTTCTGTAGTGGTTTTAGTGTCTCTTCTATAAAAAGGGCATTGCCCAGGCTCAGATGGAACTCACTGTCTGAACGGTTCAGCATGTGGAGGAGTTGGCAAAATCCTTCATGTATTTCTTGCTCCTGAGTCTTTTTCAGGTTAAAGGCAAGCCCTTCCAAAATCTGTGCCAGTGTTACAGCCTTGGCACCAAGTGCCAGCATTGCAAAAGTAGCAGAGATGCTTATGGGTGAAAAGAAAATATTTTTGTCCGTTGCTTCAGATGCAACCAGCTTATAAAAGGAAAATGCAAAGTCAGCATTGCTGAAAACTAGTTTGACAAAGGTTTTGTTCTTAAGTGGAGAAGCTTCTCCCCACTGAGAACTGTGTCCTGGATAATATGCCCCTTTAGCATCATCCTGCTTATTACGGTAGCGAGAATGCTGGTGACACAGGGCAACAGTATGCAAACCAACCAGCAATAAACACAAGGAGAAAGTGGGCTTCATTTTGCTTTCAGCTGTTTCTGGAAAAGAAATAGACATGCAAAACACATCATGAAAACTAATTTGTTCATACTGTGTCCTCCAGCAAAGTAAAATGATGCTCTCAGAACACACCTGTTCTCCAAAGTTTCCCCACACTTATAATTTACATTTCTGATGCATGCCAGTGTTCCCTGGAAAGAACACACCTCCTGATTCACTATTTATATATGTATATGTATATATATATATACATATATATAGTCTAGTTCTCTTTCAAAAGAGGTAATTTAAAATTTTAAAAGTTTCTTAACTTTAATATTAGCATATTCTTTTAAAATTTGTAAATAACTGGAAGCTTATGACCTTTTCCCCAGAGTAACTGGCATGAGTTGGTTTTGTGCTCAGTACTGCAGGAAGGTTACTGCAGCTCTGTTATCCTTCCTCAATTCATCAAATAATTCGAGAATTTAATCTGTATTAAACAAAAATGTTATATAAGCATAGATAATACTATCTAGAACCAAAATTACACAATACTCTTACAGTTTCTTCAAAGATGAAAGACTAGATCACTGGTCTTTGTGGTATAAAAGTCTACAGGCATTTCTATTGTTTTCAAACCAAATTTTTACTTTATTATGTGAAGTATCTTCTTTAGTATCAGTTCCTTCTGGCTTTTGAAATGTATTGATTTTTTTCATAAGGGGTCTGTTCCTTATTTACATGTACAAAGGCACCACTCCTAGGCAACAAACCCCCAAAATGAAGTGTAAGAGGTCCAAAGGAAAACTAAATGGGTACTTACATGGCTACAGTCTGGTCTCATCTGCTTGTTCTTCTCTTCAGTACCATTAAAGAGAGTTAATCAGAGCACTCCGTTAATCATTAATTAGTTCAAATAAAACTTGCCAGTGAGGATGCACAGCAAGCAGTAATGACATTGGATATTTTGGACAATTTGTCCAACCCAGACAAACGCTAACAGTGCTGGGTGATGGGACTGCAGACAAGAAGGAACGGAGCAGAGGCTGTATCTGTGTTGTTTCCACGCTTGTGGATTGTCGGGAGGACCCCGCTGCTGTGGGGGTTTGGCAAGAGAGCCACAGCCATGCCTTTCATAGCTGGAGCTGAAAGCTGTGACTTGGTGTGAGGGCCACCCCTTGCTTGGGTCTGTCTGAGCCAGCACCCCTCACATGGGATCACAGCGTCCCCGCCAGAATGCCCTCTTTGATTTGTCCTGGGGGCACTGCTGGAGCCATAACCTCTCTGGCAGGATTTCAAAACAAGGTTTGGATTTAGAAAGTCCTTCTGCCTTACTATATATCTCAGTCACAACCTTCAACACCATGTTTAACAGTTTTGGGGTTTTTCTTATAAAGAGCAGACTGTGTGTAATTGGTGAACAGTTTTCTAAGTTTCTTAGGAGAATAACATGTGACATTATCACTCTAGCGAGACATTTGCAATCAATAAAGTTGTTTACTCATTGCTGTTGGCCATCACCTGTGACTGAGTATTTCGGGAACTGGGGAAGAGTTTTCACCTGGCTTTGTAGAAAATATACAACAAAATCACTGCTAAGAAGCAGCACAGACTGCAAAGAGAAAAGTGGTCAGAAACAGACATCCTGTTTCCTCGGGTTAATCTTCTGTATCATATGCAGCTGAAATGGACACCAGGAGGACACAGAACAGGCTACCAATTCACCTTTCATCCAGTACTAAAGAAGACATGCTGGCATCACGGGATGATATTCAGGGTTGAATATAATATATGAACAAATCACTGAAGGAGAAACTAAGGCAGAAAATGAACTTTTTTTAGCAGATCTGGTTGCCAACATGCCCCTCTTGCAAACTCCCAAGCATTTGGTTTCTGAGGAGGAGCCCCAGACTATACCTGATATTGAAACCCACATGATGTGTTCAACATCTCTGAATGAGAGGGAGCACACTGATGGGAAGCTGACAGCAATGCTGGAAAGGGAACTGGACTTTCTTCCCCTCAATCTCAAATCAAGGCTCTTGTCCTGTGGTTGTTTTATATATGGCTGCATAGTCAAGCAGCAAAACAGGACGGGGCATGCCCTTTTCATTTTGAATTCAGCAGTGTTAATCTTTCTGCATACTAACCTAGGGGCTGGAACACCTGATCACTTGATCTGGTTACAAGACCCTCAAACCACTCTACTTGAGACCATCAGACCCAAGTCATCAGCCCGCTCATATGTGGGCTGCAAGAGGTTGATGAGAAAGTGAGGGGAAAGGCAATTCACAGCTTTCCTTCTGAGGATCTTCTACTTAAAGATCAAATAAAATATAAAACTACTTATATTAATCTACGTGTAGATAATTGTTTGTGAATAACTGTATATGTTTTCACCTATCTGTGAAAGACATGTATGTGAATACACACACCTCTAAGTATTCATAATAGTGGAAAAAGATCATCTAATAAGTGTGATGTGTTAATGTAATAATACATGCACAAGTCTGGCAGACAGGAAACTTGGGTTGCCCTCTGAGAACAATTCAAATAGAAAAAGAAACAAAGGCCCTAGGAATTGCTTCTGAATGTGATAACTGATTGATGAAGATGTGGAATTGTTATTAATTCTAGTTATAGCAGTGTGTGCGTAGTCCTGCTAAAGAGAATCATTACCTTTGTTAAATCTGAACAGAACCTGTGGCAGTAATAATTAGTATGTTATGATTTGAACTGAAAAATAATAGAAGAAATGCTATCTCAAATTTCTTGTGATATTTTGATAACATATAAATAATGTGATATGATATATGATAACATATATATGATAACATATAAATAATAACCTCAAAACATTTTTAAGAACTTTGAAGAATTACAATTTTGGTCAATTTTATATGCAATTGTTTTAAACTTTTTTTCCTAAACGCTAGTAAAAATGAGGGTGCTCTTTTCCATCCTGATATAAAGTAATGTAAAGGGGCATTTTCTCTTCTGATGACAGATTGTCTGAGAGAGTTAATGTCTCTCAGCCTGATTATTTACAGCCTGATCAACTTACTTGACTTACTTTTATTAATTTTATAATTTCATTTACATCTGAAAGTGATTCTCAGGTTTAAAATATTTTTACATCACTTAATATTAGAATGGAAAAAAATTCAAATCCCACTTGTTCGATTTCTGGGGAGAGTGCTAATGTAGTGGAAGGACACAATACATTGCTTTCTGGAGCCCTTAGTAGGGAGTCTGTCCATCTAACCTGGGTAAAAACAGGTATTTTCCAACCTTTCTATTAGTTCAATTTTTCCCTCAATAGGAAAAGCTTAAGGGTGGCAGTGCAAGAGATGGTTGAAAGGTCAAGGGCTTTTTTTATTCTGTCTCTTTGAAATGGGCCTAAATATTCTCCACAAAAAGTGCTCTCAGCTCAGGTCTGTCTCCAGGAGGAGATGCATGAGGAATAAATACTGTTGCTTCACCCTTCATCATCCTCACAGCATTTTAAATGCAAAACTTAATCCCTTCTTCCTTGTGTCAAAAAGCATTTACAATGGAAGATGAACATATTGTGGAGGAACCTCCATACTCTGTCCTGTAAGTTCCCATTCCCAACTCTTCCCCATTCTCCATCTGCCTCCAACCAAGTGTCCTACCTTTGCACTTTGGTCCTGCCTTTCCTCGGTCCACCAGTGATCTGGGCGCCCTGAAAAAGAGGTTGCTCAGCAGGGGTTACTCCTGTGAAATATATAACAGACATAACATGAAATGGAAAAGTAGTGTATGCAATACCTACCTGGGAAGTTTACAGTTTGTAGGCCACATTGTGGATAAAGATACAGCCTTAAAAAATAAAAGCCATACTGATCATTGGGAATTTGTGTCAGGAACACATGTGGAGCAAGTAGTTTGGAATTGCAGCATCACTCTGCAATGTGCTGCTCCAGATACATTGCCTGTGTGTTCAGAACCATCTCTTTTTACTGGCACAGAACTTGGCTCCTACGTTCTTTGTGTGATGGTCTGTAGCTCTGGCATCAGACAAGGTAATGGAACATTGACTCCCTTTCCCCAGTCTCTGCCACAAATAAGTTTTGCCTTCTTTATGCCTACTAGGTTGTCTCTTTTCAAAGCTGAAAACCTTTAACCTCCAACAGGAGCTGTTCCAGACCTTTGATTAACCTTACAATTTTTTCTGAAGATTTAATAGTTCTCATTTATCCCTCTGTCATTATAGGACCATGTGTGGATGGCCCAGAGATTATTTGCTTTTTTTTTCTTTCCCAGTAATTTCTAATATTTAATTTGCCTTCTCTTCCACTACTGAGCTGATCTGTACTACCTATGAGAACACCAAACCATCAATCCTGTGTCACAGCAGTCAGTTCAAGTGCAGCATTTTGCCAAACCTGTAGCTAAAACTTAGCAAGAAAATCAAAGTCCCTATCAACACAATAACAAGTCAGAAAGATACTGCTGTTTCTGGTTTGAAAATGGTCAAAATTTGTCATGTCCATTCCTTTACTTTGCCAGGAGATGTTGGCACAGGGCTCCTTTTCCTATAATCCCCCAGAACTCGACGCTCTGTGCATAACAGTTCTACTTGCAGATAACAGTGTAGAAGAATCACACTGAAAGGTTGGCTTCTTGCAAGGGTCTCACTCATAGCCGGTATGCTGAAAGAATTAAATTTTACTAGTAGAATTTGCCCTATGGACCTTTTTCTCTTGGTGTAAAAGAGCCCTTCTTATGCAAACAACTTTTAGACTAACAAGTTCACCAGAGAATAAAAGTTCTTATTTTGAAATGAAATTGTCTACCCAGAGAAACCTCTTGGTGTTAAATTAAATTTAAATTGATGTCTTAGGTTCTATATTTTTGTGATGCAAACATGGCCTTAATCAAGCACTAAGAAAATCCCTTATATAGATATTTTTGAATTACATATCAAGTTTATTGCTTCCAAAGCCAGAGAGAAAGTATTAGGGCTAAACTTTGTAAAGTGTTATCATTTGTTATCGTACAACAGACTAATATTGTTAGCCTCAGTGAAGAAGCAGAAGGAAGATCAACTAGCTGAATGAATATACTCAATGAAATTAAATTTATTGTAGGATTCTATTGCTAGTATCCCTTTTCTTAAACAAGTCTTTGGGACTCTAAGATTTTAGGATTTTGAGGATTCTGACAGATCAGAGATGGTTTAATGCAGCAACTCTCTTCCCAGTTTCAATGGAGGCAAAATACAAGACTATGTGGTTGCCCTTTGCCTCTGCAGATCACAGCCTGGCAGGTCAGCACAATTCCATTTCCATCAATGATTTACATTATCATGGCTCCACAGGACACTTTGGGATCTAGGATGCACCTACACGGGCTATCTGTCATGGTTGCTGCAACATCTTTCCCAACCTGCCAATTTAAGGGTGTACAGAAGTGCTGGAGCATGTCTGCTTCTGTTAGATGCCTCTGCTCAGTCACTTTTGGTACCACTGTGAATATGTCAGGGCTATGACACACAGCACAGTCACAGGCATGAGGTGGTAATCTTTGGCTGGGCCACTGAGATACAAAATGTCTTCAAATTTTACCTATAAGATTTACCAAGAGACACAGCTCTCACTTGAAAGATAGTGGAACAGAAAATAAATTCTGTTTAACCATCCCTTGAATATGTAAGTTATGGTATGTTTTTTTTTGATAGCTAGAGAATCTGCATCTACAAGAACAGCAAACCTAACAACATTCATACACATTTTAGGACCTATTACATCTTTTATCTCCTCAGTGCACAGATGTTTTCTCCTGCTATGAGGTTCTTTCCTGGCTGCAACCATCTTATGGTGACTATAACACGTAGGCTGGACTCGATAATCTTGGAGGTCTTTTCCAGCCTTAATGATTCTATGATTTTGTGATCTTGTTTTATACTGATTTTTCATTTCAAACTTCTTCCTTCATCAGAGCACCTTCCATGTGGTCTGTTTTTTCCTACATGAAACATAGTAAAAAATATAGTAGCTTTTCCTTAATAAGATATTTGCTCAAGTCAGACAGTCTTCTTCAGGCCTTCTATATGAGAATCACATTGCTGTTAACAGTTTTCCAATAATAAAGAATGCATTATTGTTTAATAAAGTAATAAATCATAAGAATTTTTTTCCAGATGGCTTATGGAAAGGAAACTGAATGCAACAAAAAATAAGAGAAAAAATACTTAGGTTTATTAATAAAATAAGGTTTATTCATTTGTAATAAATTCATCTGCAGCAGTAAAACTGAACTGTAAAGGTACTTTCATCACTGAAATTGTTTTTTGCAAGAAACCACCAAAATAATTTGTAGCAACAACAGCAGAGTTTGTGTAACCAGGGTGTTAGTCATAGCAAGGACATTTACATGAAATGGATGAATTATAGTTTTCTTTAAAATTGTTTGTCTGAGGAAAGTACAATTACCAAATTATTTTAAATGGATTCACTGTTATACCTGGGACTGGGAACTTAATGAAATATATTTTCAGATCAGTCTTTGGTGGCTAACAGTTTAAAGGGAATGAATGATATCGTATATATGCTGTGTTTACATCTAATGAAAGCAGTCCCATGTAGGTAAGGGCAGATGTGCAGTACCCAACTAGGAATGTAGTATGGATGGGTAAAATTTGAAGGGTGTGTTACAGGACTCAGAGATACAAAGCCCATGGTGATCTTCATGCTTTTTTTGCTCTTGATAATTTGCATTTGTTCTGGCTCCCACTGCAGTAAATGTTTGGAGCTTTCAAGTGAAATGAACATTTAAGAATGTTTGTGTTTCTCGTGCTCTTCTTCTGTGATTGGAAATCCTAGTGCCTCTGTGCTTTGGAGACATGATTTAAATGTTGGATTAAGGATTAACACTGTTTGAGGTTTTTCCTACCTCCCAAACTACCAAGACTCATGTCAAAGATGACTAGCTGCGTTCTCAGAATCCCCATTCAAAACCTACCCTGCCTGGGAACTATCACAGTCATCTGGGTTTTAAGACCTTAGTGATTCTCTGCTTGAAATTAGTGTAAGTACAAGGAAAATGCCTGCAGCTTTTGTTGCACTGAATCTACTGAAACATTTAGAATGGCTTACAACCTGTTCAAATTCTCATTTCCTTGCAATAGTAGCAGTGATCACAGGCTGTGCAGATGACATGGCTGTGGGGAGAAGGTGGATGTGTCCATTCAAGGCAATTCAGATACCAGGGCTGAGGCTCAAATTGCATGGCTGGGAACAAGAAAGTCCAAAGTACTGGTAGCATCTGAACAGCAGAGTTTATGTGAGCAACCCTGTAACTATCCAAATGCTCTGTGCCTTTTGACATTGTCAGCACCTCTCCTTACAGATGAAAGGAACACACACCCCAATAGCCCTTGCAATTCCACTGCTGCATGTTTTGTAACAACATTCTACATGGACTCTGCCATGTGGCAAAGCAAACAGAGAGTTACTGACAGAAGATATCCTGTCATCAAGCAGAGTCCCACTGGACCATAAACAAGGTCAGACAGAACAAACTTGCAGTCTCCCACATGGCTCAGAGGCTGCCAGGAGAAGTTTGGCACTCGGGTCTGCTGGGGCACAGCTAGGCTGCCTTCCAGGAGCCCAGCCCTGTGGGTCTATCTTCCCTCACAGGGGTTCTCAGCTGAGTTACACTCTGTCTAGGTAAGTCCTTTTCCTCATAACTTCCCATAAGTGTGTCACATCATGGCCCACAGATGCACAGCAGATTATTTATGTTGGATGTTTGTGATAGATGGTCACATGCTTCACTGTAAGCTGTATTGTCCCCTTCTGCTGACTGTCACTGCAGGAAGTCAGGTGGATTAGGTTATAAAGGTTACAACCTTTAGCTTATAAAGAAGGTCTAGTTTTCTTTCAGGGCTTAGTTTGGATCCAGCTGCCCCACAGGCTGAGAGAATGCATGAGTAGGAATTGTAGAGGAATAAAAACATCTCCAGAAGAATGAGAGGCACCATAAAACACATGTTTACCAAAGATTAAATACACAGCTCTTAAATGAAAATTTTAGTTATGCCTATCAGAATCCTTCCTTTTTTTGTCTACCTTTAATAACACTCATAGAATGAAGAGGGTTCCCTATCACATATTAAGACAAAAGAAAGCTGCAAGGACAAATGATGCAAAATAGACCAAGACAGATTTTCTTGGAATTAGGAAAGAATACTCCATCTCTCAACAAAAACTTTGCAGAATTGTCCAATTCCTAAAGAATATTATCAGAACTGTGCTGAGAGTAATATCAGAGAGGTGTATTCAGTGCCCAGGCTCTGTAGACCTTTATACTGTGAACTGTAGGCATTTTTCTGCTTTTGGTGTATGTTTGGCACAAGATTTATTAGTTTGCTTTCCCTTACACACCCCCTTCTACCAGAGGGATTTAGGATGATCCCTCTTCCTAAAGGGTCCTGCCACAATTCAGGTCAACCTGGAGCATGAAGTTGCTCATCTGGAGGAAAACTGTAGAGATGGTAGATAATCTGGTATCTGGTATCTGGTAAATATATCTATAAGCTTGGTAGATAACTCCCAAACCATTTTATACTTCTGCTAGTTGCAGCCATTCTTTGCAGTCCAGTAAGGAAACTACCAATGCAGCTGTTGCCCTGCCATCTCAAACCCAAAGGCCTGGGAGGTAGCTGGGGAAGGAAGTTGCTCTGTGTGTGATTTCCCAAAGCTTTTGCTCTGTCCTAGCAACTATGGGATTTTTCCTAACTTCTTTCCCTTTAGCAACAGGACAAGAACCTGTTTTCCTGCCACCACACTCTGATAAAAATCTTGTGGCTCTGATAAAAATCTCACCATCCTACCTTCTAATCAATCCTGGTGCACAGATTTATCTGGATGGGATCTCCTGGGAACTGCTCCCGGCTCCTGTTGAGTTTGTATAGGCACTGCAGAGCAGGCTGCCTCACACCACAGCAGGTTATCACTGATCTTAACTCTGTAAAAGCCGCTGCTTTGCACAGAGGCCTGCTCTCTCCCAGTCCCCTGAGTGATGCCATCTTGCCTCATGAGGAGCAATAGTTCAGGTCTTCCACTGAATTCTTGCCACTTGGAGCAAAGGGACTTGTACAAGGCAGCAATCTCCAAGTCCCCCTGAGTCAGAACCACAGGTCCCCAGACACCAGCCCAATCCTACAAACACCAATAGGCCCCTGTAAAGCACCTCTGTGTAAGGTGGGCCAAGTTTGGGAGAACAGGTCAGAAGGCCAGAGAGATGTCAGGGGTGGGGAGCTCCTTTGTTGATCTGGAGCTTGCATTACCTTTGCAGTGCTCAAAACAGACTGCCAGGATCACTGTAGAAATGAGCAGTGTACATTCAGAAGCCCCATCTTCCTAGGGATGGGGACTCAACTCCACTTGCAAAAAGTGTATCCAGGATCAATACGCAATGGCATGAAAGCAGTGCAGTGAGATAGAAGCTGTCAAAGTTAGCTTCTCCTTGAGGCAGCAGCTGTGCAATGGTGCCTCAAGGTTTGCGATAGAGTTTAGCCCTAGTGCTCCACTGCAATAAGAGTGGGTGATCTACAGACCCACAGCAGCAAGAAAGTGTTTAGGTATTTCTTGAAAACTGGTTTTACCCGAATAGCCACATAAAGAGAGAATGTGAAGAATCGCAATTTCCATATGAGAAAAGTTGCACTCATTCAACAGCTTTAAGACATATTTTACTGATATCTGCTATGTTAGTAAGAGTGACTGAAGGTGTTTGTTGTTTTTAAGAGATGTATAGAATGATACAAGAGACTGGAGTAATTCCTTAAGTGATATACTTAAATTACATTGTATATTTTATTGATCCACAGCTGATCAATTATTCATGAATGACATTTTTTCACAGACAATTCTTTGACAGTTTATGCTATGCCTAATGTCACTGTCTCAAAGGTTTTGCTGACCTTGTGGAGTGCAAAGAGGCACTTACAGTAAGAGCTACATAAGAATAAGTCTATTGCTTCAGGGATTATTCTCTTTTTTTTGTCAATGATTTCTTAAGATATCCTAGGCAAAGAGTTGGAACATGTGAGAAAGAACAGGTTGATAAACAGCAGGATAAACAGCAGCCTAGGCAGAAAAGAGTTATGTAAGGAGGAAAGGACTCTGTAGGGACCTTTCAGCTCAGGTGAATACTGGAAGTGTAGAATGACAAGAGTTGTTGCCTATTGGGATAAAACTTTTAGTGAGTAACCCAGAACTGAAAGCAGGAAAAAACTCCTTAGCAGAGATAATTCACTTTTAAATATAACAACATACTTAAGAAAAAGTTATCCTCCATGGAAATTTTAGAAAATGTATTAATAAGTTGAATTGTTGTCGTGGTTTGACCCTAGTTGGTTGACAAATGCCCACAAAAGTAATTCCATCACTCCTTTCCTCAACTGGAAAATGCAGAGAAAATAAAATGAAAGGTTCATGAGTTGAGATAAGGATAGAGAGAGATCACAAACTGATTATTGTCACAGGCAAAATAGATTTGACTTAGAGAAATTAATTGAATTTATTACCAATCAAAACCAGAGCAGAATGATAAGAAGTAAAATAAATCTTAAAAACACCTTTGTCCTCTCTCAGGGAGAAGGGAAATAAGGTTCATGGTCAATTCATCACATGGTTCTGCTGCTGCTTCCTCCTCAGAGAGAGGAATCTTTTCCCTGCTCCAATGTGGGGTCCCTCACACAGGAGAGAGTCCTCCATGAACTTCTCCAGTGTGAGTCCTTCCCATGGACTACAGTTTTTTATTAACTGCTCCAGCACGGGTCCCTTCACAGGATGCAGTCCTTCAGGCACAGGCTGCTCCAGCTTGGGTCCCCAAAGTGGTCACAAGTCCAGGCAGCAAACCTGCTCTAGCGTGGGCTCCTCTCTTCATGGGTCTACGGGTCCTGCCAGGAGTCTGCTCCAGTGTGGGCTTCCCATGGGGTCACAACCTTCTTTTGGACATCCACCTACTCCAGAGTGGGCCTCCTCTGTGAGCTGCAGGTGGATCTCAGCTCTCCTCTGGACCTCCATGGGCTGCATGGTGACAGCCTGCTCACCATGGTCTGCACCACAGCCTGCAGGTGGATCTTTGCTTTGGCACCAGTAGCACCTCCTCCCCTAGTTCTTCACTGACCTTGGTGTCTGGAGGGTGGTTTCTGTCATTCAGTCTCACTCTGTGCTCCTCTGGCCTCAATTACTTCTGCGAAATAACTTTATTCCGTTCTCAAATATGTTACCACAGAGGTGTTACTATCATTCCTGATTGGCTCAGCCTTCAGCAGCAGCAGATCCATCTTGGAGCTGGCTGGCAGTGGCTCTGTCATATATGGGGGAAGCCTCTGGCAGCCTCTTAGTGCAGTCACCTCTATAGGCCCCCCACAGGCCCCTGCTACCAAAACCTTGCCATGCAAACACAATACAATTATTCAGCTGGGGAAAATGTTACATTTAAAAAGAGTCAGTTGATGGTGATTTTTTACAATGTTTTTTTCTTATTAATTTGATAAGAAAATTTCTCATTTACTTCTGAATATCCCTCAATCAGAGACTAGTTAGCAGCACTACCTAGACCAAAACTGCAAACGCTGTAGACATTATAACCCATACCCAATATCAGTATGCCAAATAACCCAGTGATTACTCCTTAGTGGGATCAACAATTTTCCCCATGAAAAGTGTGGTGCTGGTTTGTTTGTCAGAGATCAAAATAAGGAAGGGCCTGTTGAATTTGATGGTACGAAAAGTATAGGAGACTCTGGTAAAGATTATGGCAGTGGCTCCTGCAGCTTCAGTTCCAGTCTCATCAACTTCCAACAAGGCCTTGTGAATTGCCTGCACAGAATAGGAGAAAACGCTGTGGTTTATATATGGGACAGGAAGAAGGAGTAAAATGAATTATCTTCTTATGGAACATCTAGGAGACTAAAGGAGTAATAAATCCAGTGGATGAAACTTTATGGTATGATAAATCTCCAACACTTTGAAACAGGAGTATTTTCTATGCCAAGACTGAGCAAGGAGGGCCAAAAATTAGCATGGACACACTGAAACGCATTCTCACCAGTGCTGAGTAGAGTGGGATAAAAATACCCCACGTACAAGCTAGTTTATTTTCTTAGATAGTTTGGACTTCTACTAGCAACACTTTCTCTTATTTCAAGGTTAATTAAAAACTGCTATTTAAATGCTAATATGGGGCAGTATTTGGAATCTTTAGCATTAAATCATAGCTCAAACTGACATAGTCAAATTCTGCTGCTGCAAACTGGAGATTTCCTGAAAACTTTGGGAATATTAAAAATTGAGATATTAATCAACACAAATATCATAATGAACTCCTCATTTATAGTTTACTTGACATGACTTCATGTAAACTATTAAATTCCAGTGCAAAGAAGTTATCTAAAATGTTGCCCAAGTTCTCTATGTATTTAATATCCAGCTTTTTAATAACAACATTAAAGTAACACAGAAGTGAGCTGGCAGATTCTTTCTGTAAAAAAGCACAGCTACTGAGCTAGCCCCTACATTGTGAGGGTTTTGTGAGTTTTACTTACAACTTCAGTAATATAAAGAGAGAAATAAAGTCTTCAAAAATCCCAGACAAAACTGATCAAAACAACCAACCACCTTCCCATCACCAGCTCTGTTTACTTACTTGTGAAACCTGGAGATCGTGATTGCCACTAATTCCAGACAGATCAGAATTACCTGAGAACACTTCAGTAATGCCCATTTGCTCAAACAGGGTTTTAACATCGTAAGACCCACTAATAGAAAACTTTGGTAACTGCAGATTTAATCTCCTGTTGATCAAAGAAAACAAAAGAGCAGTGAGCCCTTGCAGGCTCATTACAGCAAGCAGGGTGGATAGTACGCAACTCAGCGACGCTTGAAAGCATTCTTTTGATTGCAAATTTGTTTGATGGTAGTCTTTGTATTCCTTGAGCAATTTTGGTATCCTGAAAGATGCACCATCTTCTTGTATCTACATTCTCAATTTGATTTTGGGAAAAGAAACAAATTTCTTCATTGTCGCTCTTTCATCCCAGTGCCACATGAGCAGCTAAGAGAGTTTTTTGGCTAAAGGGTTACAGAGAGTAAGCAGACCACTAGTGGAAAGCCTAAAGTAAGGGAAAAGGAGGATAAAATCAAAGACATGGTGAGGGAAATGAATAGTGTTAACATCATGAAAGAAGAGGTAAGGAGTCAAAAAGTAGCCAAGCAAGTTTTGAGGCAGCTGTTACAATGCTGTGACCCCTTCTGTTAGGTCACAGAGCCTGAAGTTTCTTAGTGATTATGCTCTGCACTGACTCATTTTGGGAATTGCTTAAAACTTCCCTTTATGAAATCAGGACATTATGTCCAGTAGGAGGTGATCTGAAATTGACATTTTCTCTTAAAAGCAGTGATGTGTCCTCAAATACAGCAATCCATATACTTAGAGTTACCTGGTCACAAGTTTGCTATCCCATTTACAAACAGTTTCCTTGGAGAGAGCATCTTCCACTTGCTTCATCTTTCCATCATCAGGCAGAATAAGCAATGCTCGTGCAGTGCCCTGGTAAGGCAGCTCTACCACCACACAGGAGAGATCCTGGTCATAGTAAATGTCTGAGATACCATCACGCTGCATCATGTTGACTCTAACAGACGCATTTGCGTTCACAAAAAAATCATCCTCATATGTATGCAAAGGATTGAAAGACTTTTCCCAGGCCGCTGATGGGGAAAAAGAGATGATGTTGCACTCAAACGTGAAGATCATGAAGAATGGCATCTAAATTTTACCAGCTTTAATGTAGGACACTGGAGGAATATTGATGGGAGAAGAGGCTCACTAAATCACTTCAACCTCCTCCATAACACACAATAAAGCTTTCTAGCTGTGCAGTAAGCTCATCATATTTTGTGTGAGCACGTCATGGCTTGCTGAAGAACAACCAAAGTCTGGTGCCCAGTTGAGAGTCCTTCTTGTACTGTAAGCCTATGTAATGACTTCCATGCCATTTACAGGACCTTCTTATGCCTTTTCTGTTAGGCCGTACCCCATGCAATCTGACTGCACTCAGCCTGGTGTAGAATTTATCAGCAATTAAAGAGTCCTAACATTTGAACAAGGCTCCAGAAGCACAGGCGCTCAAGATGCTGTGTCCCAGCTTTTCATGCAGAGCACCTAGTAGATTTACCATAAAACTGGAGTCCCTGTGCAAGGATGTCAGTCCACCAAGTCTGACTGGCATGTACAATCAGCATAGAGATCTTGGACCCATCTTTAGTCTTATGGCCTCAACCAGTGAGACTATGTAGATCCTTGTCTATGAGGCATCCACTAGAGTGGAACTTTTCTGTCCACAGCTTTCAAGCAAATTGAGTCAAAACCAATAAATCAGTATTTCTCAACAATCAGATACTCTGCTTTTGGCGAGATCTAATCTTTACTTGAAAGGTCTTGCACAATTTAGCTCTTTCCTAAATTGTCACTCTGGTAATAAATCATAAGAAGTTCCCTAAAATTTTTATTTTGTATCAAAAGTATCTATTGAAATATTATGTTAAGTATCTTACCTTTAAAGTAAATATAGTTAACAAGAACCAGTACAGTACTTGGATCAAGATGACCAACTAATTCAGGAATTTTCCCCTTGGTTTTCTCCTCTACATATTTATTGATTTGCTTTGTAGCTTCTTCTGGTTTATGAAAATCACTGGAGAAAAAATCTGCATCATAAAATTCTTTGGTATTTTGTAAAAATGACTCCTGTGGTTCATACCCAGTAGCTGTAAAAAGGGCATTTCCTATATTTAATGTGATATTAACATCAGCACAGTTCAGTACTGACAAAACTTTATGAAAACTTTCATGTACATCATGTATGCGAGTCTCAGTCAGGTCGTCAAAGCCCAGTCCTTCAAAAATCTGAGACAGAGTGGTTGATTTAGCACCAACAGCCAGCATGGCAAAAGCAGTGGAGATGCTCATGGGAGAAAAGAAAACATTTTTATCAGCTTCTTTTGATGAAGCCTGCTTGTAAAACCTAAATACAAAATCTGCATAGTTAGAGCCTTTCTTGTCACAGCTATATGTTAATAAATTTTCTCTTCCGTCCTGCAGATTAGTATTGTTGACTTCATGGCAAATGTCTTCAGGGCAGCAGTGGGTTACAGCACAAAGAGCAGCAAGGAGTAAACACAAGCACAGGAGACACTTCATCTTCTTTTCTAATTATTCTGCCACAAAATAAACAGTCATTAAATGAGCAGATGGTAATGATGTGCTTGGTAGTAAGAAATAATGAATAGTTTGTTAGCATAAATATTGCATAGTTCAACTGTAAATATCTAACATACATAGCATACAAAGTTCTCATGGGCACAATGACAAATTTATTTAACAAATTCAAATAGGTTATGGATTAAAATGTCAGGCATACGAAAGTCATAATATTCCATGGTAACTGCTCTGAAAAAGCAATACTTTTTTCCATTGGCAATTAAAATATAAAGCTACAGTCCATAATAATCTTTGTTAACAATGACATTATTTTCCCAAAACACTGTCTCCTATAGGGTACATCTAAACAAACAAGTTATGACAAGGTAAGACAGGGTGTGCATTTCAAAGACATCAAATACCCCACAGCACCTGCCCAAAAGCAATTTGATAAATGTGAGGAAGTGTGAGGCAGCTCAGTACTCACTGGGACTGAGTAAATTCCCTCACTTTCCTCAGGGCAGCAGCACATGGACAGAGAGCTATCATGGACTGTCCTGTGCTTGTTAAATTCACACCCGTGTTTACTTCATGATTACTTACATGGCCAGTTACTGGCCACAACTGGTAAGTGATGGAAGGAGGTCATCTACATGAAGGTGAAGGCAAAAGCCTGGAGCATCCTGTGCCATGACAGCAGTGTGCAGAGAGGTGGGCACAATGACATGTGGCAAGCAGCAGTTTTGCATCAGATAATGAGGTGCATGTTTGGAATGAAGGAATCCTTCTTTTGGGGGAGCTGCAATGAGTGTTTGTAACTGTTTAAATGGTGGTGTGCCCCTCATCATGGGTTAACCTGCGTGGGATGTGGGAAGGATCTGGGTCAAAGAGAGAGAGAAGCACTCATCCCATTTGGACATCAAAGGACACAGATCAATTCCCTTGGAGATTACAAGTTTCTTCATTATGCTTGTTCTCCTAAAGCTGACATGATGTACTTCACATGAGCCTCTTGCTCTCCCCATGAGCTGGAACAAGTCTCTGGTTACTGTATTCTGTTGCCTGCGGTTCTGAGAGGCATCCCATATAAACCCTCTTCAGAACTGTAACAAGAGATCTATGAAAATAAGCTTTTTGCCCTCACATATTCAGTGTGAAAACTTTTCCAGAACTTTTCTACTGTCGTGAGTCCTCTTCTGGTTTCCAGCCAATGCAGCCTGTTTGTGTCCTTTTCTTTCAGGAATGTGTTTTCCCATGTCCATGGTAAAGTTCTCTTGGTCCTACATTCATTCCTAGGTGTGAAAGATGACTGTATATACTATCTAAAGATTTAGAGTTTCTGATGGCAGCCCATTTTCAAGGATTATTGGTGATTAACCAGTTGTTTTATTTTTGTATTGATAGTCTTTCTTGTTTTCATAGCAAACGTATAGATAGCTGTGTGTTCTCATATTTGCCAGGATCTGAGTGTACTGAGTCTGCCCAGTGACCCACAGTAACAGGTGGTAACACTAAATTTGAATTTTCTTAAAACAAAAGATGGAGTATGGCCCTAGATGGGAATATGATTCAACTATTTGCATCTCTTTTAAGCAGAACTCTGCCTCTTTTTCATAGCCAAAAAAAAAAAAAAAAAAGCAAAACTCAAACAACCATTATGTACTGTGGAAAAAAGAAGAAATAATATATTATGAAAGGTGTTTCAAAAGTATTTGATGTTTAACATGTCATAGTCTATTTTTCTCTAGTTATTTGAGATATTGGACACTTAAGTGAGAAATAAAAAATAATTCTACTTCCCGTGTCCATATAGAACTTAGCCTAAATTTTCAAGAATTTCTGAAGCAAAGAGTACGGTTTGGAGTTTTTTTTCTGCAGCAAACTTATATTAGGCATGGCTCTGTTTTTAACTTCTGCTGTAACAGATCAGTTAAAAAACTTCTCCTGGTGTCATAACTCTCTACAGAAATCTAAAATAAGCACTTCAATCATAAGCTAGAAAACACTGAACATTGTCATCATGTTTTCCTCAGGTACTTTTCCTTGTAGAGATGAAAATCTCGTTAATTTCAACATTTTGAGATTAAAAATTTCTGACACCAATATTTTTGTTACCATTTCAAAGCTGAAGAAATGGTAAGGCTTTGTTAAATCTTTGTTAATTGTTAAATCTATGCAAATCAGAAATTCAGAAAATAATTCTCTTCCAGACCACATATTAGTTTGTCTATGGGAGTAAAAGGGGCAATTAAATTTAAATTGTGGCCTTCCACCCACCCCCTACACTCACCCCAGTCCTAATTAGAGCCTGGCCTTAGCAATTCAATTGTTGCTTTATAAATTAAGTCACCAGAAGAGTTTTTAAATTGGACCTGGTTGTTCAGTCACTAGTGGGATTATACTAATTTTGAGTCACTGTGAGGGCTGTTTCCAACCTGAAAGGTGATTACATCAGTATTCTCTTTTAACAAGTACTTAATAAGTCCTCAGGACTTCAAAGGGTTTTTTAGTTTGATTTCAGTCTAAGTGTATTCCCCTAGAACAGCAGGTCCCACTGGTCCTTTGAACATCTGCTTGGTTAATATTTCATTACAACATTCACAGAGAACCAAATCACAAACAGACAAATGAAATTAACCTAATATTAAAATTCCACTGACTGCAGAAAACATCATCTCCAACTGTCTAAAAAAAAAGCATATGTAGTACTTACAAAATCAGAAGCCCCTTTGCATTCAGCTGACCATGCTGTTCCCCAGACTGTTACTTATACTACTTCACCATCTTCTGCTTAATTAGAGATGTTAAACATTACACCGATCCGATAAAAATTAAAGCCAACCAAAAAAAAAAGGAGGAATCAAAGCAAATATTGATGAAACAGGGTTCGCAAGGATCATCTCTGTTATTCAGCCAAAGAAACTGACAAACTTCAGCCATTTCGATTCTAGTGGTGACATCCTCTCTGTTGCCTCTGACCATGCAGAGGAGCTTAAGTGCAAATGTTGTGTGATTAGGACCCTACTGGAAGCCAGGAGGTTGTGCCTGGAATCACTAGAAACAGGTGCTAACTCTTGGTGCCAGAAGTCAGACTCTCTGTGTTGTGATGAAGCACACATGGAGCTGACCGCCATGTACTACATCAGCTTGGTGCTCTTTCAAAATCCAAAACCTACCCAGAGACAAATCTTCTGCATGATCCTCAGCCTGTATATGGGTGACAAAGTAATTGCCTGTGCCTTCCCATTCTGTAGCTTAATACCACTGAGGGGGTATGTGATTGACATGTTTCTATGGTAGGTTTCCCACCCTGGCTGATGTGATCCCTTCATCTTCCTCAGTTCTGTGTGCATCTCAGTTCCTGCCTTGGGCAGGTGGTGGGAATACAAGTAGCAGGCTGTTTACTCCCACATGTTGGCATACTGCATGTGCGCACCCACTTCTCATTCTCCTTGCCCTCTCACACACTTTTAAATTGTTCAAATGAAAACAAGTGCTGTTTGTTTCTATTAACTTTTCCCAATAGGAATGAAATGCTGACGAATGAAGATGACTGAATTTTTCCAGTTAACAGCAAAGACCATGATTTAGTGGTGACATAAAAAACATTTCCCCATTTGTGATGAGTCTTTTCTTTGTACTTGTTTACTCACATGTGTAATTTTGTTGTTACAAACACAGATAAATGTGGAGACAGAACATAGATAAACATTGTCTGGACACTCCCCTTCTTTGTTTTCCTCTATATTTCTTCCCCTCTTCCCCCTCCCCCCTTCTGTTTTTACTTGCTCCTTCTAACTCTGGCTGTAAAGGTCACAAACACAGAGATTATTTTACTCATCAAAGCTCAGGTGAATAACAGGTCATGGTGGTCAAGGACGAACTGTGTTACAAAATGGTTATAAGCCTCTTGTTTTCTCTTTCATTTGTGATGCCTTGTAATTACTGTTTTGTTTTTAATAATGTTAAGCTAAACTTTAACAAGGCATTTCCTTACCATTTCATTACAGCAGCAGAAATAAGGTACTACAGCAGCTTGAAACTAAAATGATGAGCAGACAGATGCACGCATGCCAGGTGTACCACGCACTGCCACAAGCCATTACAGTCCCACCTCCCTGCTGACCACAGTTTCAACTCTAAGTCGTGAAACCATGTTAACCAGCTTCATACTGATCATTTATCTAATGAACTAGATCATTTGCTCTACTATTTATTTTTTATAGGAATAAAAGTACAGAACACAGAAATAACAAAACAGATGTGTTTTATTCCTTCTGATAATTAAAACCACGACAGAGTCTACACTGCCTGAGTCCATGTTAGTGCTATATAGTTCATGTAGGTCAGTTTCTGTACCACACCCCAGCTCACATTTTGACGTCTTTAGAAGAAATTGAGCCATATATTCATTTCATGCGTTTGCTAATACCTTGCAAACATCTTCCTGACAGTTTTTTTGTTTTGAATAGAACATTCCAAAGCAGGTTTAAAGAGTTCTTAATTAACCATTGACTGGTATATTCAATGGCAAGAGAACCACTCAACTTGTCCAGTGTTCTTGTTATGCTTCTACACCTTAGGTAAGGAAATTAGAGTTTTTGTGTCAATTTAGCAACAATAAAACTCTTCTGGGATTATGGCTTACAAATACACAGGTTACTTCAAATATAAAAAAAATTTATACCTATAAATCTATTATGTTGTAACTTAAACAAAGGCTTTTTAGTGTAAAGAATATAGACCACAAGCATATTGACAGAGCAGCAATATGAAGGAAATGGAGTATGGAATTAGAAAGGAAATGGACAATGCCTTCCCCTCCATTTCCATGTTGATAACCTTTAGCTATGTAATAATCTTCAGGAAGGATCGGGCACTCAGAGTGCAGGAAAATTGCTAAGATTGGAGATGTATGCATGTCTGGTGAACTATGTTTTTTCTAGTCTGGATAAAGTATATAATGAAGAATAAAGGCACAACCTGCTCATAGTCCTCATGCAATGCTTTCAATACTTCTTGGAGAATCTCCTCTACTGTCCTTTCAGAAAGACAAAATTCAGTAGTTTAGAAAGGGACTGTGAAATTAGGATAAAATATGGTCTATATATAGTGAAGAAAACTTGCACAAGGAGGGGTAAGTTGTCACTGAGGCCAGGTGGGGAAGAGATGTGCAGCTCTCCAGGCTGCCAGAACAGAAGAGAGTGAACTCTGGGAATTCTCTGCTTTTAACCCCATGTGTCTTCAGAGGTGACTCACATCTTCAGTGGTCACACCAGGTGTCAATATTCAAATCTGACCACTGATTGATTTGACTAAAACTTCCCAAAAAAACTCACTTCCTCTCAAACCGAGACATAAGTTCTGCTCACAGACCTTTTTCTCATTTGAATTAGCATCATTCATATGAACTAAGTAGAGAACAGGGATGAGAGTTTAAAAAAAATTACCAATGGCAATGACCGATAATGAACACTCATCATAATTTTTCAGTTGGAAAACCAATTTCAGTTGCAAATTATACACTAAATGTAGCAGGTGTGCTACATGTATGGTGTACCAATAACAACTGAACAACTGAATCCCCTATTGCTGCTTCAGTGTGTGCAGGCTGGGGGGTATGACACAGGAACCATAGTCTCCTGTAAAGGGGCAGGAGAGTAGGCAGATTGCTCTAACATTAGAAACCTTTATTTGGGCCCCAGAATCTTTCAAAAGAAGGCTGATTTTTCATTATTTCTACATGTAACAGCTTTACCATGGATTTTCTTTTCAGACCTGAGTATTTCTGTAACACTAATATTAGTAATGGAAGAGCTACAAAGATTTTAATATCTGGGTAATTTCCATCTGGGATATTGTGAAAGAATACTATGCATTCTGTTTTCTTTTCTTTTTAACTGCCAAAATAGTTGACAAAATAATCTTATTGACCATAAAGATCTCCAATAAGGTCTTTCATTGGCCAAGTACCGTTCAGGATACTGGAATTGTTTCAGATTGGGATGGACCACCTGATGAGAGAACCACTGGACTGAAAATTTCTGTTGAGCAGCTCCATTTTGGCCTTGGGAATGTCACTAACACTAATAGGCTTCAGTTTTCTCATCTGTAAGATGAAAATGACACATCTAACTTCCTCACTGAGATTAGATGATATGAAAATAAAAAATTACCTGCAGTGGTCTTGAGCATTACTTTAGTTCTTTATTGAGTTTTATGAAGACAAGATCATTTTTATCAGTTTCATTCCATGACACCTTCTTCGGTAACAGTGATACACAATTTGAAAATCTGTGGTCTGCAGGATGCAGCTTTGTACAGCCTCAAAGTGAAATTTGAAATTTTCCTCAATTGCAAGCTCCCATAAAAAATCCTCTGGACTTTACAGAAAGTTTCTTCTTTCCTGGTATGCTTAGCACTTGTGTTCAAGGGGTGGTAGTTATGAGGTACATTACAGCATGGGGATGGGTGATAAAGCACACCCAAGTATTGCAAGTATTAATAATCTCTATGCACCACATGACACTACACAAGCCAATCCTTTTACCAGATATTTTTCTTTCATATCTAGAAAACACAAATATCTGTTTCCAGCACCTACAGCATAAGAATCTTATACAAGAAAATAGAGAAGGATAAGACCATTGCGCTCACTGAATTTTGTTTTTTGTCATTCAGTTTGACACAAGCATCATGCCAGCAGTGACTGTTTCACTGAACCTCTTAATCTATTGCCCATCCAGTATTTTGCTTTTAAAATTGTATTATTTACCTGTGGTAAGGCACCTAACTCCTGCTCTGACTATGTTAGCTAAGAGAGGAAGGATGGTCAGTCTTAGTGGGTAGCTATAAGCAACCAAGAAGCGAAGTTTCTGCAATGCGAACCTGTGACTGAGCTGGGAAGGGAAGCAGAAACTCCCAGGTCCCAACCCAATGCTTTGTAAGTACTGGTCTGTCCTTCTTTCCTAATAATGTTCTTGCGTTAAAGAAAGAAAGGAATTAATCAATTAATTATGGGTTTCCAACAGCAATATAGTACTTAAAATTTTAATAAATGTGTGTCTATACAACATGAAAATATAGTTAACAAGAATCATCCCAATGAGTAATTCAAGACTTAGGCAACTAACATTATTCTGAAAGCCTTCATTAAAAAGTTCTTCTTCACCTTCCCATTTGGTCCACTGACCCTGCTGTCTGGGACCATCTCATCTGAATTGCTTTCTTTACCTCCTGTGTACTCCTGAGTGATACTGAATCAAATATCTACCTTTAGTCACACAGCTGATCAAGTAAACTTGGTCAAAGTGGATTGAAGTAAACAGTAATGACATTATTCTGTGACTCAGAAGCTCAGCTGTCCAAGCACACCATATGGATTTTGGCTAGTGCTCAAAGAAAGGACACAGAAAGTAGTCTTGCAAGCCACAGGGTCAATTTACCTTGTTTATTGCACCTTGTCAGAACAGTTCCGTTCAAAATGAGGGTACAAACACAGGAAAGCACCAGGGAACAAGTGCAGAAGGGAGGCAGGTTTCAATTTTATTTTGAATGGATATAGAGTAGACTAAATTATGCTGTGGCCACTGCTTTTAACCATGTTGGGAGAAGATTTAGACCAACCATAGCTTTTAAAAATCCTACTCTAGATCAATATGCAGACAAATTAAACAAAACCATTTTTCTATGTAATCAACTATTACACAAGCATCTCAAATCTGTTACTTTTAACAGCAAAACTTTTGGAACAGTGACAAAACTTCCCTAATCCAAACTGGATAATACCCTGTCTAATGTTGTCTCCTACATACTGATACCTCCTCTGACATTCTTTTCCTTCCTTTCCTCACATCTCACACAGTCACTTGCAGACCATTCTCATCTTGGCATGCCATCCTCTACCCCTGCTTCCTCCATTATCTTGGAAAGCAATGGCAGATAGAGCCTGTTGAAGAATTATAGAGGAAGGCATTCCCAAAGGAGTCACATCAAGACCCTTCCTTGAAACTTAACCTCTGGGGATGAGGGAAAGCCCAGAATGATTTTCACAGAATACCCAGGTGTCTTCTTGCATAGAGCAGCACAGCATTATGGCACTTCTAGGGCTGGGGTCAGCAAGAATGGGGCTTAGCCGTAGAGAGCAAAAAGGTTAATCAGGTCACAAAAACTTGTAGGTGATGGTGTCCTGCTCTTAGGTTCATTGATCAGCCAGTGAGAGTATTTTATTTTTCTTGATGATGCAATGTTTTTAAATTAATGCCTTTGGTAGAACTTAGGTGGGTGGGGATTATGAAAACCAGTTTGAACCGGTCTTTGGCCTTTGTGAGTGCTCCGACTCTCATACTAATGATGATTGAATTAATCTCTTAACAAACACGTTTGTTTTTCTAATTCGCCTCCACACACTTAATTACTATAGCTCCAAACCCAACACCCAAATATTACAGCAGAGATGGCACTTAGTCTTCCCTGATCTCCGGAAATCTCTGAACTATTGGGATCCTTCCTGAAGTAGTTTCTGAAGCACAGTGAATAGGCTGTCTTTTACTTTTGCTCTATAGCATTCAGTGGCCAGCCAAAGCTAAAAAGTCCCTAAATCCTTTGAGCTGGAGGCCCCTGCTTATCTTTGATGGTAGTAGGGTTATACCCAAGCTATAACTTCAGTGTTCTAATACTTACAAACCTACTTCACAAATGCTCAACATTTTTCCCACACCTGAGAAACTTTCCTAGATTGCACAAGTACCCAGATTCTTCCTGTAGTCCTTAATGTTCCACTCAAAAATCCTTTCTCAGAAAAACTTCTTGGAAGTTGTCTGAGAGAGAAGTTTCCATGTAAGAAAGCAGAGTCAGAGAAACCTTAATGTTTTCATGAATATTTGATTTTGTCAACATTTTGAAAAAGAAATTATGAAAATGTTCAATGCTAAATTTTATTTTATAAGATAATATGAAGTGATCAATTTTTCTACTATTCAACAATAAAATGGAAAACAAAATTCAAAACAATTTTTAGGCAATTTGCTGAGAATTTAAATTTTTGTCACAATTTGTGAAAAATTCAATGTATTGAAATTTCTCTTGGGAGAGAAAAGTAATTTATTTTATGTGAAAATAATAAAAATAAGGAACTATGAACATTATTTAAAGGCAATTGTAGAAAATTCTGACTGGAAAGAAAACAATTTTTTACAAGAAAGCTTCGATCATGCACTCAATTCTTCAAGTCAGGATGGAAAATCCTGTGCATCAGTTGTAGAGGACCTGAGGAATGAGGATGTCATTATTTTGGCACTCATAGTTTTATTCTCATTTGGCTTTTTTTGTGAACTAAAACCAGATTTATCATATACTCTAAGGTAATAGATGTCAAGGAAAAACAGTTTAGAACTGGTATACTGAGAGCTAATTCACATTAATAAATGAATTTTATTCAAGTTTGCTTTGAATGTGATGGGAAAAAACTATTACTAATGAGATGTTCCCATTTAAAAAAATATAAATACATTTGATAGAGAAATAAAAGAACAAAACCCAGAAACATTAAAAAAGAGATATAAGAGATCTGGTTAGAATCTTTGTGAAGGTTCACTGGTAAATAGCAAGGCATTAATTTGATTGTAAAAAGTATAATTAATAGTTGCAAAGAGAACAAAACTGCAAAAATGAAGGCAAACAAATTCACCTACTTCAACCATTCAAAGTGATAAAAGACGCTTATAAACTCTCAGAAAAACCAACGCTTTTTTTTTTTATAGTGAGTATTCCTAAACTACTGAGTCATATAAATTGGCTTAGATTTTTAGTAATTTCCTACTGAACCACTGAGCTGATAGAAGTATTACTGTTAATTGAGGAAATATAAATTCCCTAAGAGGTCTTGGACACCCTTGGGTGCAGCAAGAGGAAACAAACACTTAGGCTTTGGCAGTAAATAGAGGCTATACATACACAGTAGAATACATTTATAATATATATATACACATAAACACTAGCTTTCTCTCTTTCCCTTTCTTCATGTCTCCCACTGTTTGGTTTCCTTTTTCCTAGTTACTGAGCATAGAAATGACATATTCAGTGGCCTATCCAGCATCACTGCAAAATCTCTGTCCTGAGTGGCAATGACTAACCTGAGACCATCATGCCAAGTATAAACCAAGGTTTTTTCCCCTTGTGTTCTTTGCCTTGTATTTAGTGGCAGTGATTCTCCTCTGATCAGCTGGCCACTGAATATTGTGAGATCCTTCCCAATGAACAAAGTGAAACCCCCAGCAAAATATGTCATGTCACAATTTATTAAAGTCCCACATCACCTCTGACTTCTCTGAATAATGCACACCTGAACTCAATGCTTATAAAGGGTATTCCCTCCCTACTAGTGTGTGATTGTTTTTGGCCCTGCCCTGAGGAATTTTATAAGTTTTCAGAAGTATGTGGCGTATACCAACCAAACCATTACAATATGCGGACATATCAACTCGTCAAAGAATTATTTGGCAAAGGATTCTGGCTAGTGCTGTAAAAGGCAATAAAATGTTTCTATAAACACATTAGCAATAAGAAGCTAAAGAGGATCTCCATCCTTTATTGGATGCAAGAAGGAAGATTGTGACAATGGATGAGGAAAACACTGAGATTCTCAGTGCCTTCTTTGCCTCAGTTGTTAATAATAAGACCAGTTGTTCACAGGGTACCCAGATGCCTGAGCTGCAAGACCAGCATGGGGGGGAAGAATGAAAACCTCATAAACCAAGGGAAAATGGTCAGCAACCTCTTGCACCACTTAGACACACACAAGGGTACTGAGGGAACTGGTGGAAGAGCTCACCAAACCACTTTCAATCATTTATCAGCAGTTCTGGTTCACCAGGGAGGTCCCAGACAAAGGGAGGTTGGCAAATGGGCTGTCCATCTACAGGAAGGGCCTGAAGGAGGATCTGGGGCATTACAGGACACTCAGCCTGACCTCAGTGCCAGGGAAGGTTATGGAGCAGATTCTCATGAGTGCCATGACATGGCATGCAGAGGACAACTGGGTGATCAGGCCCAGCCAGCACAGGTTTATGAAAGGCAGGTGCTACTTGTACTGACCTGACCTCCTTCTCTGACAAGGTGACCAGCTGAGTGAATGAGGAATGGCTGTGGATGTTGTGTACCTGGACTTTTTACTAAAGTCTTTGATACTGTCTCCCAAAGCACCAAGCTTCTTGAGACAGCTAAGAGCTCTTGCATGCATGCTAAACAATCAGGGTATTTTGTTGTTACTTGCTCTTTGATTACTTTTTTCCCCCCCTAAATACTATTCTATTGTTAGTTCAGCTTGGAATAGTGGTTTAAGCTCAGCCACTGCAAAGGAAACCCATGTGCAATGGACTGAGATTTTTCTGTTTTGCCACTGCCCCCCTTGAACACTTCTTTCACGCTTTGAACATCTACTGGTCCCTCAGGCTCTTTGAAATGATCTCTTTTGAAAGAATATATTATTTTGTGGCATTTCCCTCAAAGATGTCCTTGTCCTCTCTTATTAGGAAAGGTTTAATGTTCTGGGACTGTTCTTTTTGACAAGGGGGCATTCCCAGAGATGATAATGACTTCCATTTCTGAAATTTTTCTTCTTGATTCTAGTTTAGTCTTCTGTGTGAATATGCTTTTTTCCCCCATCTTTTCAAGTTAGGGTTTCTTGCATTTACTTCCAAATACATTGCTGTAGATTTTTACAGGAACGCAAGCTGCAAGATCTGGTTATGTCATAAAACTATATGTGACCTAGAAAAATCTGCAGTGCCTTTAGATTGATGTAAATTACAAATATCAGTAAGAACCTGTAGAAAGTACCTTGCTATGGATCCAGGTTTGCTATGGATCCAGTGATGTAGGCAAGTTCAGTACACCTAATTTTCAGTTTGGGAAACACTGAATTTATTTTTTCTTATTGTCTTATTTGAATGCCATGAAGATGAGCTTTTCTCCACTGTGATTTTAATTTTGAAGTGGGTTCCTCTACAGAAAGCTTCTAAGCAATTTTCTTGTTTCCCTGTCCTAATTTATTAAACCCCAAAAAGGTACGATATAGATGGCATGTATTTTGTTTATGGAATAACAGGAACTGCAGCTCAAAAATGTGTCAAGACTGATAACACAGCTATTAGAGGGAGTCAAGAGAGAGCTTTTTAGAAGAGAGATGAGAGACACACGGAAGCTACGCACTTGATAGAGTAGAAGCAGCACACTTTCTAAAGGTTTTGAAATAAACATCTTTGCATGAAATGAATATCTAGCCTTCCGAAAATGTTCTCTGCCTAGCAGAGATAACCTACTGTTTATTGCTCAGGTTAAAGGCAGAGGGCTTTCTCAAACTCATTACTGGCATTACTGTGACAATCTAATGTATACGAGCAGTAAATTAATGACTATTTGTTGACACTGGTCAAAAAACCTGCTTGAACCATACTTAATTCTGAACTCTGAATTATAGAAGTAAAATAGCAAAATTAGAAACTTTTTTATGTCATGTTTATTAATTGTTGTTGTTCTCCCATAGTACATTTGTCTGCATATTTCAAGGCTGTACAAAGACTGGTGTAAGTGCTTAATACCTATTGACAGACTAACCCACTTTAGTCAATAATTTACCCCTCCTGCAACCAGAGATCAGATATATACCAGGAACATGAGCAAAGAAATAAAATAATGATAGATATTGTAAAAACCAGAAAAAAAAGTAGATAGGAAAGAGAACAAGGAAATAAAATAAGCATGTTCATTATGAATGTGACTGATTATTGTGTCTCTTAATAGTGAAAACAGCTCTTTATAATATTGTGGCTATACTAACCATGAAGCAGATGAGAAAAAGAGTACCAATGTTGTATTACCAGACAGTCTGGGAACAGAAGGGGTTATTTTAAGAGACATGGCAAGTACCACTGATGGGGTATGGGTGTTATTGGTAGGGTGCCTGATCCTACAAACAATACTGGAATGGCGCTTACTACCATGGATAATCTCCCAGGTACAGACAGTAATGGTACAGACACTGGCACCAGGGGGAGATGGCTTGTGCTTCCTGCTGCCTGGGGACTTCTAGGAGCTACTTGAGGTGCAAGCATAAGCTAGAAGTAGTCTTCTGGCTGCTCTGAGCTGTATATTTGATTCACAATGGTTGGCTCCAGGGTGCCAAAGTGCAGAGACCAGATCCATCTCTTTTTTTCTTAGATCATAGTCTTAGAACCTCTAAAGTTTGCCCTGGAATGAGTCTGGACTATAGATTTCACAGAAACAGTAGGCAGGGCAGTACATATCTGCAGGGGAAAAACACCCCTTCTTTGAGACCCCTTTGCAGCAGCCAAGCTGGGACAACAGCTGACAGGCAAGGGTGTAATAGACTCACTGGAAAACAATGGTACTATGCAAGGTAATAAGCATTATGCATGTTAAGGTCTATGCTACTTATGAACTTCATGTTGGTAGGACAATGGACACAAATAGTAAAGTGACATGACCCTTTTGTCAGTCAACATGAAAAAAAAATAGGAGAGAAGGCAGCCATGAGGGAAGAAGCAGACGTACACAACCCTCTCCTCATCTTCCCTGCTAGAAGATGTATCTGTGCTGTCAGTATCACACAGGCCTATTTTGTCCTATTTTGTCCCAGAGCTAATGACAGTTCTGCATGAATGCAACCTTCTTTAAAAAAAAAAAAAAAAAAAAAAGAAGCAAGGCCCAAACAAACATGCAACTATGACAACTTAAATTGATGAAGAGTCTCATCTACAAAAAACAGTGAATAACATCAATTACGAGGTGGAGAGCCCCTCTATAGCCATGCCATACTCATCAGGTCTAATACTTGATTTAAGAGTGGTCATCACCACATACCTAATTTGTACATTAACTTAATCTTTTTTCAGAGGGTTCACAATTTTTCCCATGAAGAGTGTAGTGTCCTCCATAGTTATGACCATTAGGAAGGGCCTGTTGAATGTAATGGTAACTGGAACAGACATAGGCACTATTTCCATGCCTGTGGCAGCTGCTGCTTCGGTGCCAGTCTCATCCACCTTTACCACAGCCTTATGAATAGCCTGTGAAGAAACAGACATTTTACAAGTCAAGGGGGTACAAAACTAGTCACCTAAACAAGAATGAGAGTTAAAAGTGCCTGAAGAAGTTACTGGTAAGAAACAAGCGTCAGATGGACAGCTTAAAGACAGCAAAGTTAGGAGAGAAAAAAAATCAGCATGCTACATGCAGCACAGCTTTCTATCCCCAGAGACGAAAAGTTACTCTCCACTGGAGGGGCATGTCCCTGCTAGTGAAAACATTTGCTTTGTTTCTTTTGTTATTCCTTGCATCCACTCATGGAGATCGGTACAGCTAGACCAAATGTTGAGAGAATAAGACCATATTTAACTGTATATTAGAAGTTCATATAGTTGAAGATACAACATGCAGATTAGCACAATGAATAGAAATCTGAAATTATGTTTCCTATGTTCCTTCATGTTTTGGGGAAAAAGGGAGCAAAGATGAAGGGCCAGAAATGGAGGGTTAAAGCACAGGAACACAAAAGTTTGGCCTTGCGAAATCAAGACACTGACAGATCCTAATTCACTAATGTCCACTTGAGGTCATGAGGGCAGTTGTTTTTTTCATTAGACAATTAAGTTTGCCCTGATTGTCAGCTTTAAACTCTAGGTTTAGTGAAGCATGACCTATCTGTAGCTTTTGCCTGAGCCTGGCAGTCATTGAACATATGCTTGAAGCCAAATGTTTGCAATAACTGCATTTTCATTTCCCCCAAACAGTTTAAAAGCAAGCAGTGTTTTTCCTCTGCCCTCACCTCTGTGAAATATAAGCAGTGATACATCCTACAGCTCCCTACTTGCCCACAAGCAGGCTGAAGAAGGCAGACACAAACAGAAGCAGCCAGTAGTGACTGTTCAAAATGCTGCAAGAGTGCAAGGTGTGGATAGATGATGATTTGGTCATGTCTGTTTTATAAAGTTGCCCCATGCAGGTCAAAATAGCCTTCTAGATTAAAAAATTACAGACTTGTAACTTGCTCCAACCCAATTGCTCATACAGTGCAACTAACATGGACAAAATACTCTGCCATCAGCTGCCTTTTCATGTGAAGCGAAGCCTCTTTACATGAGTTTTTCACCAAGAATAGTTGTGCAGAAAGTGATGCAAGTATCAGTAACCATGGGCCCATTAAACAAAAAGCAGTATGACTTACCTGTGAAATTCTGTGCTGGGGCTGCCCAGTGATCCCAGAGAGGTCAGCCTTATCAGTGAATAGAGCCATGATGCCCATTTTATATAAGATATCTTTTAGGTTATATGTCCCGTAAAGCGTGAATTTCGGAAGATACAAATTTACTGAGCTGCCAGAAAAGAAGTGCAAGAATATGGTGAAACATTTGATCAGTTATCACAGAATAACATAGACTCATAAGAGAAAAATTGATTTTACTTTCTCCCTAAAGACATTTTGCCTGCAGCTTCTCTCTAGCCTACATAGGAGATGTAAATTTTCTGAAGTTAGTGATCTCTTGTGCAATCTGCTGGAAGCACCTTCATCATGAGCCATTACTGAGGATGCAGAGGATTCACGTTGAGAAAAAGAGATTCCTTTAGGTGTCTCAAGCTGAGCATAAAAAAAATCCAACACATTCAAGTTCACTGGTTACTTTTGGGGAAAAAAAACCTGGCCTTGTGTATTTATCATATAAAGCAGGACAGGTAAAACAGAACTATATCCACTGAAGGAGCAGGACAATAGTAAGTAGTGATAGAAGGGAAGGGAAAATAAAAGACAAAAGCAAATTTACAGAATATAGTTAGTCAATAGATAATTATTTTTCTGTGTCAAGCCCAGTGTCTGACTTACTCAATTTTAAGTGACTAGATTGCAGCTTTCCTTAAATTAACCAAAGCACTATGTCTCTGACTCATTTCTTCCTTGTTTTTCCCCTAAGTATCTTGTAATTACTTTTGAAAGGTTAATCCCAACATTTACAGCTAGAAGCAGCATCATGCGACAGAGGTTAGTGATAGCACTGACGTTAGGTACTATTTTCTGGTGAAAAACCAGGAGAGCTCTCCAGGGCTATAGGTCAGGGCTGTGTGGAGCACTTCATGAAGCTAGCCAAAGAGAAAGTCATCCAGTGGGCAGGTGGGAAGGAAAAGGCCCAGACCTCCAGCATTGCGCAGCATCTAATGCCAGCTCTGGCTGTATCCAAAAACAAGAGTGCTGGTGGATTGATAACAGGTTGCTGACCTCCTACTTCTCTTTGATGTCAGTCTGTGCTGATTGCTGCCTGGAATGAGGATGCAGCTATCACTGAATCATCTGCCTTACTGTTACCTAAAGGCACGCCTTCACAAGCCCCCAATTGATTCCAATACAGAGGAATGGAAAAGCCACAGATGCACTGTAGCAATACAACCAGGAAAGAAGCAGTGGGATACACTTTCCAGAAGTGAAAGTGATGTTTTCTCCATAGTTCAGCCATTTAAAAGATCTCAGCTGTCTGTACTGGTGACACTTCAGCCTTTGTCAATATCCCCTTTGTCAGCCACCAGAAATGAAAGATGTCCTTCACAACACTTCTGCCACTAATATCAACATCAGTTTGCAGACAGAGAAGGGACAAACATAGGTGGCCCACAGCCTTTAAATGATTCCATATAATACTTTCATTTATTAAGACCTCCCAGAGACTCCAAATAATAGCAGATACAATCAATTGTTTTATAGATTAAAAGGAAAAGGAGGAGTTTGTGTTATTATTTTGTAGGAGAGAATGGTTATGATGAAAAATGGGGAGAAGCATGAAACACTTGTCTTGACTGTGATTCTTTTTCATATTATAAGATGGGGAGAGGAAATACAAATTCCTCCAATTGTATTTAGCATTCATCTTGATAATTGTAAAGGCAATTGTTTCTTTGGCAAAAATTACACGTAAGTATCTTGATTCACCATCTCATTTGTCCTATAGTCACAAACCACATAGCTACTCCCAGAAGTTTCAAAACTGCAAAGGTGCACAGAGAATTACATTGTTTTTCCTGTTTTTATTGTTTGTTTGTTTGTTTGTTTTGGCTTGTTTGTTTGTTTTGTTGTGCTTTGCTTTGCTTTGTTTTTTGGGTGTTTTCTTTCCCATATGAAAAAGAAGTTAGATTATTTTGATACTATTTAACAGTGAATCAGAGTTCAGAGCGCTAAACCAGTTTTGAGTTCCTGCATTTAGGATGTAATTTTTGTCTTGAGAAGGCACCATCTAAAACATGATTTTCAAATGTCTGTGTGAAGGTCACTAATTTGACACATCAAACGAATGAAAGAATACAAGGGCTTGATATTGGAAACATGCTGTACCTATGCTTGTACAGGTATTTTGTGAAAGGCTATTGCCATACATGACACTAAATGTAAGGACTCTGTAATTTTTGAAAGCATATATACTTTCTGCCTCCTAGCCTCAAAGCTACCTTGAATTGAGTGTAGCTTACTCCAATTTTGCCTAAATCCTCAGAGAGCCTGGATAAGTGGCTCTGCTCTATACCCTTATCATTGAGTTTGCCCTCACAATTGCTGAATGGAAGTTGTTATTTCAGCATTAACTGTACAATTACCGATAATTTTAATAAGCAGAAATTAAGAAAGAGACAAGAAAAAAGGCTGAAGTGGTAGGAATTTACTTGTAAATAGAAGGCAGAAAACCTCCCCCAAAAAAAGTGAGAAGAGGTCTAAGTAAAAAATCTTGGCCTTATTGAGGGCTGAAGATGGGAAACAAAATGCAGAAATAGCAAAAGTCCTAATTGGTGAGGGTTTTCAGTGCATGCAGTACTGAATGTGAAAACCCATGGACACTAAAGAGCCAGATCCAACTTTGGTCAGGGGAATTCTTCTACTGATTAAAGCAGAACTAGAAATGACATACCGATTCTGTGTCATGCCCCAGCACATTTGTTTCCTTGGCTACCCTCCGAACCAAGAACTGCAGAATTTTACCTTTTTGTGACTAATGTCCTCCACCTTGACAAACGTTCGCAAGACAATCTTTTCTCCAGCTTCCTCATTCTTCCTCTATCAGGCAGAATAAAAAATGCTGAAGCACCTCCTTTGTAATCCATTTGCACCACAGTGGAAGACAGCTGCTCATCATAGCCATGCTTGAACAGGCCCATTCCAAACATCATCGGGACTTCAACAGCCTTGTTCCCATCCACAAAAAATTTGCTCATTTTAGTGTATTTTGGATCAAAAGGTTTTTCCCATTCAGCTTGAAATATAAGAGACAGAGTTACAGGATATTTTTGAGGACATGAAACCATAAGACATATTAACATAGGACACAAACTGGCAGATGATAGAAACTGGCACTGTTGGATCTGCTTCAAAGACAAACCAATTTGCAATGATCACTTGATCTTACTAAATACTTAGAATATTTCAATAGCAACAAACAGTTGGTAGAATGTGATATGAAAACACTCCCTCAGATCTTGCAGCAGGCTGCAAAATCCTTCATTTAGATGAGTTATCAAGGGTTCTAACTTGCCCTTTTCCTCCATGACTACAGTTTTGAGGAGCCTGTAAAGTCCTCATATAATGCAGCCTTTATCTAATCTCAAAAGAAGATTCTCTCATTTTCTTATTCCCAGACCAAAATTGGCTTGCAAAGGGTGACACAAGGGATGAATTCTATAGAGAAATTAAGGGATTTGTGTTACTTGCAGAGAGGTGTTGATACCTCACATTAGCTGATGATGTATAGAGTCATAAAGAACTTAATTTTACCAGACTGCTGAGTTAGGAAACAAAACAGCAACAGCAGAATCCTTTTCCACTCGCATCTTCACCATATTAAATTTTCAAAGATTCCTCACTTAGTCATGGTGAAACAAACTGTCTACATTGAAACTCTGAAAGATTCTTATCTTCAGTGCAGAGGAATTTCAAAGCCAAATTTCAGGTATCCACACCATACGTTTCGGAGGCTGAGCAAATTTTTAAAAAGGGGAAAATTGTGGAGTTTTGGAAAGGTTTTTTTTTTTAATTTTAATTTTTGAGAAATCTTGTTGCCCTGCAGTAAATTTTGCCTTCTATAGCAAAACTAACATTTTATCAAATGTAATGGGCAAAAGCAGAGCTGTGATGCTAAGTAAAATAAGTGGCATTGAGAAAACCATGAAACAAGATACAACCTCTTTTGACTTCTGATTTCTATTTGAACACTGATTACTAGGCAACTTGTTACAAATGAAATGATTATCGTCTGCTGATTCCACCATCTGACATAGCCTGCACTACTAAATAACTTTTGAAAAAGTGAAATTATACTTGAGTGCATGTCTAGGTCTCTGAAAGCACAGATTAACAACTGCAATACTCTGAACAGGGAAAAGTTGCTACATCTATATATTTCATATACTTTTATATACTTCATTAATAGTGCTTCTATCATCAGATATATTACATACAGGACTTTTATATTATTATGCTTAAGGGAAAAAAAGCAGGTTGAATCACAGAAACATGAATGACACCAGTCCTGAAAAATTTTAACAACATTTATCTAGTGGTCAACTCTGGGAAAGCCAGCTGATTTCAAGGAAAAACTCTGCTTGAAAACTGAGTAGAATGTTAGGACCACTACTCTGGGCTTCAGGAGAGCAAACTTTGGCCTCTTCAGAGATCTGCTTGGGTTAAAGCCATGGAGGGAAGAGGGCCCCAAGAAAGCTGGTTTGTCACGACAATCTCATGCAGCACTCTAGGCTGGGGGCAGGGTGGCTGGAAAGTGGCCCAGTGGAAAAGGAGCTGAAGGTGCTGATTAACAGCAGCTGAGCATGAGCCAGTGTGTGCCCAGGTGGCCAAGAAGGCCAATGGCATCCTGGCCTGATCAGCAATAGTGTGGCCAGCAGGAGCAGGGCAGGGATTGTCCCCCTGTACTCAGCACTGGTGAGACCACACCTTGAGTTCTGCTTGAGGTCCTCATGTTTCTGTTTTGGGCTTCTCATGATGAGAAAGACAGTGAAATGCTGGAGCATTGAGGACAACAGAGCTGGGGAAGAGTCTAGAGAGTCAGTCATATGAGGAGCACCTGAGGGAGCTGGGGGATTTAGCCTGGAGAAAAGGAGACTGTGGGGGGGAACCTCATTGCTCTCTACAACTGCCAGAAAGGAGGCTGT
This sequence comes from Promerops cafer, assembly GCA_013398275.1. Lineage (NCBI taxonomy): Eukaryota > Metazoa > Chordata > Aves > Passeriformes > Nectariniidae > Promerops > Promerops cafer. The sequence goes on from VZSE01012040.1 coordinate 858,555, forward strand.
AGCCAGGTCAGGGTCAGTCTCTTCTCCCAGGCAACAAGTGATAGGACAAGAGAAAATGGCCTCAAGCTGTTTCAGGGGAGGTTCAGGTTGGACATCAGAAAGACCTTTTTTACTGACGGGGCTGTCAAACATTTTAAAAGGCTGCCCAGGGATATGGGAGAATCATGATAACTGGAAATGTTCGAGGAATGACTGGACTTGGCACTCAGTGCAAATAGTTTATTTGACATGGTGGTGTTCAGTCAAAGATTAACTCAAAGATATTGAAGGTTTTTTCCCACCTTAATGGTTCTATGATTCTCTTAATATTCAAGGGTGACCTCCACTAAACACAGGAGTGATCCATCCTAACAGAGAAGAAGTCAGGTAAAAATGCCAGGAGGCCTGTGTGGATGAACAAGGAGCTCTTTGGTGACCTCAAACACAAACAGGTAGCCTACAGAGGGTGGAAGCAAGGACAGCAACCTGGGAGGTATAAAAAGAGATTAACTGAACCTCCAAGGATTAGGTTAGGCAAGTTAAAGGTGTGATAGGATTAAATTTGGCCGGGGACATTGAGGGCAACAAGAAAAGCTTCTATTGGTATGACAATGATAAAAGGAAGACTAGGGAAAATGTGAACCCCCTCCAGAAGAAAATAGGAAACCTGGTTACCCAGAAAGTGGGTAACCATGTTACCACATTGAGTACCTCAAGGCTGAGGTACATAATGACATTTTTTGCCTCAGTCTTTACTGGCAAGTGCAGGGATTGGGAGAATGAAAGAAGTAGTCCACTGTAGAAGATGAGGTTCAAGACCATGTGAAGAATCTGAAGATGAACATGTCCATGGGACCTGCAGATCCTGAGGAAAATAGATGGAAAAGCTAAACCACTATCCATCATATTTGAGAAGTTATGGCAATCCAGTGAAATTCTCACTGACAGAAAAAGAGAAATGAGAGCTCTCATTCTTAAAAAATGAAGACAAGGAAGACCCAGGAAACTACCAGTCTTTCTCACCTCTTTGAGTGGTAAGATATGGAGCAGATCCTCCTGGAAACTATGCTAAGACACATGAAAAATTAGGAAGTGATTGGTGACAGACAACACGACTTCACTAAGGGTAAATTGTGGTAAAGAAAGATCAATTGATGTCATCTACATGGAGCTGTGCAAAGCATTTCACACTGTCCTGCATGACATCCTTGACTCTAAACTGGAGAGATGGGTGTGACAGATGGCCCACTCAGTGGATAAGGAATTGCCTGGATGTTTGCATTTGAAGGCTTACAGTCAATGGCTTGCTGTCCAAGAGGAGATCAGGGATGACCAGTGTTCCTCAGAGGTTGGTATTAGGACCAGTGATGTTTGATATCTTTGTTGGTGAAGAGAACAGTGGAATTGAGTGCACCCTCTGCAAGTTTGCCAGTGACACCAAGATGGTGTCGTTCTGTTGACATGCTGTAAGGAAAGGATGCCCTCTAGAGTGAAGGGATGCCACCCAGATAGAGAGGGTGCCATCCAGGGAGAGTGAGACAGGCTTAAGACATGGCCCCATTAGAATATCATGAAGTTCAAAAAAGCCAGGTGTAAAGTCCTGCATGTGGGTTGGGGCACAATCCCAAGCACAAATACAAGCTGAGAAAATAATGGATTGAGTTGAAAGCAGACCTGAGGAGAAGGACTTGGTCCTGTTGGTTGATGATAATCCCAACATGGCCCAGCAATATGTGCTTGCAGCCCAGAAAGCCAAACACATGCGGAGCTGCATCAAAAAAATGTGGCCAGCTCCACTTCTGCTTCACTCAGGCAAGATCCCACCTGGAGTACTACATTCAGCTCTGGGGTCTCCAATAAAAGAAGGATGTGGACTTGTTGGAGTAACTCCAGATGAGGGCCATGAAAATGATCAGAGGGCTGGAGCACCTCTCCTATGAAGACAGGCTGAGAGAGTTGGGGTTGTTCAGCCTGGGAAGAGAAGGATCCAGGGAGACTTTAGAGTCCCTTCCAGTACCTAAAAGGGGCCTATAGAGGGGGAAAGACTTTTTATACAGGCAGATAATGATAGGACAAAGGGGAATTACTTTAAACTGAAAGAGGGCAAATTTAAATTTAGAATAGCTATAAGGAAGAAATCCTTCACTATGAGAGTCGTGAAGCTCAAATAGAGAAATTGTAGATGCCCCATCCCTGGCAGTGATCAAGGCCAGGTTGGACATTTCTTTGAGCACTCTGGTGTAGTGGAAGGTGTCCCTGCCCATCGTAGGGGGGTTGGGACTAGATGATAATTAAGGTCCCAAGCCATGACAATTAGTTAACACACAGATTAGACAGAGATGATATTCATTAATACTTTCATCTTATTTCAAAGGCACCTTATTCCTGTTCTCACTTCTGTCTTAAGGTTATACCTTCTAGGTACCTTCCTCAAGTGCTTCACAGTGCTCAAGTGGCAAAATGAAATTTGAAGTATTCTTTGTCATTACCAGCTTGACTAATGCATGGAATGGGATTGGCATAATATAGTGGAATAACATGTCTTGTAGGTCAGAGTCAGGAAAATATTGCCAGACCTTTGTCCTTGAAGAAGGAATTCTGTACTATGCTACACCATGAAAAAAAATGTCACCAGTAATTTGCAAGGAAGTTTGTAATGCACAAAAAGAGGACAAGCACCTGAAATTATGGACTGGTTATACAGCTAAGTGAGGTTTAGAAATCCTCTCCAGATTAATCCCAGCTCTAGATATTTAACCTACTCTTGATTTCAAGACCAAAAAAATGTTATTATATTAGTGCGATTAATGCTATTCTTTAATCCATTTGCTTAAAAATTGGTGAGCTGAAACTAAAACTCCACCACGTTTAGAGGAGCTAGAAAATCTTTGCAGTAATAAGATGAACATCTCTTAAAAAAACCCCAACAACCCTTATTGTTAGAACATGTAAAAGTTAACTGTAATACAAAATCATCTTTAACACAAGGTTTCTCAGGCTTTTGTCCCCTTTGTTCTGCTAAATTCATTGGTCATTCTTCAAACACCTTTCAGTAAAAGAAAAAAATCAACAGGTTTTTTGTCTGTTTTGAAAGATGTACCTGATGCTTAATAAAAGTCTAAATGAAAACATTATTTGAGATAAACAAGTAGGTTTTCAAGAGAACGAAGAAACATCAGTCATCTGTATTTCAATTAGCTCCATTTAGTTGTGGCCAAATGTTCAGACATTAACACAAGGTGCAGAGATGCAGATGGAAAGCAAAACAAAACAGAAACATAGTTCTTAATTATTTTCAGGGGAAGCTTCATATTGGAAAGTGCAAGCATCCAGGTTAACAGTTCTAAAAGGATAGCTTTTCTTTTAAAAAATTATCTAATATGCCATCTCCATTTCAATTAAAAAGCTTGATGATATTTTTATCAGATAAATTACAGAATATTATTTTTTTGGCTACAAACACTTTGCTTTCAGCACATAATCAGTAAGAGAGAGAAAGTTTGAAATAAGATGCAATATCTGTTGTTAGACCACTGATTGAGCCTTACTGCCTTGATCATCTTCTCATTAGATCAGAAGTCTGAAAAGCTCTCTGGGAAGATCTGAATACTGTATCTAAGCAGACTGGACCAGTTAATTAAGAAAAAACAAGCTTGTTGTCAATTGTATTTGATACTGGTGGGTCCATCTCTTCACTGGAAAATATTAGAATCCACAAATAATAAAAAAAAAAAGGTTGAATCCTATGCCTCTAGACATGCCAGGACTACAGACATGCTATCGGCAAAGGCATAGCTAGTAAAAAATTAAGGAGAACTTGAGTGTGAAACTAAAGTTATTGTAGCATGCATAGTTTTGGATACATAAACATACGCAGTAACAGCAAAGCTGTTGACTAAACATATTTTCTTTTTGATAAGATGCTAAGTTTTCCTTGAATAGTATTCTTTGCATTTAACTCTGAACTTGCTGAACAAAAAAGCCAGCTGTATTGAAATTCACAGAAATGGATTCCAGCCAAGCATTTAAGAAAGTGCTCGAATCCCACTAGATTGTATAGTATTAAATGCTTTACTGCCTAGAGATGCCTTCCTCAACATATATTTCACTTAATTTTCTGAAGGAAAGAATTTTATATTAAAAGATATGAGAAAATTTGCCATACATCTGGCTAGGAGTTACCAGTGTCAAGTAGAACATAATTTCCAATAGCTTTGTTTCTAATTAAATATAAATGAGGACCAAAAGGAAAACAAGATATGAGTCCACCTGCAAAACCATATTGCAAAAATAGATGAAGTCCAAGACTGACCTGAGGAAATAACTTATGGAGTAGAAAAACATGATATGCATATCTTACCGTTAAAATAAATATAGCTAATAAGGAGAATTTCAGTAAGTGGATCTAGGTTATTTATGAGGTCCTTGATTTTTCCATTTGTTCTTCTTGCTACGTATTCATTGATCTTCAGCTGGGCTTGATCAGACTTCTTGAAGTTCATAGGATAAGCTTCTCCTTCATAGAAGTTTCTGAGATTACTTAAAAATTTTTCTTGTGGCTTCAGTCGATCAAGCACAAACAGAACATTTCCCATATTCAACTGTAACCCCCCATTCCTTCTGTTTACCATTTGCATGAGTTGACGATAACCTTCATGTATGTCATTTTCAGAAATCTGACGAGGGTTAAAGCAAAGGACCCTAAGAATCTGTGTCAGGGTGTCTGATCTGGCACCCAGAGTCAGCATTGCAAAGGCGGTAGAGATGCTCAAAGGAGAAAAGAAAACATTCCCATTGTTTTCACGAGAAGAAATCTCTTTGTAGAAACAACATGCAAATCGACAGACACTGTTCCTCACACTCTGCCATGGCATGTTTTGGTTTTCTTGTGCTCTTTGATTCTGGTTTCTTACCCCTTGTTGATAAGGCTCATAGCAATAACTGTTGGAATGCATTCCAACAAGTAAAAGACACAGGAAAAGTAACATCTTCATATTTCTGTGATTCTGTAATAGAAGAAAAGTTACATTTGGCTTACAAATCTTTTCACTGTGTGTTTAGCAATACATCAATCCCTTCACTATTCAGAGTTAGCTTTGCACCATTGACCAGTGATGTTTGAATTGAGGGAAATGAGCTTTCTATTTCAAGGAAGCAGACTCTGGAAAATTACTCAACCTACTGAAGAGGTTATGAAATAATAAAAATTAAAGTCAAAGAGGGATGAGGTAATTCCAAAGACGCCCTCATTAAAGTTAAGCTACAATTCATTTTAAACTGTTTTTCTTCCCAATATTTTGTTTTCAATGTGGCTTTAAGTGATGAAAGAGTCAAAAGTACAGGTTTATAGAGCAGAAAGCAAGTGAGACAGGCAAGGCTAATCAGTTAAATTTGGAAATTTAACTGATGAAAATTCAAAGCAGAAGAAAGGCACAATACACCTGTTTTGTGAAAATTAAAACATACATTTTTGAATGGGCTGCATGTAAACCCATATGCAGGCACCTAAGAAAAAGCAAATGAACTTATTAATGAGGAAGTGATGACCATTTATGGTGATTTCATAACGCTTGAACAGTTCAGCACAAATAAAAGAAAAAAACAACTTCCACAAAAATAACAAAAGAAAGAAATAGCAATTAGGATGTTATCAAGACCCTGGGAATAAGTGCTGCTTATAAAGAAAGGGAAAATTAGTATGCACATAGAGCAACAAAAGGAAATAAGTGTGCCTGCTGCATGCAAAGGCATGCCCAGCCCAGTGACCGAATCATATCACCTAAAAACAAAATTTAAAAAAAATTTAGAGAAACTCTAGAACAATCACTGTCTTTATCATCAGAAAGATAGAAAAGGGTGATTTGGAAGAGAAGCCTGCAATAGTTGAAAGTGAAGATGAGTGAGTGAATTCTGAAGGAACAAAGACACTAAAAAATACAGATAGAACAGGAAAGCCTTTTCTAGAGCAGCATGGAAACCATTCATTCCACATCTATGACAATACTTTCACCTCTAGAAATTAATACTGTATCACAATTGGTTCAATAACTTCTGTCAATAGAGAGAAATAAAGATGTGGAATATCTGGAAATCCAAAACATCCTCCTGTGGTATGTGGTCATTTGACCTACAGAACCCTTTATAAAACAAAGTTCTCTCTAGGGGAAAAGTATCTAAGGTTTTTGACTTGCACTGCAAAATGCAGCCTCTGCCTTGTAAAATCTGAATCCTTATCAGCTCCCACCACAACCCCACATTTATGTTCTCCTCTTTCCATCATTTTGTTTCTCCAAAACCCAGTGAACTCAGAATGCTGATCCCAGCTGTAGTAATAGATGCTCTAAATATTCTTTAATTCACACTCTGAATATCATGATCATAGAAATACTACTATTGCTAGGAAGGGCCTGAACCCCATGACAAACCACTTTCAGACAGTGCACTTTCATATCTAGAACATGTTTAAATTTAAGCTCTGATTTGTTTGTGACTTCTCCTACTATCACTCTTACTCTAATTCTTTTAGTCAGTTTCTTTTTTTAATGATTTCTAGATGCTTTAGAGAGCAATCCTTAAGTCTCCACTTCCATTTCATTTTATGCCCTACATTTATTATTATCATCAATTTACTTAATTTAAAACACTTAGAAATGCAGTTTTCCTAGAGACAGTCATGCCATATGAATGTGCCAATCTCACAGAGGACTTACCTTTTCTATTTACAAAAAACCCCAAAACCATAATTAAACAATACAAGAAGCTTTTAGTCAAAACTTGAATATGAACATCATAATTTCTCAATTGATTATTCAAAAATTTTTGCCCTGAATATAACTTTTAACAATTTTTCCACATTAAAAAAAACCCAAAACATTACTTACACTGAATTCAAAAGGGTCCTGTTGTATTCACCAGGTCTGCACGGGTCCTTGCTCAGTTGTTTATGCTGCTGAACACAAAGCAGGGTATCCTCTAGTAAAGGTTAAGATCATCTAAGGGCCGTGACTCACACATTATAATTTTAGAGATTAGTATGATGTCGAAACTAGTTTTACTGGACACTTAACTTTACTGAATATGTTTCACACGTGACTTATTATTCATGACAATCTGATCACTCTGGTTAGATTCAAACCCATTTTCCTCAAACTGAACTTACTGTTTCTCAATATCAAACATTCATACACATCTCAGTTGCCTGAATCTACTCTTTTATGAACAAGTCACCAGAAACACCAACTACAGAAAAATATTTTGAACATAATTTGCTTAATTTCCAGAATTTCCAATAGCATTGCTGCCACTAAGGTAGGGGGACAAGGCTTGATGCATCAGGACAATCTGAATTTTTGTGATCTACCCTGCTTCGTCTCTGCATATCCATGGCTGAGGTTGGTCTCCAGGTGAAGCCAGTGATGATTCTAATAGGTGCAGGGCTTAAAACACTGTTGTGCCACACTAGCAAATGCTGTCAGATGTGTACCTGGCTATCCACTCCCAGACGGGGAATCCACTGGCAGCAAGAGCTGTGATATTGACTCCTGGGCCACTTGTATGGCCCTGTGCCCAGAGAAGAAGAATGCGGCTGGGATGCCATTGAATGCAGGTGATCGCAGTTACAAGCATGGCCTGGGGACAGGGGGTGGAAGCCGAGGTTCATGGGTGTTAAATAGAGCGAGTCTTTAGATCAGCTTACTATCTTATGATCTGGGATGTGGGGAGCAATCCCCTCTGATCGTGAGCCAAGTTCAGCTGGGTCAGATCAGACAGCCTGATATCCTGTGCTCAGCTTTACTCTCGGGTGCTGAATGACCAAAGCATCATGGAAGGGAACTCTGGGGACCACACGGTTCAAACCCTTGCTCAAACCAGGTCATATACACTGAGTTGCTCAGGATGGTGTCCTGCTGGGTTTTGACTCCCTCAACAATGGAGACTCCACAAGCTCTCTGGGCAATCTCTCTATTGCAGTGTTTGACAACACTGACTTTGAAACAGGTTAACAATAGTACTTGTATTTTAATTTGTGCTCCTTGCCTCATGTCTTGTCACTAGATACCACTGAACAAATGATATCTCTGTCTTTACTCGTCCAATCAAAAATTGGGTGATTATACATTTTTGAGACCTACACAGGTCTTTTTTTTCTCTGGGCTAAACATTACTAGCCTTTACTCTTTTAGGCTGTCCTCATCTGTCAGATGCTGCAATTCTTCAGTGACGATTATGGCATTTTAATGGAGTCATTCTGGTATATCCATGTCCTCCTTGCACTGTGGAGCCCAGGAATGGTTGCAGCTCTCCAGATGTGTGTAGCAGGGATCAGTAGAGAGAAAGGATTTCTTGTGGTGACTTACTGGCAATGTTCTTATTCATGCAGCTCAAGTACATGGAATTACAGACTCATGGAATAATGGAATGGTTTGAGTTGGAAGGGATCCCAAAGACCATCTAGTTCCAAGCCCCTTGCCACAGGCAAGGACATCTTCCACTAGGCCAGGTTGTCAAAGCCCCATCAAGCCTCACCTTGAACACTTCCAGGGACGGGGCACCGGCAGCTTCTGTGGGCAACCTGTTTCAGTGTCTGACCAGTCTCATAGTGAAGAATTTCTTGCTTATATCTAACCTAAACCTTTCTGTTTAAAGCCTTGTCCTGTCATTACAAGTCTTTGTAAAAAGCCCCTCTGCAGCTCTCCTATGAGACCTTTTTAGGTATTAGAAGGCCACAATAAGGTCACCATGGAGCCCTCTCCAGGCTGAACAACCCCAACTCTTCCAGCCTGTCTTTGCAGGAGAGATGCCCAAGTCCTCTGATCTTCTTTGTGGACAGGTCCTCTTCTGGACAGATCGACATCATTCTTATGTTGGGGAGCCCAGAGCTGGATGCAGCACTCCAGATGGGATCTCACCAGAGCAGAGCAGAGCAGAGGAGCAGAATCCCTCACCTCACTGGCCACACTGCTTTGGATGCAGCCCAGGACACATTCGGCTGTCTGGGCTGTGAGTGCACATGGCTGGGTCATGTCCAGCCTCTCGTCCACCAGCACCCCCAAGTTCTGCTCAGGAGGGCTGCTCTGATCTGTTCATCCCCAGCCTGTGTTCATACTGGGGGTTGCCTGACCCAGGTGCAGCCCCTTGCACTTGTTAAACCTCATGAGGTTCCCATGGGCCCACTGCTCAAGCTTGTCCTGGTCCCTTTGGATGACATCTATCCTTCAGGCATGGCAACCACACCACTCAGCTTGGTAGTGTTTTCCTCATTTCCTGCAACAACTTACTGCTGGCTCCTGGTCTACCAGGAGCCTCTGATCCCCATGCACAGCATCTCACTTTCTAAAACTAGGTTAATATTTTCTTTCATTTTCTCTTCAAAATGCAACCATTTCCAGGAAGGGACCAACCCTTACTACATACAAATAGAATGCTTATCTCAAAGCTGTTTCTAAGGAAAATTGAAATACTAACCACAACAATAATTCAGCAATGTTTTCTGTGAGGCAAAGATACAACCAGTGAAAGTTGTTGATGATTACGACCTATCAAGAGGCTCAGCAGATTACAGAAAACCCCTTAACCAAGTTGCTTATGAGGTAAAACTTGAGAAATAGGCAGCTTTGAGGCAGGATACTGGACTCACATACAGTGTGTTCTTCACACACACCACTCACCTGAAGGAGTACTTGAGATACTATTTTCACTGCTTCTTGTATAAATAAGAGCCATGAATCTTGCTTAGAGCTGGCTTTTAATAATGGGCTGCAGTTTTCATGGTATATAAAAACTGATTTCTGATGAAGGAAGGAAGCCCAATTAAATACAGACGCCATGCTAATGACAAGGTGACGGACAAATGACTAAGATAGATTTGAACACACCTAGGCCACACCTCAGGACACTTGCAGGAGAAAGCCTGCTGCTGAACATGGGAAAGCTGCCCTATGATTGGAAAGAAAGCAGGAAAAATCAATACAGTTTCAATTTCTGTGAATAATGTGAATCTCTGGACATTAATATTAAAGAAAGTTTAGATTTTTCTTTCATATGTTTCCAGTGTCAAGCCATGACAGGAAGGAAGGTACAGGAAAGGGGAACAGGTCTAGACCCAGCTGTATAATATCTGTATTTGATGAAAAATCTTCAACAACCATAAACAAGGATTTTTATCATAATTATAAGCAGAATATTTATTTACAATTAGTTTAGCCATTTTGCTGAGTTTTGAAGATTGGGTTATTTCAGAGTAATATTGCATATGTTGAAGATAGGATACAGATAGTGAACAGGGAATTTCCTCACACTGGGGACTTTTCTAAAGGTTCCACAGTTCTTACACTGCTAGCACTGAACTGTTCATAGGTAGTTAAGCCCCAGCTGGCAAAATTTAATGTGAATACATGTGCTTTGAGCCAAGAAGTTGAAAGAGGTTTGTTTATGCAAGGTTTCTCTCTCTTCTATATATAGTAACCATTGATGGCACGAGCAAGGTGTTCTACTGCATAAACAAGGCCTCAGAGACTCTCCTTAGCCTGTGCTTAACCACAGATACCAGGTGTGTATATACCTTCAAAGAGATGGAGGAATTTCTTAATTTGTTGGCTCATTGAAACTAAAGCACTTCCTCATAACCATAATTATAAAAGGGAGGAAACATGGACTAGAAAACAAATTTATATTAAGTTGCTCTTTTCTGAACCTACTAATACTTTCTCCTGAAAACATAATAGGGGAGAGTGTGCAGCCTTTGTAAACTGTGAGGTGTGATTAATCTGATTTAGGGCATCTGTTTCTTTACAATAATGTAAATATGGTCTTCTATAAACAGCTCAGGTCTTGAGGAATCTCTCAAAAATTATTGCTTATTAAGTAGAGCACTGTTAGAGATGACCTACAGAGATAGTAAGCACTGCAAGGCATCTCCGTTTAGTTATGGGACTTTTCACAATTCTTTTAGTCCTAGGATTTCCTATGAGTAAATCTATTACACTACACAATAAACAGGTTGAAGAATTCACCAAACTATCAAAGTTTTGGATAGCTTGGAATTGGCTGGCATGTCCACAATTTCTGTTTCCACAACTATCTGAAGCATTTGTCCACCTGAGAGCCTCACCCTGACAGCATTTGTTTGGGCAAGATTCTCACAGGCCCACATTGTTTGAGTTAATGGAATGAATTGTCTTATTTTAAGCTCCCTTAAAAAGAAATTAGAGGGAAACATATATCCAAATAACTGACAAACACTACCCTCAACCCCGCAAAGGCTGAAGTGTTCTCTTTCTTCAAAGTCTTTTTTTTTTTTTTCCCCAAGACCTTTCTCAATCTCTCAATCCTCTCTTTCATCTCTCAATGAAAGAGAGAATATGTTATCCCCAGAATCCTGGTCAATGTTTTCATTAATTACCAGTCTTTTCCTTCTCCTTAGGCAGCAGATTAAAAGTCATATTTTGCCTACATTCTCTCTTCAAGGACCTGTGCTATACACTAACAAATAAACACAATTTACTCATCAATATTTCACTCATCAGTATTTCCTGAATACACTTAGTGATACCTTACCTATTACTGGAAATGCATGGCTGTATGTAAATACACGCAATACTCTTGTAACACCACTACAAGCTTTTCTTGAATTGGGTCACTATTTGCAAACCCAGCAGTAATTTATCAGAAAACAAAACACTTTATTTCAGGAATAGAGCAGAAGTGGCTCTGGCATGGCAGCTGTTCTCCCTCCTGCCCAGCTCCCCACCTTTCTTTCCTTGGAGAGGACGTAGAGAAGGATCCCACCCAACCTCTCCTGTCATGTCTTCTTTTACATTCTGCATCCTGCAGAGGATTCAACAGAGACATACAGTACAGAATCATAGAATCATGGAGTCATAGAATGGTTTGGGTTGGAAGAAATCTCAAAGATTATCTAGCTCCAACCCTCCTGCCATGGACAGGGATACCTTTCACTACGCCAGAATGCTCAGACCCCATCCAACCTGGCCTCGAATACTTTCAGGTATGGGGCATCCACAACTTCTCTGAACAACATGTTTCAGTGCATCACCATCCTCACAGTAAAGAATTTCTTCCTAATAGCTAATCTAAACCTACTCTCTATTAGTTTGAACCCATTCCTCCTTGTCCTGTCACTACATGCTTTTGCAGCGTGTCCCCTTCTGTCTTTCCTGAAGAATCTCTTCAGGTGCTGCAAGCCTGCAATTTGGCTACTCCAGAGCCTTCTCTTTTCTACACTGAATAATCTCAATTCTCTGAGAGAATCTCTTATGAGAGGATCTCCATCCCTCTGATCATCTTGGTGCCCCTCCTCTGGACTCGCTCCAACAGGTCCATGTCTTTTTTGTGCTGACGACCCCAGAGCTGGATGCAGCACTGCAGGTGGGGTCTCATGAGGGCAGAATAGAGGAGCAGAATCCCTTCCCTCACCCTACTGGCCACAGTGCTCTGGATGCAGCCCAGGGCACATTTGGCTCTCTGGGCTGTGAGTGCACATTGCCAGGTCATGTCAAGCCTCTCATCCACCAGCACCTCCAAGTCCTTCTCAGGAGGGCTGCTCTGATCTGTTCATCCCCAGCCTGTGTTCATACTGGGGGTTGCCCTCTCCCAGCTGCAGCCCCTGGCACTTGATCTTGTTCAACCACATGAGATTCCCATAGGCCCACTGCTCAAGCTTGTCCAGCTCCCCATGGATGACACCCTGTTCTTCAGGTGTGTCAACCACACCACTCTGTTTGGTGTCATCTGCAAATTTGCTGAGGGTGCCCTTGATCCCTCCATCCATGTCATTAATGAAGATATTAAATAAAACTGGTCCCAGTATGGATCCCTGAGGGACATCACTTGTCACTGAGGTCCATTAGGACTCTGAGCCATTGACCATGACCCTCTGCATGCAACTGTTCCACCAATTTCTTATGCACCTAAGAGTCCACCCATCAAATCCATCTCTCTCCAGTTTAGAGAGAAGGATGTTGTGGGGGACCATGTCAAAAGCTCTACAGAAGTCCAGGTAAATGACCCTTCCATTACCCACTGATGCAGTCACTCCATCATAGAAGGCCATAGGCTGATGAGGCCCTTGGTAAAGCTCTGCTGGCTGTCCCAAATCACCTCCCTGTCCTTGATGTGCCTTAGCAGAGCATCTAGGAGGATCTGTTCCGTGATCCTCCCTGGGCACAGAGGTGATGCTAATAGGTGGGTAGTACCCAGGGTCTGCCTTTTTATCCTTTAAAAAGATGGCTACAATGTTTCTGGTTTTCCAGTCACCTGGGACTTCACCTGACAGCCATGACTTTTCTAATGTCATGGAGAGTGGCTTGACAACTACATGAGCCAATTCTCTCAGGAATCCTTCACTCCTCTATCCTCTTCTGGCTGTTCTTGCTTTCCTAGCCAGAAGTAAGGGCGTCAGGGAACGAAGCAGGAAGAATAAGGAAGAAATTTTAGATACAACAGGTGTCATCTCTATAATACCTCTTCTACTGAGTAAGAGAGCAAATCTCACACTCCCTCACACAGTCATCCCCTGAAATTGAATCTTTCCAGTCCTCTCTTTTCATGCCCTTTTAAATCCCCCACCCCCTTACCAGAAGACCTCCAAGCACCAACCCCACTCCAGTTACTACCTCCTTAAAAGACTCACTACCAAGTTCCCTTTGGCTGCCCTGACACCTTTCACTCTCAGCTTCAGCATCTCCTTTAGAATCAATGTTACACAAAGGGAAGAGCAAAAGGTCAGAACAAGATGTAGGTAGCAGTTTGCCTCAAGAAAGCAAAAGAACCATCACACTGAACAACTGGTATTGGTTTACTTACAGCTTCTCCTCAAAGCCCTGGGATTTATTTCTCTCATGAAATTAGCTGCCTTTCTCCTTAACAAGTCCTTCAGTTAAATATGACTGTCCTGCTACAAAAAAACCCCCAATACCAAAATCCCTTCATTTTTCTCTTCCTAAGAGGTCTGTGAAACACTGACCCACAATTCATATCCTTTGCTATTTAAATGGCTTGCTCTTGCAAATTTTCTTTGATTTGCCTTTGGTGAAATTTTACAGCTTTTAAGTTTCTATCTGCTGAGAAAATTCACGTCTTTTCTCCTGTTAGTTTCAACAGTCTCATTGTCCCATAATGCCTTGATAGCAGACGCTAAGGCTGTTGGCTTTCTAGTGTCAGTCCTTATCACCAGCTCTTGACATTTTAAGTAAATGTGGAAGAAAAAAGACTACAGAGAAAATCCCCTGTATTCAAAGTGAGCTGACCACCAAGAGAAAAGTCCCAATAATAAATTAATAAACCATACATAGAAAATCATACCACAAATATCTTGATTCCTTTTTCTTACTTCCTCTCTCCTTCTGAATTACTTCCCTTCTGAATAGCTTTTTCAAAATAAACAGAACTAAAGAGTCTTGTGTCCTGCACAGATAATCAGATTAGTGGCAATTCCAGTCTTCAATTACATTAGAAACATGCACTTTGAAAAAAAAAGTGTTTACTCAGGCACCAGACAGTAGCAATAAATCTCAAGGCATTTCATATCAAAGAAACATCAATAGCTGTTTTAAAAAGAACATGCAGACAACATGTTCTTTACAGCATTACTCTGTTAGCACAAACAACAGAAACCAAGGAAGAGGATGACAGTCATCATAAGAGTTCCTTTCTTTTGTGAGGGACAAGTTCAGGTTATGAAGAGTTTGGTTAAATGTTACCTGAATACCATTAGGTGTCAATTATCTAATTACTTTGGAAACAGGTGTAGGAATTTAGTTATGAACTATTGCTCATGCAGTGTACTCAAAGTTGTTTGATCCATTAGCACTTGACATGGGGGCAGGAGGGAAACAGATTAATCTGGACTTCAGCATCATACTTTCTGGAACTACTTCTACTAGACATGCAGCGGCACCTCAGAGATTACCAGCTGATGAGGGCAATTAAGAAGCTGTGTCTCACAAAGCAAATACTGCTTTCCATGTAGGACTGAAACATGAAAATGAGACTTTTTACTGTGGGATCAAAGGGAAAAGGAAACTAAGAAAACAGTTGTGAGAAAGTAGGGCTGAAATGTAAATTTTCCCACTTGGGGAATTTACCCTCAAGATTGCTATGTTGTGAAACAGATCACTTTGTAATGGCAGAACTGAAAGCAAGACAAGTGAGGCAGTGAAATGCTGAAAGGTGCAGACCTCTGGACTTCAGGCTAATTAGGCTGATCTGGCTGCACTACTGCTTAAATATGGCAATTGAACTCTACACAGCATGTTGCTTGCTCCCTTAGAAATCCCTGCAAGCAGCTATTTTGCACAGAGTAAACATGCTCTGGGAAGTAAGAAAATCTAGCTCATGATGCCTCCTGTGACAACCAGCCCAGGGCAATGCAGATATTACAATATGAAGAAAGAAGCAAAAATGTAATTAATTATATAACTTTGGAAGAATTTACAAGCCACAGCAGTTGTGTTAGCATAGTAAGGTCTTGTCCTTGCTGACTACTAATGCAAAGGATTTTTTCATAGAAGCACTAGGCAATGTTGCAGCAGGAGATGAATTACTGATAATTAGAAAACAGAGAGGTCATTGTTCTCTGTAAATAGGTTCCTGGTGCATAGACCCATTTGATGATTAAAACTCTGAAATTGCAAATAAAAAACTTTGGGGAGTGGAAATCATACAAGCGACATCCAGCAAACTGATGTGCAGGGATGAAATATGTGAATTACTTGTATGGATAAATAAATTGAGGGAAAAAAGTGTACTCTTTCCTGAAAGCAGTGTCCATAAAAATATGTAATACCCTTGATCTTCAGTCTCAGGGCAATGAACTCATTGGAAAGGGAAATAAAACAAAACAACTGAGCAAAAACTTGAGCATGTGTCCTTGAGCAAAACACTCCAAGGAATGCAGATTATATCTGAGAGCTGACCTCTCGCTAGGACATACTTTGGACTTAAAAGAACACACTTCTTAGCAAGGCACACTTTTTACTTCACAAGAAGCAACTTCTTCCCTTTTGGAAAGTTGCAGTTGAAGATTTATTCACATTGGTTGAAAAAATAATGTGGGGTTTTTTTCCAAAGTATTATTTTCCCTCCTGTGAAATAGCCTTAGGGTAAAATATTACAGCTACACATGTGGTTGTGCTACTGGTCCATTACACCAACTGTGTGAGGAGTTACGCTGTTTCCAGCTGTGCTGTTGCAACTATTTACTATTGTAGTCATAAGACTGAACTCTATTATATCAGCTCTGACAGACTGAAAATTTTAATTCTGATCTGGACTTTACACTAAGCAATCAGCAAGCAAACGAGCAAAATGTGATTTGTCAGGTGCAGATAGTTAATTTAGCAGAAAACAAACAATCTGAATACCTTTAATCTCTTAAAGACATAGCTAAGGAAACATTAGTCCTGCACATCTCTAAAGAAATTAAATTGTTTATTTGGGATGTTGAGTGGATCCCTCACTTCATGATCATGATGAAAATCACACTTAGAAATTAATGATCGTAATAAGCACATGTTCAGTGGTACGTGGAGATCATCATCCAAGGACAGACAGATATGCTGAGGTTTAAAAAACATCTCAAAGTTCTGAAAGAAAAAGAAAAAGGGATAGGATTTGTTGCTCCGCCTGAATTGGTTTCTGCTTGGTAATTTTGACATTAGCAAAGAAAATGAGTTCTAGGACAATAAACAATGGGATAGTAAATAGTAATGATATTGGAAGAGGGAGCTACATGTCTAGAAGACAAAGGACCTCAGGGGTGCACTGCACTTGGTTACTCAGGTAGCTAGTAAATTCTTTCTGGCTGACTGGGTCTGTTTTGCAGCATGGCTAGTATGTCTGAGGGGGGAAGAATAGGTCTAGTGATGAAAATTGTACTTGTAATAGTTTAACTTGGTGGACACAGAAAATGTGGGGTGTAACACCAAACAAGTAATGTGAGTTATAACTGTGGTACTAAATGAAAAGGGAATTGCATTCATCATAATTGCCATGTAACACACACCAGATGATGTATGTCCCAAATGAATCAGCTCAATTATTTCACACATGCTTTTTTTTTTTTTACAGTGATCTATGAAAATCTTCAGAAGCTAAGTATGCCTTTATACCTCTTTGGAAGCGAAGAGATTATAACTGCATTGACACTGGGCATGGGAAATCTGGGTGACAGGATTCTTGGTAGACACATGATCAGCAGCACAGCTCAGCTGCTCTGCTTCCCACTGCATCACTGGGAGGAGGATTCAGATCCTTATTCTGGACATTTTCATTGCTCCACAAACAGTATTTCAGGTCTTGTATGCATAGGCACCACCTTGTCTTGCTGGGCACCTTCCTCTGTCACCTCCCCTATGTGCCAAGTGTGTTCCTGAGCGCAGGAGAATATATGGGAATACCAGAAAGGAGAATTGGCTAGGAAAAATTCTGAAGTATCACAAGGGGAGAGACATAACTTCTAGAGAAAGAAACAATAAGAAAATCTGGTAAATTTGTTTTCCTCAAGCCATAATAAGACCAAAACCTCCCACAGACACGTGCCCCTTCCTCCCCTTCAATCAGTGTATAAGCCAGTCACTGAAGAATGTATACATTATAGATCTATGGGTCTATGTATTTTAAAAGTTGCTTAATAATGGGCTGTGGCCCATTGAAAGGAAAGGAAAGGAAAAATGCAACCGTTGCTCAAGAGCTGTTAAGTGAAGAGACGCTTCAACAGCTACCAAAGCAGGAGGAGATTTGGCAACTGCAGAACAGAAAAAGAAATTTTAAAAATTACATTTTGGACTCATCTGGTGGTGGCTGCTGCTTCCTGGAGAAGTTCTCATCCAAGCAACCTAATGAGAATAAGTGCCCTCCCTCATCCCTGATCTCAGCAGGGTCTGGACTGGATTCCTGCTGCAGCTCATCCTGCACTGCTCCTGGCTGCCCGGCTGTCTGCAGGGCAAACTGCAGGATCACAAGTGGTTTGTGGGATGCCAAAATTATATTGAGATTTTAAAATTTGCCTCAGCTGTTCTGTTCACAGCCTGAAAACTTGCAAGGCTGCATCAGCCTATTTTTGCTGCTGAAGGACAAAATCAAACTCAAGTTGAAGACAGCAGTGAAAACACCAATTGTTACAGCTTTTTGAGGATTTTCAAGGAAATCAAGTTGGAATCTCTAGGAGTTTCCATCATGTAACACAAGCTTTACTTACGGTTTTGCCTATTGCAATAGTTTCCTGAGCCTATGGAAATTAGAACAGGTTACTACAAAATAAGCAAGGCAGAAAGTTTCTAGGCACCAGATCCTCTCTGCTAAGCTCCTGTATATGTGCTCAAGTCCAGTGATAAAAACATGCTAAATCTCCTTTCATTTTGGTGCAGGTTACCTTTCATTCATTGCAGGGTGACAATGGTCACTCATGCAAATATAAATATGGCAGAGTCTGGTGAAGCGGTTCTCATACTTTGTGCAAACACTGCAACACAGAAGAAGAGCAGACAGCAGCTCCTCTTTTTGTGGTGAGATCAGTTCCAAGATTACTGGAGCAGTTTTTATGGGCTCCTTGAGAAAATGGGCTGCATATTACATATAGAAAGGTATGGCAGTGCTATTCTTCACATCATGTCATGATTAATATATATTTCTAAATACCTCCAAATACCAAAAGACACATTTTGTTCTTGTCCTCTGCCAGTTTTAATCCAATGGGTTTGGAAGCTTAAATGGATTCCTTTCATACTTCCTCCAAAAATACCCTTCTAAAAATACTCTTCCAATTATTGCACTTTTCTAAAAGAAAACCTGGGCATGCCAAAGTACACGTTCTCTAGATAGAGCAACCGTTGTCAGCAGTCTCAGTTGTTGAGAGTTTGGCTCAACATGATAAATGTTGATGGGAAGGCATCCTGCAAAAATGTAATAACATTTTCCAAGCCTGTGTCCCATTTTGAAATGTGAATGAAGTTTTAAATGCCAGATTTTCAAAAGTATTTAGTATAAAAAGAAATTTAAGTTTTCATCAGCATATATGCAGGCTTGTAACCAATTTGAGCCCATTATAAGCAAAGGACAGTTATTTTTATATGCATAAAAATTTTCAAAACCCCATTCCCTGAAAACTGCAATTCCAATGCTTAAAAAAAAATGGATTCACAAGTATGAAACTATTTTGAGATTTTTCTTTTTAATTTTCAGAAGTAAAGGAGAAAAAAGAGAAAGGAAATCTGATGTTACAAATACAGTTACGTAATTAGATACCCACCAATCACAGGTTTAATAATTAAGCCATAGTTACAGATATTTCAGCACTAATAACTATAGATATTGATTTGATTTGATTTCTTTTATTATATTATATAATTTCTGCTGTCCTCTTTGACAAATCAAACAATATTGAGCAAGTGTTATAAACATATGCAAAGGGGAAACAAAGTGAAACCATTGAAAAGCTGAGTGACAACAAGTTAGAATGAATAACAGAAAAATAAGATAAAAGAAGAAGGGGAGAAACAGAGAAAACAAGACCGTCTGAAAATTAAGTTAAATATGTTAGTCACTTCATATAGTCAGTTTTATATCTATACAAAATAACTTAAAACCGTTCATAGTACTGTTATTTGCTTTCTTAAAATCTAACGAAGAACTTCGTAGCAGGAGATAAAAAGATCAACCTCAGTTTAAGATGCACAAGTTTCTCCAAATCTCTCATTAATTCATGAAGTATAATATTAAATACAATCCTTGTCTTGCAATGACTGAATAACTCAATGTCTTTAATCCATGTAGAAAGATATTTCAGTAAAAAATCAATATAAACTATTATTTGGCTAAAAATCTCTTCCTAAAATTGTCCTCGTGGTCATTTCACCCCACAAGGGAGTTTCACAATAACAAATATGCTACACTACACGCAAATGCAAATATGCTTTGCCTCTTACTAAGACGATACTGAGTGCTGGGTTGCAAGCAATGTCCTTCTACGCTCCCTTTCTCTTTGAGTGCAACCCTTTGCTATGGCAAAACAAGTTGCTGAGAGATAACACAGATTGTGAAATTACAGTACACAGCAGCAACTTCTCTTGGATGGCCGTGTAATCCCAACCTCACTGAGGATAATGCAGTTTGCATCTCAACGGATGGGAGGCAAAGACCTTACATACACCGTAAAGAGAAGCCATTGGGTGGAGTAGATAACATGCTGTAAAGCCACACCCTCACTTGCTTCATGGTAATTTGTCCATGAAGGTGTCCTTTGGGTTGCTTGGAGATGGATGATCTTTCCCTCTTCAGAGAAAACGAAGAAAACTGTACCTGATGAACGACAAAATGAAATGTTTATATGAAGTGCAAAACACTTCACTTGCTAATAAGTGAAAAGTTAGAAACCATAGGTGAAAATTTAGCTCTAGGCAGACAGCTACTTATAACTAAACTGTAACAATTCCATTCTTGTAAAATTGAAAACCAGTTTTAATATCTTCTAATAGAAATCCACATTCTGATTTTCAAAAGTAAATGTTAGGTTTTGAAACAGTTGTGGACTCAGAAGTTCCTAGCATGAAAGAGAACTGACATATATGAGGCTGATGATGCTCCCTCCCTCAAAATCACACAAAGTTATATTCTGAATGACTAAGCACTACCCTCTGTAGTTTATGATATTGGAACTCTGTTAACTAGGCAAACTGTATTTTATTTTTCTCATGATTTATACATATATTTATCATATAAATGAGTCAGTACGTATAAATGAGAGAGTACTTTTTATGTATTTGGAATTTGAGGGGTTGTGTTTTTATACTAAATCTCATGGCTCTGAAAAAGGCTCTGTTTTCCAAACATAGTTGTATTTGTGAGTGAAAGATTACCAAATTAATATTGTCATGCACAAAATTAGTATGTTTATCAGCATAGATGTTCATACATCTGTGGACTAAGCTCACTTTGCAGTTGCACTTTCCTGCAGCCTTTTTTTTTTTTTACACAAACAGCTCAGGTTCTATTTAGTTGATATTTAGTTATAAAAGCAGATCAGATTTAAAGATCAAAAGGCAGTGGCCAGCCTTCTGGCAGTATGATTCCTTAGACAGCTTTTACCCTTGGAATAGCAATTACCTCCTCTCAGTAAGTGTTGCAGGAATCATCTTAAATTTTAAAGGATATTTTTAGGTAGAAAATAGAGTAGAATCACAAAAGAAACCACTCCAAATGGTTTTGGAGTGATGTGTTACCATGTTTTAGCTACTCTTCTTACTTAAGATATATATCACAGATCAAAGACATACCCTGTAGACTATTACACCGATTAGTAGCTCACAGGAGGAGGAAGTCAGGAGAAAAAAAAGTAAGAGGGAGCAGAGAGGGATTAGCAGAAAAGTAAAAGAGTATTTATTTGAATGCCTGAATCTTCCAGCCCACACAGTCTTAAACTGGCTGACTAACTACATCACTACCTTCACTTGTTAACTTGATTTTTTTCCATGCAGATTAGTTTCTTATGCTCCAACAACTCTTTCATTTTGTGTTGGAATTTTGTGGCTTGAAAAGCAAACAAATGTCTTGTCATTCAGGAAACATCATGATGCAACAATGCAGTGCAAAACAACCACTTTGAACTACACAGAGATCCGTAGTATGGAAGGCCAAAGAGAACAACACCTTCCATGACCTCAACAAAGCTACAATCATCTGCTCTGTGTCAATACAAGGGCATAAAGCAACAAGCACAGAGCCAGTTCAAGATCTACAGTTAGACAATCCCTACATATAAGGCTTGGCTCTAACTCGCTCCCGATGCTGGAGTGACAGACACACCCACATCAATGACTGGAGAGAGATTTACTTAAGTGAGGCATGCAGGGCCAGTACGGCAGGATAGGATACAAGAGCATAGCGTACATCCCGCCATACAAAACTCTGTAACTATTTGAAGAAGTTCCTATTAACCTCTTGCTTCATCCTCAGTACCACCCTGAAGGAATGTGTTTATGGCACAAGTTACAGGCCTGCCCACACCCTTGTCATGGGGGAAGGCACGGCCCAAAGAGCATGAAAAGAGGTCAAGCCGCAAGATAAAGCCCACAACAGAAACAAATGGCTAAAATATGTGCCAATGCCAACTTCAAAGGAGTTAAAGCAATGTAAGGCACAAACAACATGAGGCCCAAAGATACCATCTGATGTAGCAAATGCCCCTAACTTGCCTGTTGGCATTACAATAACAGCAGAAGTATGTCATGTGCCTACTAACACAAAGGAACACAGGACTGCACAATTGTCCCTGATAACTCCAGGGATACCTCCAGAACTATTGGATTCGGGTGGAGACCGATGTGTACCTGGACAGCCTGGAAAGCAGTGCTTCCTCTTCTTGTGTGCTCCAATCTCCACCTGTTTTTATAGCCCAGTCTGTCCTGATCTCCATCATATACTTCCTCATCACTTGCTTTTTACCATGCGTAACTTCTCACTCTCCCTGGATTATCCCCTCACTTGAGCTTGCTTTGACCACTCCCATTATAAAAACATCCCACTTGAGCCAACTTGTTCCATCAGTATTACTCCATCTTCTCTCCATCCTGCAGCTCTTTGAACACAACCTATATAGTTTCTACCTGGGGCTTCTCTGCTTGTGAGGTTCCTTCTCTTTGCAGATGAAGGTGTTTTTACCAGAATATCTAATAATTCTTCTGCAGCCAAGAGGTACATCATAACCAATGATTTACGGGAAAGGAGGGAAGGAGTCTGTATACAAGATATACATTCAGGTTGATGCTATACAGTTGTTAAAAACTCCTGAATCATGGAAGACCTTATTATATAGGGAATTCACCATTTGTTTACAAAGGCTGCATCAAATCTCTCCCAGACAAAGCACAGTAATGAGTTGTTATAACTTTAATGATAACCTTTTCAAAGACCTCTGGCGCAATTAGTTGGATGAAGTCTAAAGAAACCAGCTGAATAACTGTGCATGAAATGCAGAGCAGAACAAAGAAAACCAGGCCTTCAAGGAAGGAAATCACATTCAGAGGCTGGATAGAGTGACAAAGGTAATGAACAGGAAGCTTGGGCAGGAGTGATGTGTTCTGCATAACTGCAGGAACTTAGCCTTAAATAATTACAAACTAAGCAATATATAAGGGACAGGGCATCTCAAAGCTTGAGGGGAAAAGACAGTTTTGTCCTCCTTGGACTTCTAGGACTTGATCTGTTTCTTTTCTGACTTCCTTAATTTTTCCTTCAATACATTCCTCACAGGCAGCATCCTGTAACTAAGTCTAGTTGAACAACTCATATTGGGCTACTCACCAAACTGATAGCTGAGGTCACAGACACTTGGTCTTTTGCTAAACAAATCCCAGACCAGTGGTAGAAATACTTAGCACTGGTGTGGCCACATGTCAAATCCTGTGTTCAGTTTTGGGCCCCTCGTGACTAGACAGAAATTGAGATGCTGGAACAGCTCCAGAGAAGGGCAGTGAAGCAGGTGAAGGATCTGGAGTACAAGTCCTATAAGTAGTGGCTGAGGGAGCTGGGGATGTTTATCCTGGGCAAAAGGAGGCTCAGAGAGGATTTTATCACTCTCTACAATCACCTGAAAGGAGGCTGTAGCCAGGTGGGGGTCATCCTCTTCTCCTAAATAACAAGAGAAAGGTCAAAAGGAAATGGCCTCAAGTTGCACAAGAGGATGTTTATATTGGATATTAGAAAAAAATTCTTCACTGGAAGGGTTGTCAAACATTGGAAAAAGCTGCCCATGAAAGTGAATGGGTCACCATCCCTGGAGGTATTTAAATGACATGTGGATGTGGCACCTGGGAACATGGTTAGTGGTAGACTTGACAAAGTTAGTGTAGTGGTTGGACCTGATCCTAAGGATCTTTTTCAACCTAAATAATTCGATTATTTAATTATTCTTTTTAAAATCTTCCTTATATTTTCCTTTGTTATGATGCTTACATGGTGGAGAAGAGAGATTACGCTGTTCATATGGTTGCCATGTTCACTCCATGGGAACAGTGCCCCTCACACTGGCCAGCAGTCTCATTGCTGCCACTGCTGCTCATCAACCTGCCTACATTCATCTTTCTTCTTTTCTCTAATAAACAAAGAGTTCCTAGGCACAGGGTTTTTTGTATTGGTGATTGGTGATATCAAAACCAAATAGTGATGAGATACCACTACACAGTAGAAGATGCAAGGCCCAAGGAGCAACTATTTTGAGCTAGTATGTTAAATACTTACGGCACAAGAACCATACATGATTTCACTGAAGATAGAAAGGGAAATTGCTGATACCAATATTGCAAGATGGCATCCTTAAGCACTCGAAAGCAGTAACAACATCCAGATGAGCAAGCGTCTTTGTGATTCATTCCTACCTGCTTGTTGATGAAGAATATTACAATCCACTATTGTGATTGTCACCTTCTCTGCCAAACATCAGCAAGAATTCCATCCTCACTAAGGCTTGACAGTGAGTGTAGGACAGTTAAAGAAACCATGAATGTGAGAAGTTCTTAGATTGATGCAATGGACCTCCAAAAGGACCCTGACTTCTGTGCACTTTCTCCTCCTCTGTTGTTTGCTAAATACTTTTTTCTTTCATATATTGCACTTCTACTGTTTTCCATGTGCATGTAGATAGCATGTCATAACATCCTTGTCCTATACTGCACTGTTTTCTCAGAACATTCCTACACTTTCCATCTACTTAAGACAAAGCTTGTTTAATACATGGTCTTATTATAATGAGCTTCATGTTTGCATTCCTTTCACTTCTTGTTTTTTCTAATTCATTTGAGAACCGGCCTAAAATTAGGTTACAAATTCACTGGGTCATATATTTTACACCTCTTTTGACAAGTGCTTTGTGCAAATTCTAGGCAAATGATAAGCAGAAATTACCACTATAATACTAATAAATGCAAATTAAATGGTGCTTCTGGAGCACTTCCCTCAGAATAGTAACAGTTAAAATTTATGTAGTACTTTCCCCCCATCCCCAAACTGCAAATCCATTTGTTAATTACTTGAGGCTGAATGACAATGCTATAATTAGCCAAGCCCAGGCTGCTCTTAATGGTGATGGGGCTACCAAGAAAATGAAGGCATTTATGATTCCAAGAAAGCACCCATTTCTCCCATTTCTGTTTAACTGGATGGAATGAAAATACTGTTTATGCACAAAATGATTGGTCTTATGACAGCACTAACTCCATCTAGAGTTGGAAGGAACATAGGAAATTAACAGAAAGAGCTTGCATTTCACTCAGCAGCTAGCAACCACTACATGTGAGGTATAGAAACAGTGTCTGAACAACAGGGCAAGGTTCAGTTGTTTTAGCCTTTCATAAACAGAGGGACAACACAAAGGGGTCTACAGACTGACTATTGTGTGTTGTACACAACATATAGATGCTGAGTTACAGTTGTTAAGGAAACCTACATCCTTCAGGATACACACTAATCCTATCATGTGCTTAGAAACTTGCAGAGAACAGATTCATCATTTCTCTTTTGTTAACCACAACCTACCACAGACTATCTATGCCTGGGAACTCCTTTATTTTTCACGTACATTTCCTCTTAGTTGGTTAAAACACTGAACAACCAATAATGAGTCTTACCACTTTTAAGAAACCAGGCTCTTTACTTATGAAGCTGATTGCATCAAATCATCTATATATAGCTAATTGCTCTATAGCAAATACAGATCAAATTAATCATCTGCTTGGAGCATCACAGTCTCTGTAAGCACTACATTCCACGGCAACAGTATTGTATTGTCACTGTGCTGCCTCCTGAAGTGGGTCTATGCCAATCTTATGTAGGATGTAACAACAACAAATAAGGAGTACTGCAAAAGTTTGGAGAGACCAGGAGTGATTCAGTTCTGAATTTCTCACCAATACAAATGATATGGTCTGCATTAGGGAGTAATACTGCCAGCTGTGCTGTCATCACTTCATACACGCTATCCTCGTTTTTGGTGTATGATGATTACACAGGTGACAAGGAAGGTCATGCTACTATGCTACTGCAAAAAAAATGGTTTCCTCTGCAGGGACCTTTTCTCAGTGTCACAAACTAACTGCCCATTCACTGTCAGCTATGTGCAAGCTTCCCAGTTTGAATGGCTTTGCTCTAAAACCTTGATGTGACACGCACAGAAGCTTGTTGAAGTGTAAGGAAAAAAAATTACCTAAACCCGTTAAAACAACTTCTGATTATCTCTTGCAGCCAGAGTGATCCTCTAGGATGATTAGGAGGGTTTTCTCATCTGTCACAACCTCAGAAAAGCTGTCAACCACATCTCACCTGCCTCTGCTTTACTAGAGAACAACAAACTGGAAGCTGCAAGCAAGCAATGTGTGCCTTTACCAGGCTGCTCCTAATAATAAGAATTATCCCCAGGGGTGCCATTTTTCACGATCCTTACATATCACCTGTAGATCTGTAATTTGATCGTTCTTTCTGGTCTTTCAAATAATGAAAGTGTTCAGAGATTTAAGAAAAAAAGTCAAAGTCTTGCTGTCACTAGCTTCCAAAATTTTAACCTTTTCTACTTAGTGCTGTAACAATTGACTGCAGAGCATGTTGTGATATGGGGTAAAAAAGCCAACAAATGTTGTTAAAAAGTCTTATTTTCACATAGGTTGAAATCTTGCATGAGATGCATCCAGCAACACCACTTGAAAAGCTTGCAATTCTCAGCATCTCCATTGTTGATATTATCATCAAAAGCCATGAAACAAGTCAAGTCTGGTGATAAGAGCTATGCCTGTCACAAGTGAAGCACCATGCAGTTATCAAAACACTAAATCACTGTAATCACCAACTGATGTTTATCTTGGACACACCAAAATTATTTAAGCAAACAGACCTGAGCTAACCACCATGCACTGAATATCCCCCATAAAGAAAATGAACCAAAGAAAATTAACTGACTGAATATAAACTCTATTCACCAAAGGTTCATTTTTGCATGAGAACAATTAATCAATTTGCAGTTTGTAAAGTATTCTTTGTATGCTACTTTATCCTATTTATCATAATGTTTCACATCTTCTCTAGCTTTAAGGAAAACAGAAACTTATATTGCTGCCTGTGGGGAGAGGTGCACTGGGAAACAGCAGGAAGAAAGATGATCTGTAAGGCAATTTCAATGGAAGCATTTCCCTTTTTCCCTGTACTCAGTTCTTTTCTTCAGTAGGAGAAGGTATTTGGCCACTTTCCCAACATCTTAACATGTTCTGAAGGTCCCTTTTTCTTCCCACAGGATGAAAGGAGATGCAACTACATTCTGCCACTATCAGGTGAAAGGATGATACTTGGCTCCAGCACAGAGCTACCACAGTCTTCATTAGTGAAAAAGAGATTTTCTATAACCATTTGATGCAAGAACATGAAACTACAGGTGATAAAGAAGTACAGCAGTGGCTTAGTGAATGAGCTGGCCTGAACAGAAAATCAGCAAGCATTCCCAGGAGAAAGTAGGCTTTTAAAGATATGCTGGAGGATAAGAAGTTCACTTGTCTTTCACCACACATTCTATGTGTGATATACAGCCTTTGGTGAAACCAATATCTGATCTGGCAAGACAGATTAGACCACAATACAAATGCAGAGATAATAGTGAAGATGCTGATCACAGGTGTATAGTTTGACTGCCATTTGGATAACCACACGGTCACGGTATGAATGAACTCATAGAAGCTGGACTGTACATGAGGAATCCTGTTGTCTCCAATACATCCCTCAGTTTGCTCCTAAAAACCTACTGGTAATTAGTAATATGTGGTACCATTGCTATTGTAATATGTGGTACCAGATTGCTGCACTTTTACTGTTTTTGAAGTCCAGGTGAGAGGGTATACACAGAACATCTGTGCAGCTCTTACCAATGCAATATCTTGCCTTATGGTGCTCACAGTTAAAATTATGTTTTGGAAACTCTATTTTTCTGCATCTTGCAACAAATGCTTACACACAGGCACACCCATATGGCCCACTGTTGCTCAATTTTGCTTAAGATCTCTTGGCATTTGCTGTGCAGGATGCAGGTATGTGTGCATACCTGTATGCACACACACACTCATTGTATATACTGCCTACTGCACTTCCTAAGAGTTCTGCTGATAATTTTTGTGACATTCCCCTTCTTACTCCCTTTTGCAAACTCTTTGGTTGCATCCAGCACAGATGGGACTTGGGGATTTCCTGTTCAACAGGAACCTTTGGGTGGAGCACCACTGTCACCAGCAGTACGTCCTGTTTTCTCTCCTCCTTTAGGCGTAGTCCCATCTCTGATTATCTACAAGACTTTATCACTGTGATTCCTAAACTCTGGCATTGCTCATCTGCAGGTGACTTACATACCTGCAACTGCTGGCTTCTTGGTGTCCCGCTGCACGACTGTTCTAACCAGAAAGTCAAGCACTGTTTGACCTTACTTCACCACTTTAGGAACACTTGGAACCAATGCATTGCTCTCTTACTGCCTAGATATATTTACTGGGGGAAGGATGTTGCTGGGGAAGGGCCAGCTTCTGAGATAGAGAAACTGTCCACCTGATAGGCACCACCACAGGCATGGAGGTTGGTGGTACTGAGGGGCTGGCATGATCAAAAAATCTTGTGCCAACTTTCTGCACTTCCGACTTGGCATATTCTTCCCCTCCAGGACTGCCTGCTAGCTTGCTCCATGTATAATGTTCTCCATGTCTCAGACTTGCTCAACAATCCCCTCTTCCACTCTCATGCACTTTTTCTCTACTCTGAATCACAGAATGGTTGAGGTTGGAAAGGACCTTTGAAAGTCACCACTTCCAACCTCCTGCTCAAGTAGGGTCACCTAGAGAAGCTTAACTGGGACTATGTCCAAATGGCTTTTGAGTATCTCCAAAATCTTCCTTACAAGTGTCCTTCAGCTGTTTATACACTTGATGAGATCCCTCTCAGAGCCACTTCTTCTGCAGGCTGAACAATCCCATCTCTCTCAGTCTTTCCTTATAGGAGAGATAGTCTACTCCCTCAATCATCTTCCTGGCCCTTTACTGGACACTGTTCAATAGCTCTAGGTCTCCCATGTACTAGGGAACCCACAACTGTTCTCCAGGTGTGACCTCACCTGTGACGAGTAGGAGGGAAGGATAACCTCCCTTGACCTGGTCCTTCTCTCTCTCTGTCCTTATTTGTCCCTTCTTAAATGATCCATCTTTTCCTCATTATCTTTGTGTCCATCTAAATCCTTCTTAAAGACATTTGTAGAACTAGTATGCTGTCAGATTTTCACCTTGCTTTTTGAAGTACCATGAATTCTTCACAAACCATGAGAATTTCATATGCAAATAGTGATCAGATCTCAAATAACAAACTTTTCTTTTTGCTAGGCAGTAAAAAGGTAACAAAATGTTAACTATGAACCTCCATCGCAACCCTTAATAAAACTAACCAGAAAAAAATCATACTACCAGCAGAATTTTTTTCTCATTAACAACCTTTTTTCCTTTTCTATATTAGAAATTCTTCATTAGCTTTACCAAACAAAAATATAGGTAAAAATAATGATGCAATCTACCCCCTTTAGCAAACACAACTGAATTTTTTTCTCAAAGATGCAGAGTTCAGCATGAGAAGAGGTATGCCTTTACTAATGTCCTCTCCAGAGCATTGATTTACACAGATGCATTACAGGCACCTACTTCCACAAAAGGTAACTGGAATTAAGAGCATCTGTCTGATTTCTAATCAGTGTTGGGAGGTAATATAGATGTTAGCTCCAAATAACTGTACAATCCAGTTATTACTGTACTAGCACTACAGTAGCACCTAGGAAGGTCCTTGTGCTAAATACAATGAAAAAGCATAACCCATACCAAAAATTGATATGGGGGTACCTTGGCATGGGTGTTGGACTAGGTGATCTCCAGAGGTCCTTTCCAATCCTAACTACTTTGTGATTATCTGAAAAAGCTTAGAAACGAGGCTATGGGAGATAAGAGGGCAGGAAGACAAATAAACAAGTAGTAAGACAACGTGTCAGCAGTGCAGCTGCTAGTGCCAGGCAGAGTATACCAATTAGTCTTAGCACATATTTCTGGACTAGCAGACTACCTTAAAAAGCATCATGCACTACTTTTTTTTCTGTGTAAAATATCAGTATTAATGTTTAAGTACCTGTATTAATTAAAATGTATTGCACATTGAAAGAGTTATATTAATCTCAGTTGGTTCAGTATAATGACATTTAAGCATAAACACATAGTATTTATAGCCACAGTCATTGCAATATTCGTGGATTTTTCTACCCTAATTAATCCACAAGGAAGACTGTGATATGAGAAACAGATAATAACAAATAATAAATGAATTATAAATATAATATATAGAAATTATATAATACATAAATTATAAATTTAAAATAATATATAGAAAAAGAAGTTTAAAGGAAATCACATACAATTTAAGATTAGATAGGTTAAGATTAGATTATAATTAGACAAAATTGTTTATGGAGATTAGATGCCAACAACAGACCAGGCGTGTACCTAAGAGCTAAGCTATGCAGAAGCATTTTATGTGCTCACACCATGGGAACATTCAGAGCACGTCTAACACAAGATTTGTTTCACAACATAAACTTGTGTAGTTTTAAACATACTAGTAGAGCCTTAGATCAGGGACAATTGTGTAAGAGGCTGTCAGATGAAGTACATTTTTGTGCTGCTGTAAGCAACTTCTGACTTAGAATCTACCATTCCAAATTTTAACATTTCATATTAATTTTAAATTATACCTGTAACTAGCATAGCCAAAAAAATACTATATATAGATTTAATCTTAGAGCAATAGAGATATAAATAAAAACCTAAATGTTTAAAACACAAAATTCAAGAAAATACTGCATACATGAAGCATTTCACTTTCACCAAAGTCATCAAATTTCTTTCAGTAAGGCTGTTGACTTTTAATTTTTTCTCTATCCTCCTTACTTTTTTTGCTAACTGAACGCAACAAATGACTTTTGGAGATTCATCCTTCCTTTTTATCTTTTTAGGCTAATTAAAGATTTTGAATATTTTCTCAGTTTGGAAGCATTAAAATACTCACCAAATATAAGATAATAGGGAAAATAAGGAAAATAGAGACTAATTTTAAGAAGTATTAGAACTGAGTTTTATAAAATTACTACTCCCCCTTACTACCCTACACCCTTTCCCAAAACAGAAAACCTGAAAAATAGTTCTTAAATATTTTAGAAAGTTCCAAGAAAGTTCCAGAAGAAGAGAACTAAAATAAAGAGAGGAAGAGAGGAACTAAGAAAAAAAAAAGGGAAGGGATGGAAAAAATGGAAGATAAGCTCACACATTTTGACAATACTCACCCTATTACACAAAGTGACAAAAAGGAGAATACAAAGGAAGCAAGATACCAAAATGCAGAAAATTCAAAATATTTGGAAACACATTTTGTGAAACAAACTTGAAAACTCTCTATTACCTACCATTTTAAATGAGAAACATCTTCCAAATATTTATTTTCTTTTCCTCTTCAGCATTTTGATCACCTGTATGAAAAATAACTCCTTCCAGCATCTCAAAACTTTGTTTCTGGTGTTCCCTCTCTCTCCTTACTAGGTAAATGGAGATGACTTTTTGCTAACTGCCAGTTCCATAAAAACCTCTCATTTTGTTGGCAGATGGAGAGAAAACTTTGAAAACAGGACTTGCATTTAGGAGGCCTTGGTAGAGTTTGAGTTTGAAACAACTCACAGAACCATCAAGGTTGGAAGAGACCCTCAAGGTCATCCAGTCCAACTGTCAACCCAGCACCACCATGACCACCCCAAACCATATCCCCACGTGCCACATCCAGACCTCCTGAACACTTCCAGAGACAGTGACTACACCACCTCCTTGTGTAACTTACCCCAATGCCTAACCACTCTTTCAGGGGAATATGTTTTTCTAATATCTAACCTGAATCTCCATTGGTGCAACTTAATGCCATTCCCTCTTGTGCTTTCACTTGAGACACGATGATCATGAACAAACAGGTGCAGAGTGACTGCTACCAGGAGGTTCTGGAAAGTCATTTAGCAGGCTTCCTCCCTCTGTTCCTAGGAAAAGAGTTTGGTCGGTATTAGCTGGCTGGCTACTCAGATATAGAGGACTTCAGGCCTGGTATTTCATCTTGGATATTTACTCTTCAGTATATATTCAGACAATAGCATCAACCATATAGTTTCACTGAAAAATCCCATACCTGTTATCTGTTAAAAGCACCCAGAAATCCAGCGCAGAAATCCACCCTATCATGATCAGATAACTGGCTCCTTGATGCCTAAAGTGTCTTTACTAAGGTTGTCATTTACAACTACCATAAACCTGACCCAAAACCATGCAGATAGCCTCCAGCTACAAATCTAGCAGTGCTATACGATATCCTGTTTCCTCAGATTTGCCCTGTGGCAGAAGCCTGAACAGCAAGTACACAGAGGCATTAAAGAACAGCTGAGACAGCATTACCTGAAGAGCCAAACTCTTTGGTTACTCCTAAGAGTTTTCTAAATGGTATTTGGACTCTCATGAGGTTCCTTTTTCAATCCTTTCTTTTGAGTGAAGTGTCAGAGGTGAAACCTCACCGAAGGGTATCTTTGTATCAATCTCACACCACCCTCTGAAATTTGTTGCCGTATCAGTTTCTGGGAAAGACCAGAGCTCAGTTCATGGTCACTATAACTGCATACACTCCTTTAAATATATAGCCTAGTAACAATTCAGCTGCCTGTATCTGGATAAACCCCATGAATATACTGCACAAATGGTGCTGTGAGCATAACACTGGAGTACCAACAGTTCTGCTTTCATGTGTAAGGTGTACATATGAATGACTAGTGTATAAAAACAATGCAAGTGCTCTGCAGCAGATTTAAAATTAAGTTAGTGTCTAGGCTAAAAATGCCTAGTTTGCATTTTCAGCCATGTGGTAAAAGAAGGTAGGTGATACTTTTAGATACAGTCAAGTCAGATACACTCCTTAGCAAAGATTGAATGAGTATGTCTTTGCCTGGAAATCAGAAGAAGCAAGCAGGAGGGAATCTTCTAGACCCTGCACAAATCCATCCCTGCCCTACACCCCCATTCTTAATTACTCTTATTCTTCATTTCCATTATAATGCCAGTGCCTCTGGCACCACTGCTTCCTTGGGAACTCCCTCTGCCTCCACTTCCTGCCAGCTCCTTGTATACGAAACTCCTTCCACCTCAAGGACAGGGAAAGGCAGACACCCTCTTTTTCATCTTAATCCCTTGTAAAGCACACTGCCTTTTACTGAGCTTGCCAAAGCAATCAGAAATGGTGCTGCACAACTAACAAAAATAATTATCAAGCTTTGATGATCATCCAGGATGGCTTTTATGTGTTTTCTCTCTCCATTTGCACTGTGAGTCTCATGAGACTGAATTTAATTTTCCCTGCTTGCTGTGAACATTTAAAAAATAGTCTCGTCCATAAAAATATCCAAAGTCTTGCACTGAAAGTCTGTTCTCATGCTTAAGACCAGTTTTGCCCCTGCAGCATTTTGTGCTGTGCAGACTCTCTGCAGTGTCACAATAGTAATTAAATTTGCACAAAATCCTTCATCCTCAAAGAATCACAAAGCACCTTTAGACTTTAAAAACTCTGAAATACACCTTCTGTTTATAGGAATGGAAAGTTGTTTTCCCATCCTTAAAACCCCATCACAATACTAGGGATGAGGTCGGAGGTCAGTGTCAGGAGATGTGCAGACACTGTCCATCACATTGTGCTGTCAGAACTCTGGCAGTAATCCCAGAGGAAACCTGCCTGCCCCGACATACATCACCTCCGCAACATAAATGTGTGCTACTGCCATCTGCCAGCCACCCAAGACACCCACATCACCAAAGAGAAGTGACTTTTTTGCCTTCTTGTTTTTGCAGCTCCTGAAACAAATCTATTTTTAAATTCAAGTTCCAATTTTCCACACCTGAGCCACGTCAGAGTCACCTTCCATGAGCTGTGAAGCAGCATCATTTGAAGGATGTTGGCATTAGTAGCATCCTCAACTCTGTGTTGTCTTTTTTGTGGATTTTTGAGTTTCTCTGGAATGAGCATCACTCCTGAGCATCTCCCTGTTAAGACTTAAGCTCCTCCAGGACAGTGTTCCCAGTGACACACACTGGCAGAGGTCCCAACACAGCCCCCTCCAGTACCAGAGAATAAAAGAGCATTCAAGCTAGAAGATGACTCAAACCCAACTTTCATATGCTCTTGGCTAAATCCTACTTTCTTCACTGACTTCCTTGGCCAAAGTGTAATATATTCATTATACGCAAAGAAATTAAAGAAATGGAAGAAAGGTAATTAATTTGCCTTTTCTTTTTTATTATATGACATGATGTACTGTTTTCCCTGGTAAGAAAATGTCCTCATTTAGGGGCTCATAACTGGATAAATGTCTGTCCAAGTATTACTGACTCACTACAGTTCAAAGGAGACTTTTAAAAATTTTGTTTATGAGAGAAGAAATTGGCTGAGAGGGGTTTTTTTTACCCCAAAAACAAGCAGCTACTGATCAGCCCTTCAGTGAATAAAATATAAAATTGTCTCAAGATCTTGTGTTATTCTTCCAAGCCCTCTTACCAAAACAATTTTTTTTTCATCCAATTACTGATTGCCCTTGACAGAATAACTAGGTTGAACTGCAATTCCCTTGTGTTGAATAACAGAATCAAATAAATCTTGTCACACTGAAAAAATAAAATATCAAATAAGACCAATTATCCAATTTTTATCTTCTTAGAATCTGCTCCTGTTTCAGAGCATATCTTCAATTAGGTCAAACAAAAGTTTTGGTCTTGTATTCTAAAGCAAATGTACTGTGATGCTGTCTGGAAGAAACCTACAATGACAAGAGCTGGAAGAAGCAAAGAGAGGGACAGAGACAGAGAGAAAATGGGCCATGGTAGATTGTCAGCAGGGTGGAGGCAACACCTGAGAGGACAAGGAGGTAGCTGGCTAACCTGAGACTGTCCCCTTGCTCTGCAATATGGCCCTGTTTTGCAAAGTAAGGAGCCAATCTGTCCAGTCACCAGGGCTGGGATTCCCCATGAAAAACTTGGCCACATGGCTGGCAAGGGAGGGGTGGAGGATGAGGCAAGAGTTCTGTCAGAATCACTCCTCCACATCTCAGTGTGGGATGAGCCTTCCAAAATACAGAGCCGTTCTCCAAAGTACCAAATGCCCTGAGCTAAAATCAGCCCAATTAAAAGGAGCTGGCAATTTAATGGATGAAACTCTTCACCAACTGGTATTTAAACAGCTGAAATGAAAGATTTAGTGTGAGAGTGTGTTCTCTCTCACAAGACAAAACAAACCACCCTACCAACGAAATAAACAAACACAAATCTGCTCTCTGTGCTAGGCAAACTATCTAGAGACAACAAGAAGATTTGCGCTCATGAAACCAGGACCAGATCCAAACCCACTGATTGCTTTGGCAGTTCTGCTTAGGTCTGAATAGGCCAAAACCCAGTCAAAATCCCTTAAAACACATTGGCAGATAAATTATTTTAGCTGAAAATCCCACCAGCAAAATATAACACAATATATAAATGCTACTCTCTGTTCATAATTTTTGCACTCCTCTAGATACCATAAATAGAAGAATTTTATTATTATTTAAATTCATCCCTATTCAATGTACTCTTTATACATGATCTGAAACCAAACCAAGCTGATTTGTGCCATCTACTGGTAAAGCAAGGATTTCCAACTCCTAAGTATTTCAAATTTACTACCAAACTTATTTTAAATGTTTCAGTTGTTATTAACTATATACAAATGTATCACATCTTTGCATACAATCTCATATATGCCCTATCTGATAAAGGAGACTGCTCACATTTTGTGAAGGTGATTGATAAAACCATGTTGGACAAATTAAATAGTGGGCAGCTTTAATTAGAGTGACATGATTATGATACTACTGAAAACTAAAATTTTCTCCCAGTAAGCCTGGAAACTGGGTAAGACCTATTTCTTAGCTTGATCTATCTTTCTGCTAATGAATTGCAGCGTTCACGTTCTGACTAATGCTCTTACACATCTGAGTCACAAGTGTGAACCGCTGCTCTCAGCTGAGGTGTTCACAGCAGAGTTGAGGCTGGGCTGCCCCTCTTGTACAAGGCACTGTCAAGATCTCACACTGGCACAGTGTGGTTAAAACTCACTACTCACAGTCCAGAAGGCTGAACTCAAACTGTGACCAGCTTCCTCAGAGAAGCACATCCCTGGAGAAGGGAGATGCCCTTATAGGAGAAAAATAAAAATGACCTAACTTGAATAGTGCAGCAGAATGAGTAAATGAGACATGCTATCTTTTGGAAGTGAAAGACAGAGAAAAGGTTTTTTCAGCTTCAGGACAGAGTTGGCGAAAGGAGAAATGGGCGTCAGCTGGCCATGAATATATTTAGGCTGGAAATTAGAAGGCTCCTAACCATCAGAAGAAAGAGGTTCTGTGACAGCCAGCCAAGGGGAGCGGTGGGGGCACACAATCTAACTAGTTTTAAGATAGATCTTGGTAACTTAATGAAAGGGATTATGAAACGTGGATGTCTACAACAGTAGAAAACTGGACTTAATGACCCAGAGAAACCCTGCTAGCCCTCTGTTCCCACATTTCCCAGAATGTTCCTCTGCTTTGACTTCAACATGGTGTCCAGCTTCTGACAGAAGTAGATTTAGTTGCCTGTCAGAAGGCTCCAAATTACGGAATAGTTCTGCTGTTAGTTCTGTTGATCCCAAACCCTCTCATTAGTTGGGATGTGATTTGGTAGGAGTGGCCAATTGCCTTTTGTCTCTAAATCTTATGGTGCATTTGTTAGATCTGCCTTCTAAAGCTTTTAAACATAGTTTGTATTCATTTTTATAGCAGGCTGCAGGCAACTGGTGAATCAAAAGTGAATTAAGCAAAACCAACCTTTTTAGCGTACAATAGCTAAGGGATCAACTAAGATGTAATTCTCTGTCATGTTTAGCAGAAATCACAATGACAGAAAAAAAGGAGGTGGGAAAGTCACTGTAAGTATGATTTGCAATGTAAGTAACTTGGTAAAAGATGATTATTTATTTCTAAGTGATGTCATGTTGCTTTTGAGTATGCTTCCATATAAATGAGACACTGAAGACTCTAATGGGTCAGAGACATTGCCCAGTATCTGCACATATTCCATAGTTGCTTCAAATATAAATGATGTCCTGTTTAAAAAGGAGGGGAATTGGCTGAGCCCCCAGACTTCCACTTGTAATGAGCAGAAACAGTGAACACTGGTTGACCTCTGAATAAAATACCTGAAATCTCTCAAACTGAACTCTCAAAATTATATGTCCCTTTTGAAAATTCAGTTAAAAAATAAACATACAATTAAATCTATCAGCTGATACTGTTAAGAACAGCACTCTGCCTTTCTTTCTGTGTTTCCATTTCACCTTCCCCAGCTGCTACAGAGACAAAGTAGCAGTTCTGTGCTCAGGACGTGATGGGGAAGTGTGAGTGCCTGTGAACTCATGCACAAAAAGCAGAGGAAAGGCAACACGTGCAGTTCCCCTGGTACCTGATGGAATTCTGCACCTCTTGCTGTCTGTGACTAAGCACACAGCAAGAAGTTTTTATGAGGATCCTCTGAGAATCGTTTCATTTTCATTTCCTGAAGTAGAAAATGTCAGCGTACTTGAACTACTTTGTTCAGGTGTCCAAGTGAATCATATTTAATCAGGAAAAGTGGAAATACAAGAAAGGCAACCTAATACACTTTCAAATTATATTTAGCTGATCTTCCCCTTTTTGGAAGGATTTGCTGTTTGGAAACACGTAGCCTGGCTAGACTCTGTTTGACAGCCAGAACATACAGAAAGAACAATCTATCAGGCATCTTACAAAAATATTCCTCTGATGTGTCCAGCTATACTTGCCATGCAGAGTGGAATAATTTGGAATAGAAGAAAACTGGCTCTAGATGAGGTCCTCTGGCACTAACTCTCTATCACGTGGATGTGTAAACTTACTGCTTACCTGAGTAAAGTGAGAGGCATCAAGAAAGTCCCATTGAGCTTAGTAGAAAAATTAGTACAAGCAGAACTTGAATCTGCAGCATTATCTTTTTGCCCAAAGGTCATCACCCTCGCCACAGCTGCCCCAGTACAGTAAAAGAATAAAGACATTAATGCCAACCTGGTCTTAACCTCCGGGGAACAATGCAGGTGTCTTTCTCCACAAAAATCTTCAAACTTGCAGCATTTCTCCCTGCTTGGTTCTCCCTGCTTCCATCCCTTCAGACTCAACGACAGAAGAGCTGCTGTGAAATATAATGCAGTCAACAAGCAAGCTATAGGAGTGCTCCCAAGTGGGTTTTCAAAATGGTTCTGTAACTCTGTTTCCCTCCATCAGTGAAGATGTACAGTTTGCTATTGCCATATAGCCATCAATTATATATGGTATGTCCTGAAGCAAGTTCTAAACTTTTTAGATTGGGCTTTTCATTTTCTAAATGACAGGTAAACATTTCTACTGGTGTTCTGTTTCTTCAGATGGTCCATCCAGATAAATCAGAGTATATTACTATAAGTTTGTATTGCTCACTGATATTTTATTACATGAACCTAAACTGCTGCTTGATTAGTGTTCAGATGATATCATAGATCAGCTTCTGTAAAGGGTCAATAGAATCTAAAATACCCCTAAACACTTTTATGTAGGAACTAATAAAATCTTTACTCCACCATGCTCCTACTTCTCATCCTTAAAAAAGAAACAAAAACAACCAAGTGGGGAAATGAGACCACACTGCAGCATGTTCAAATATAAATGTGAACATATATGAAACTATTTCAAGACTGAGACTAGTAAGTCACATCATTAATATTCTTGTCTTCCTGATGGCAGCAGGAGGTATATAACTTCCTTTATTTTAAGCATAAGATTTAATCATTTCAAGCATAAGGTGTCTGATACCCATCAGTGCACCCTGAACCTTTTCTCTCGAATAATCACTTATTCTCCTCTTTTTTCTTTTTCAGGAATTGTTTATTTCTCTACTAAACATGCTGAAGCATGATTAATTGAAAATACCTTTAGCAATGAGATTCTGGAAAATACTATTTCTATTTAATTGTACTTTTCATATTAGATTTGGTGACATTAACACCCAAAAACTTGATGATGTCACTCTCAGCTTCATTTGAAGTTTCTTCTACAGCTTAGATGTTGCTGATACTGTGGTTTTCTTGGTCTTTAGTACAACAGTAACCTAGAAGACTATTCATGTCACTTACAAAATGGGTTGTGCCAAAGATGCTTGCATGTGTGCAGATCTTATGATTTGAAAAATGAATAAAAGAAACATGCAGCTGTGATTGCCCTATATTTTGAATGTAATAATTTTAACTTAAGCCAGGGTAATTGCTACTTAATACAGATTTAAACCATTAGTTTCACTCCCATGTTATGACCACAATAACAGTAGCTTCCCACTTTATAGCTTGCTTGATTTTTTTACTTCTGTGCAATTGCAAAAACTGGCAAATATGTGTGGGTTTTCTTTTTCTTTATTGGTTCTGAAGGGAACTCAAGATTTGCATTTTACAGATACTTTTCTGAGGTCTCAAATGTTAACTTTGAATTTCTTTATTCCACTACTAAACTGGGTTTTACCACTAATTCAATAATGTTGCTTTTCACTTCAGATATTAAGACCCTGTAATCTTGGAGTGCAGGCAAAAGATCAAAAGCAATTATCCCAGGTGAACAATTTACCACTCACTGCCTTACCTGATCTTTCACTTCTAACCCTTTTCCTATGAGAGGGAAGAACATGGCTTAAATCTCATGAACAGCAATTCTGGATGCTTGCTTTTGCAGCTCTGTATCTTAGAAGCAAAAGCATAGATTCTGGCAAAACACAAAATGAGAAGATAGACTATAAAGAGAATTCTGCAATGACAAAAACAGGTCAAACTCTTAAGCAGCATAAACACAGTGGCTACGCCTACAGAGAGGACTCACCTCTTTCCAGGAGACACAAAGCTCCTCATGCAAAGCAAGCACCCTTCCACATGATACATATGGTGCCTCTTTGCCAGCATAGTTGCTGAGTGCATTCACAGCCTTTTTCAGAAAAAAAACCACCCACATTTTGGTGTCCCAGCTCTGAGCACAATGTAAATGCTAATGTACATACAAACATTGTGAAATATTCACTGCATAATGTCAGTACTCCTGATGGGACCAGGGTGTTTTGTTTGCTCCACAGGTAAGTCCCTCTTCTAGCACTTACTTAATTTAGAGCCCATCAGAACATTTCTGCATGCAGAGAGGAAAAACACTCTAAATAATAGCTCCACAGATACCACTTAAAAATTTCCTTGAACACATTCCATCTAACAGGGACTGTCTGTACTTTCAACTATATGAAGCAGCTGGTTTATGTCTACATGAGGCAACAGTAATGTGTGTGAGTGGCAGTCAGTGGATTTCTGTCAGTGAGAGGTTTGCTTGATGACACCTTCTCTCCCCTTAATATGCACATGAAAGTTAATGAAATTCATTAGCCTTACATGTTCTCAACCCATGATTTAAGCCATGGACAGAAATCCAAGCTGGAGTGTGAGGGTGTGATGTGGCTGTTCACCACACAGAGTGGCAGAGCTTGACAAAGCAAAAGCCCAGCTCCCAAATCTGAGTTTATTCAAAAAAATGCATTGGATTGGGTAGACCTACTGAAAAGCTGAGTCAAAACTTCCAGATCAGGCTCCAGATAATTAATTTCCAGTAATTTGGCTTGGCAGGCGCCACTGTTTTCCAGCCAAGTACATGAATAGCAGCAATTCGTTGGCTGTGGGGGAAGAGAGGGGGAGTGTGTTAGCATTCCTAATTATCTGGAGAAAGTTCTTTTATGCTGTGATTGCAGATTTACATGATGTTCAGCCAGCACCAAAGCAGAAAGCACTGGTACTGCAGTGCACTATTCAGAGGCATGTGCTGAGCTGTAGCTCCCCTGCAGCCACTGTAACCACAGCATTTGCAACCACCAGTTCAAAGCACTCCCATCTAGACAGGCAGCAGAACCAGATACAGAGGGGAGCTTGATGACCTGGGTCTCTTCAGTGTGTTTTGCCACAGGAGAAATCTTGATGCTTCACACTTCTGTTGCATCTTAAGGAATGAAAATTCACACCTCATAAAAGCATACTCAGCTTGAGCTAAAATACTTCACTGATATACTGGTACATTCACTTGGGCCAGTGATGAGGAAGAGAATTCAGTTAATGAGAATTCAAAGCTTACCATGGAGGCTAACTGCTCCAAACAGAGGAATTTTATTGACAGAATCACTTTAAACAACATCACATTACACAATTACTTTCTTGAACTGATGAATGGAAAATATGACAGATCTGCTTTCTGCCTTCAATATATCCAAAGCTCATGAAAAGTCAGTGGAGAACTGTCTTTGTTTCTGCATGAGAAAAGTCAACAGTAGGAATATATAAACTGTAAAAACGTTGGCATGGCATTATTTGACTTCACTCATCTTGAAATCTGTGTTTGAAAGATTCAGTATTTTCCATCTAAACCCCCAATTTTAAAAAAAGCTGAGTTTTTTTCTACATTTATTTCCCATTTTTTTCCATATGTACATGCATTTTGTGACCAGACATAGTTCCTTTTTCCAGAGCATGGAAAAATGAAAAGAAGGTAGAAATGCCTGTATCTATTGTTATTGATATGATAAACAGACAATTCCTTATAGGAGTTTGCAGTTTCCTGATAGGCAAAATTCTACTCACAGTTTCACCCAAGAAGTTATTTTTATCCTTGGAGAAGTTACGGCAGTGTAACTCAAACTTTGGGCACAAGTTAACAGTGAAATTCTATTGAGGAATCCTTTCCTCAGCTTTCAAGACCTCCTTATGGTTTCAGGAAGAGTTTGTATGGTACAGTAGTTATACAAATGACACAGAAACTGTCTGCAATAGTGGAAGACACAGCAGGGTTTCTTTGAGGGTTTTTTGTCAATATGCTATGATTAACAGAATCTGTGCAAGATTTGTAACTTATGATCCTTATTTTCTTCATTCTTAAAAATCCAGTGCCAGAAAACACAAGGAACTCTGCTCTGTCCAGAGAGAAATTTATTCTGGAACTCCTGTCTAATACAGATTTTATGCCTCCACAATATTTCCACCTTCCCTTATATATAAGTTATTTCCATTAAGTCACATGTTTTGAGGTCTAATTCACATGTGTTTCTACGGAGCAGACAGTCATGGAGTGACTGTTTAGTGTAATGACAAGTAACAGCACAGAGCGGAGCAGTGGTTGCCAGCAGGAAATGCAAGTTGACAGGCTTGTACAAATGGCAGCACTTAAAAGAGATGGGCAGTTAGCTTTGCATTTGCATTTTCTGTGCCAAGAAGGGGGAAGCAAAGTTTTTCCTGAGAAAGGGTATGAAATGCAACTTCCTTCCTCTTGCTAGACAGGTGTAGTGCCATCAGGCTCAATCCTGTCAGCACTGGCCATACAGAAAGAATCTCTCTTGGCACCTGCTGGAGTCATGGTTAGCTGTGCTAATAATCATGGGGAACATCTGGCTTGCCACTGCAGAAGTGCAAGAAAAGTTGAAGGACCGTACTGAAGTCTCGAGCTGGTACCCAAAGGCAGCCAGCATCTATCCCATCAATTTTGTGTATCCTAACCAAGCAAGTAAGGGGCAAGGACATGGGTTCTGGAGAACACAGAGCTTTTACAGACACACAGTGAAAATACAGTGTACAAGTGAAAAATGGAAGGGCAAAGGACAGCATGGATTTCTGGCATGTAAAATTTTTCTTTCAACTGGAAGTGGATCTACATGCTTTGAGAGGCTTATGTGGGGTTTGGAACCAAATAGATAAATATAAAGCAAGTGAGCATTTGCAGAACTGAAAGGTATGTTAAAAGAAATTGCTTTCAGAAAAATATTTAGATCAGAAACCCATCAGCAGCCTTCCTGCATTAGAGATTCAGAGGCCACTTAGCAGCTGCCAACAAAATGGTTGCTGGGAGCTTGTCAAAGAGAGCCACATGCTGTTGCTGGGAAAAATCTTTCACAACTGAGCTTGGCATATATGCTTGGGACTGCCAGGGAGCAGGAGAGACCAACTAAACTGCACACTTACCATTGACCACAATTAGTATGAATATACTTAAAATCAGGAATGTAAGTGCAAGCTACCAGCAGCCCTGCACTTCATCTGTATGCACCTCTGTCTGCAGTTTGCATGTTGTCCAGGTCACACCCAAGGAAATGAGCTGGTGGATGGACAGCAAATGAGAACTCAGGCCAACAAGCTTGGTGACACAACAGTGCCAGATCCCCACGCTCCCGCTTTTGAGAAATGTAAGGTCTGTGCTTCACCTGGAAACTGGCACACAGTAATAAGAATATGCAATTTTTTCTGTGTGAGAGCAGGACATCTTCACTGCCAGTAAAGAGGACACTGACTGATAACTCAAACTTGGAGCCTTTGGTCATCATGGGTTTCAGAGAAGGGCATATGTCAGCCACCATCCAGTCTCGTTCTTTGGGAAGGAGCAGCCAGGGTACAGATGTCAACAGTTTCAGCTGTTGTATGCATGAGCTATGCAATACTTTGAAATTACCCATTTTTAAATGTCTGAAATACCAAGAAGGCTTTACATCCCTCAGGTTTACTCTTTTGGTACTACATGAAAGAATTCTCTCCACAATTGACACAGGCGATACTCCTGTAGCAGCTGCTGTATTAAAATTCCTTAACATTGGTGAGAATAAAGATATCCAAAATACTTTTCAAATAAGCAACACAATAGCTTCAGTTATAATGAAGACTTGTAGCATATTCCCTGAATATACAGATTTATTGAGTATCCCATGATACAGATATTGCTCTAGACTTAAAATCTTTGAAACACACATAGTGAATCATAGGTCATTTGCACAGAACAGAAGATTGAAGATTAGATCATTAGGGGAAAAAAAACAAAACAAAGATCACATGTATGGGGTGTATGTATATACAATATATTCAAATTAACTTAATAGGAAAAATCTGTCTCTGTCTCACGACCAAAGAAAATTGAAAATGTAACAGGATATTCCATTTCTTACACTTTTCATGATAATTTACACTCTGACAGAGTAGAATATGGTAATTTCTCTGCATAGACAGAACAACTTCCACTATTTCTAACAGGAAATAGTAATTTTAGGTTACCATCTCAAGAACATCAATCTCCAAAATCTTTCTCCAAAATAATTATTTATGCATGACATTCAATCAGCAGTATCCATTTTTTTCTTGCAGAATGTTCCAGACATGAATTTCAGGTCCCAGTTCTTCCTGTTTGACAAAGCTGAAGTCTCTTTTACCTTTGGAAAAGAAATTGCTTCAGCATAGGTTCTGGAAATCATCTCAAAAGTGCCTCGAATGTACTTTACTGGTTCCTTTGACTGTACTCACAAGGAGTGCCAAGTCCTCACTCAGAAATTGCTAAAGAATGCACTCAAAGAGGGCTATAAGAAACCATTCCAGGAATCATACAGATCCAAGTACATTATAATACTTCCAAATAACAGAATTATTGTCATTCAGCTTTACTCATGTTCTCACTTAAAGACCAGCATAACAATCAAGATTCAAGGGGTTCCTGGCCTTAAGATTGGATGTCTTTAAAAACTGGCTTTGTTTCATCTGATTTCCATTACCAGTTATTTTAAATGATTGCCATGAAATGAGGTGCCACATGGATACCAGAGGATGCTTTAGTACAATTACATACCTAATAATCCACATGTTTTACTAAGGTTGCTGAAATTTGGAAAGTTGATACAATAATGAGCCCATATTTTTCCTCTCAAAGTTTCCAGGGCCTTTCTTCTTTTAAG
Organism: Promerops cafer; assembly: GCA_013398275.1. Lineage (NCBI taxonomy): Eukaryota > Metazoa > Chordata > Aves > Passeriformes > Nectariniidae > Promerops > Promerops cafer. Next base: position 903,536 of record VZSE01012040.1, read on the forward strand.
TGAGAAGATACTGCCACTAAAACATTTCTGGTGTAATACTTGACGAAAAGGAGGACAGATATTAAGAAAAAAAAAAAAAAAAAAAGGAATTTGGTTAAAACCACAAAGGGTAAAGGCCAGTCACAGTTCAGCAGGCAATGATGTCTAGTTATCAGTGTGCTGAAGGAAACACTCACACTGATGGTCTTGCTCTGAATTAAAATAACCAGATCTGTGAAATGCAATTTGCATTCTGTTAAGCATGCTGTTCTTGTCTGGAGCTTTCTAGGCTGGCTTAATTGCCTGGCTGAGGAATTCAGTGTGATGTTTCCCAGACTCTTGCTAAGGGACTTTCTACCCCATAAGCACTTCTATGGCTGAATTGCAAAAATTGAGCCGAGACCCTTCTAAGCCAAGCACTTACATACCTGCTCTGGTGTTACCAATACTAGTAGGACTTAACTTTTTGTTTATGCTGTACCTTTGGTCTAAGATAAGAAAAAAGATTTGTGTGTAAGAAATTACAGGGAAAAGAAAATCTTTACATCAACGATTACAGATTTTTAAACCTTAAAAAAGCAAGTGACAAGTGACAAGATTTTTAAAAGTCGTGACAAGCAAAAAAATAAGAGTAGCAATAACTGCATTTTTCATCTTTAAAGCACCTCATAGTGCCAACATTTTTAGCTGCTGGAAAAGCGTGTATAACAGGCAAATAAATAATATAATTGATGTTTAACACATAACATGGAAGAGGGAGCTGAAATCAACTTCAGTCACTAGGTTACTTACATGCTACACCACAACTACAATTCAGAAGTTTACAAGACCTTACGTAGCACTTGCTGTTTAGTCTCCTCTGTTTTGGTGCTTGTCTGCAGCACAGCTAATTAGAACAGTTGGAAATCATAATAGACATAAGCTGAGATACATTTTCTTTCTAGACCAAGCAATGAATCCTACTTGTCACAACTAAAAAGAGAAGAAAAAATGGTGGGTTAAGCACCAACTTATTAGGTGATGGTTAGGAGCAATTCCTCATACAATCTCTTAAGTTTCATTGATACCTGATAAAACAACATTAATCCAGACAATAAACTTTATTAAACAGAAGTAATAGGAATAAAAGGGAGAGAAGTGAGATTCAAAGCAAGATAGAATAAAGTATGGTAAGAGATGTACCTACCTGATGGAAACAAACCAACAACATTCTTTACAAATTGCAAGATTAATATTATAAAAGTATGTAAATCTATCAGAGGAACTCGGCGATTAAATCACCCACATGCAAAGGAAATTCAAACAGAATTTTTGTCATTTACCGAGTGTATTACGCAAACTGCAAAGCACAACATAGGCATAATAAAATGACAGCTCTTAAATTGATCTGCCTGCAGGCTACTGCAAACGGGTCAGTCCCACCCTTTTCTGCAGGTCCTATTGCAGTCCTGGCCCATACTTTGCCTCAGCCCTAGCAATTATTCGATTTCAATGCACATCAGATCGTATCGCTAATGTAATTTAAATCACTTCTTAATTTTCAGTTAAATTTCATCTGGATGAGCTTCCAGCTTTTCCCACGGACTCCTGAGAGCTGGAACTGGTGTAAAGGAAGAGGCAGGAGCACATGGCGAGGGCAAAGCTGGGCATGGATGTTGTTGGCAGCATGGCCTTGCATCCGCCCAAGCTCTTTATGAAACTGTGTGTGAAAGCAAAGTGGCTACCATAGAAGGCCAGACAGAGGTGAAGTCAAGAAGATCAATTAAAAATCAGTTTTAATTGCTCTTAATGACTTCTGAGTAAACATATTTTATGCCACTGAAATACTTATGAGTGTTTACCTATTACTATATTACAGTAGTTTTGAAACTGAGTAAAGTGTTCAAATATTTGGTTGCTTTACACAAGAGCAAGGTCCTTGGAGTCCTGGTGATGTCCTTATAGAGCCACCTCCTCACTCTACCTGCCCTGCTTTCCATTCCTTCACACAGCCTTGCAAAATCATTAATAAAGTACTACATATTTACAGTGAAGCAGGAATTAGTTCCTAATGAAACATTCACAACAATAAGCAGCCACCTTTTGCTGAAAATGGCTATCATACTGGAGACAAAGCTATTGAAATTTAGAACAGCTGGTTTTAAGAATATTGGATTTTCATAAGTTTCATAAGTTATTTAATACATATCAGTTACAAATCATGTAAGACCTGAACCACTAGTAGAAGATAACATAATTTCAGGTATGTCAACAGTAAAGAAATAACATAAAAAGGCATAAACACTCTTTCAAAGGGAAGTTTTTGGTAAATAGCTAGATAAAAAGCCCAGAAAATTCAGATTAACTTCATGTACAACCCTGAACAAAAAGGGAAGTAAATCCAAAAGATAACCAGATATGAAGAAAAAAAATGCTCAATGGAAGACCTGCCAACACCAAACAATATCTGAGTCATTAGCAACAGATCATCCACTGCAGCTTGCATCACTGAGATCCAGCTAGATGACATTGCAAGCCTTGTACTAACCAATGATTCTCCACCCCACACAAGCAGGACAAACCATCTCCCAAAAGATAGGTTCCTTATGTAAGACTAATTCCACTGGATTCATTTACTGAGCAATAAAAACAGATTAAATGTAAAGTCACATAACATAAATAATTTAAAGGTGAGTCCAGTGGTACTTCCATATGGATACTCAGGAAAGATCTGTCATTCTGGGCCAGCTCAACACACACATTATCAAAGATGGATGTCTAAGCTGAAAGTTCTTTTCTCTCCCTCTGATGTCCAGAAGCTGCTACTACTCCTGCTCACAAGGTCTAACACATCTGTCTTTTTCCAATGACACATTTCAAGCACAGTTTTTATACACTTTTAAAACGTTAAGATCATAGAAACCAAACCACAGAAATGTTGAATGGTGAGGGACCACAAGAAATGTTTTTTAACTTCTAGCTATGAAAAAAAGTGTATCAATGTATACATATATGTGCCAATGTGTATGAGCATCTGAAGAGAAAGGAACAAGAGGATGGATCCTGCTCAGTGGTGCCAAGCAGTAGATAAGAGGCAGTGAGCAGAAACTGATACACATTGATACAACTGATACAAAATTCCACCTGAACATGGGGAAGAACTTCTTTACTGTGCAGGTGACCATGCACTGGAATGGATTGCCAAGAGAATTTGTGGAGTCTCCTGCACTGGAGATTTTCCAGAACTGTCTGGACATAATCCAGTGCCATGAGCTCTGGGATTATCCTGCTTGACAAGGGAGGTTGGACCAGATAACACACTGTGGTGCCTTTCAACCTGACCCATTCTGTGATTCTGTGCATAAACTCAGACTGTCCCTGACACTCATGCGTTCTTAAAAATTCTAATTATGGAGATTCTACAACCAACAAAACCTCACCTGTCCAACAGCTGAAGTATCCTACAAAAAGACTTTTATAGAATTTAATACAAATATCTTTTATTCATGTCAGCTGATTATCTCTGGCCTTATCTCAGCCAACAGTGGTAACAGTTTACTGTTGGCCTTCTTGTCAAAAAGAAATTTATGAGCTACTGCATCTTTCATAATGGTTCTCTTTCTTAGACTAGCATAGGGTAAGATTTTAGATGAGATCTTTCATTTCTTTTATTTTCCCCTCTGGGCAACTCAAAATTTTTCTAGTCATTTTCAAAGAATAATGTTCCACACTGGACAGTAATCTAGATGTGATCTCATGAATGTCAAATTAGGAAAATAACTATTTCCTATTCCTACATACACATTTCTGCTAAATTTTTTCCAGAGACAGTTTTGGTGATTTTGAAAAGACATTACACATGTGATCTAAAAATAAGCTCTGAACCAATAATCCCAAGGTTCCTCTCAAGGTCCCTCCTGTGGCCTTTCCTTTTAGGTTTCCCATTATGTCTCTGTGTTGGATTTTCACTGTCCTAAATGCAAGACCTCACACTGTTCTCACTCAGTTTCAGCGTATCCCTTTTGAATTGTTTCTTTATATAATGAGAATTATTTGTCATAAGAATATGCTTTCTCCTAGTTTCTTGACTGTGCATCAGTTTCATCATAGTGCAATCCAAACCCATAAACTCTGATTTTTCTCACTGTTCTTGAGAGAGACTTCATTAATAGATGGCACTAAGAAATCATCACTTGTCAAGCAGGAAACATTCAAGAACCAAATTCAAATGAAGGTTTATGGACTCTGCCATTTTGTAAAACTCATTTCAAGGAAAGCAACACACTACAGACAAAACAAAGAGTGCAGGACACATTCTTAACTCAGTTTAAAGGACAGAAAAATAGACTCCACATAGCACATACAGAATCCACATAGCAAAGATCTGCTAATTTGGTGAATTATCACTATTATTATTGTGTGTTAGCTACACCTCCTCATCACCTACAAAGATGCCTGCCAGGTGAAGACAAACGATTATATCCAATTGCTAACGGGAGAGGACTGAAACAGACACAATAAAATACCATTAATTCCTCAAAATTTGTAATTTAGTTTGCAGCACAAGCCAAGGAAAATATCCCAACAGACTCCAGTGAAGCTGTTAGTCACTCTGCCCATGGCACTAACAAGATCTGTATCTAATGGATTGAAATTGGTTATGCAGTTGAATGTAGCAGTGTGCAGAAGTCATGATGCCAGCACTATGAATCCAGCTTATCTCTTTCCTCACCAATAATACCAAAGTAAAAAAATCTAGTGGTCGTCAGGTCTTGAAATAATCAGCAAGCCTGTCAGAAAAGACTTTCCTTCGTCCTTCAAAAGTACAAGAGCCAAAGACACACAGAAGAAAACGCTCCTTGTTGTGATCGTTCAAACCTCCAAGCCTTTAATTCATGAGAAATCTTTTAAGAAAGGTAGCTCTGGTCTGTACTCAGAACCTCTTATGTGAGATTGTATCTCACAGAGACAACAACCTGAATGTAAGGTCAGGATCTCTAAATGATATTTTAGTGAAAAGGTCATTTTATTTCTTTCTATAAAGGCACACAAGATTCATTACCTATAATTCAAATAAAATACTGCTCAGACACCTGAGAAAGGCTAGCAGTCCAGGTAGTCCTCAAGAGTGAGTGGACTCCGTAAGTCTGAAGACATTGAATGATAAATATCAATGAACAGCCATGACTTCCAAGACCACGAGCTCCTTGTCTTTCCAGCTCTCTATATGAAATTATAGGTTTACTTGGAAGCTTCAGCTGGACAAAATGCCCCAGGACATCCTATGAACAGCACAGTCTGCCATAAAAACAACTGACCCATCCTCCCTTCACTTCACTGGCCACATTAGTTTGCTGCACCAAAGTTCCAAGTCTTCATCTTTTACCTTGAAAATACTCAACTTTCCGACAACATGCAATAGAAGTTATTTCAGTTTTAATATGCACTTTTAATATGCACTGAAACAAAAATATAGATTCTTATATTTGAATTTTTATACTTACATGTTTATAAACTCATAGGGAAATGAGCTTTGACTCATTGTACACAATTCAACTACACGGCACACAGGAAGTAACAAAGATGTCATTTTGCTCAAGAAATGGGACAAAGCAGAGAATTTTTATAGAAAAGTAGAGCAAGAACACATCCTAGATAGGCTAAACATTTGACTCAAAGGATCCTGCAGAACAGACAGGTGAAAAGGAAAAGGACTGACAGACACAAGCCTGAAAATTTTAGAGGAGGGCAAAGAATATGAGCAATAAGCTTGGGTCTGGAAAACCCATGAAAGAAACTAGAGAAGATTGGGATTGCTTTATTTTCAAAAGGAGATGAATAAGAAAAAACTTAATGAAATATCAGATACCCAAGATCTTCGTGTCATGTTTTGTAACACAAGAAGTATCTAAGTAACATAAACAAATATTTTAAAAAATATTAAAACCAATATTAAAAAAAAAAATAATGGGACATTGAAATGCAGTAAAAAGAAATGTCTGTGTATAGAATGACTGATTGGGGAACTTTTTCTTACAAGAAGATAAGATTGAGAAGTTAGATGAAAAAGGAACTACGTATTTATATAGGTAGCAACAGTCCCATATACAACAATAAAAACTGTGTGAAGAGCATATCAGAAAATGTGTATCAGGTCTTAAGCTCTTAAGTACTAACAGATAAAATAAAATCTGTCTTTCCTTGTTCTCTGAAACATCTGGAACTCAGTGCTGTCAGATGCATCCCCCTGGACTTAAAATCAGAGTCAGTATGGCAACTCCTAATATCATGAACACACAGATTCATTACAATGTAACACCAAGTTACAATCAAATTTAATTGAGCTTTACAAAAAAAGGAACACCTCAAGAAGATTTACTTGCGGAGGGTAACTGCACTTCCCTCCGATCATGCTCAGAGAAATCCTCCTACATTTTTCTTTTCAATATTGTAACTCTTGAAAGGCTCCCTTCCATCTAACTCCAGGTAATTTTCTGATACTTTAGACAGTCATACAAACACTGAGACACATTTATAATAGAAAAAGACCTTAAGTGAGGATCAAAACATTGAGTTGCCCAATTTATTACAGGTTCTATCTATGTAATTCAAAGGCTACTTGCCCTAAAAGACTTTGCAGATCTTGGTTAATTTTGAGGATTGTTTTGATGGAAAAAAGCTATTGGAAGAGGAAAGGAGAAATTTACTATTATTAAAATGTATTCAATTAATAAAATATATTCTGTTCATTAAAAAATAATTATAATTTTTATTCTACCAAAAAAAGTGATATTGGATATTGCATGCATGGTTTACAATTTATTCTTATCCATATGAAGTTCATTTCCAAATTCACTTTGATACTATGTCTGAACTAGAAAGAGCAGAGGTTAAATAGAAATGAAACAGGAAATGGAACAACAAATAAAAGCTCTGAAACAAAGCCCTATGTTTTCTGTAATCTGGTCACTAATGGCTTTATGCAGCAGGAACACTACACATGGCAGGGGGGGTATGGAAGGCAGCAGACTGTTGTGTATCCAAATTCTGCCAACCTACTCAGCAGAAAGCTGGCTGGTGTCCAAAGGTCTAACCAGGAAATACAAAAATGCAGTTCTAAAAAACCAACCCTTTCAAGCTCCCTGATCCACATTGCTGAGTTTTTCTTTTGGACATCTTTTTTTTCAGTTCTTTTCTTTGCAGAAACAGCTGCAGAAACATTCTGTTTTAATAATTCAGAAGTTTACCAAAAAAATGGATTAGAAATGACATATCTACTTAATCTTGGACCAGAAAGCTTAGGGCAGATTCTTTATAGACATTTCTGGCTACAACTCATGCCCCCACAAACACACAGTGCTCATGCTCGGTCTCTTGGCTGCCTTTCCGTGTAGCCATCTGTTCGGCAGAGTCGCCCATTCACGAGCACTTCCAGCCTGTTTCACAACTGTCTTGAACCCCAGCAAATGCTGGCTGAGATACACAGTTGTGCTGTTGCCACTCGCAGGAAATATCTTTGGCCTGACTGTAATGTCAATCACACTGATCTCACATATTCCTGTAGATTTTATCACACGTAACAGAACTTAAAGCCAAAATGAGCAATGAATGGGTAATGTGAAATCTGCTTTGTAGGCACTTGTAGCTCTGATGTTTTGTAGGAGAAGCTGCTCAGTAATTTAAGGAAATTAGGCAAAGAAGTGGCCCCAAGAGTCGCTGACCAATGGGCAATGATACTCATCTAATCTCACCTTTAGCAACATTAGATTTTAAGCTTAAATAATTAAATCTCACATGGCTATAAGCAACATGAGAAAAAACTATGAGCTGTGTGACTGTTGACATGAGACCTTAAAATACAAGTTGCATGGATATCTTGTTAATGGAGGTGTAGGAAATACAAATCAAAACTAAAAGACTCAAGTAAGACTCATAATTATATTTTAGTAAACTTGGCAGCAAATCTGTGAATGAGACTAGTGTTTCCTGTTCTTTCAAAGGCAGGCAGATTTTGCACCACATTTGATAGTGATGCTAAAAACCTACTCATAGTTAACATTTACATCTTCACCGAAGTTTCTCCTTTAAGTGTTTTCTTAAACAAGAGAAGACAGATGTTTGAGAAACATAAAACAAATCCTTAGAGTAAAAAGTGAAAGACTTTTTATCATTTCTCTGGGATGGATCATTCTTCCCTATTTTTGGTAAGGCAAAACTTGCAGTGTAAGGTAATACTTTAACTAGACCAAGTGGTATAGCTGGAAAAAATGGATATGCTTTCAGTACAAATATGCTAAGCACTTCCATGATCTGCCTGCAGCACATGCCAATACCTCTGATTTTGGAGGTTCATTATTGCCAGGGCTTGCCCAAATTTGGAAAAGTATTTGAGCATATATCTGAAAACTCAGAGCACACTATGCATGAAAGTCCTACTATCTGAAAAAGAAAACAGTTAAGCAGGTGCTCAAGGTAGCAATTACACTCAGATAACTGATTCTGACAGAGGCCAGAGACCCAAGGGACTCCATCAGTCTATTTTCTTACAGAAGCCTCAATAGCCTGTAAATCCTACCAATCTTCACAGTAAACAATGGTAGAATCTTTCTGTGGGACATCTCATCCATTACTTTGTCCTACCCACTCTCTAGGACAGCCTGCCTGCTCAGCAATGCTTCTGTACTGTCCTTGCAAGAACAGGTAGGAAGCACAGAAAACAAACTTGAGGTTCTCTTCCCACTTGTCCCTAAGCCTGACTTCAGTGCTTTCCTATCAGTGAAAAGCATGAGGGATCAGTGAGTTTGGCCTCAATCCCAGCCTTCAGACCACTCTTAAAAGTAGGTGAAGATATAGTTACTACAGTTTGTTGGATTAGGGCCAAGTCATTCAGTACTTTGCAGGAATATCCAGACCCTGAATCAATTTAGAAAATTTCCTTGAATTCAAAAAACTAGACTTCTTAATGCATCTTGAAATATGGACATTCTTTAGGTTATTTGGTGACATGGAAGTCAATACTGTCATGTCTGATGTCAGAACAGTCTTAAGTCTTGCCGGTTAAACAGCAGACATAGCTGCCAAAACTCGTATTGTCTTCATTCTTGAGCAGAACTTCACTTCTTTCAATAGAGCATACTAATAAGCATCCACTCCAATTCGTTAGAAAAAATGTGAAATTCCTAATTGCACACATCAGTTTGACATTAATTTTTAGTGGAGTTTTTCCTCATCTTTAATATAGTCAGTCTATTCATCTGAAAGAACTGCATATTTTGGAGTTTATCATCTGACTTCTTGTAAACTTCTCATTTGGCACTAAGTGCAATGACCATGTTGATTAGAGCAACTGTATGACATGGGGCTGGAATTGCTGTCAACTCATTACAAAATTATATAAGGTCTCACTTTTAATTACTCACTTAGTAACAGATTAGTCCTTATTGCCTGCCAACAGCATGACCTCTCTCTCTTTCAAGGTCAACATAAATCAAAAGAAATCTGATGAGCTTGAACTTGTTGTTTATTCACTTCTAACCCTTTCACAAGAAAATCTGTTTAACAAAAAAAAAAGCAAGTTTCCATTCAATAAAGAGACCTTTATTAGGGCTAAAGAGACAAATTTCCTGGTTTTTTTTTTTTTCTTTTTCTGAATAGCCTCAAGTAATATTCCAGGAAAAGGGCCTTGGTACTGTTTTCTTTGTGGAATAAAAAGAAAATCAGCATTAGAAACATGAGATTGCTTACAGGTTTCAAATACCAGTATGAATAATGGCTTCCTGGTTCCATGTTTTAAGGATTAACTGTTTTAAGCACTACAAAATGACATTAGTCATGTATACTTTAGCTGTCTTGATCTGACAAACCTCTGCAAGCCTTATAAATACAGGTTGTATTTGACTGTTCTGAGATTGCTGTTGAATAATGCAAAAATATACAAAATGCATCATTTCACCCTCAAGGAAAAGACTCAATAAATAAAAATTCTGAAATACAATTAGATAGTACTGGTTTGATGATTAATTATGACTTAGGGATATGAAAGACTTGGCTGCACCTGTTTGTGTCAACAAAAATTCCTTCAAGATTTTGCTGTCACTTTGATGTTTACCACCTAGATTTTCATTAATTATAAAATTATCTTTGTGGGCCTTCTGGCCATGAAGAATGTGCTTTACTGGCCATGTACTACAGACTGGTTTTACAAAGAGCTGTGTATTTATCCAAGTGCCTAGTCAGTTCAGATGGAGAACAGGTGCCCAAAGGCCTGGACCTCATGATTTTTTTGTTTTGTCAGAAATATTTTCAGTTGGTCTGTCTTTTTTTTTGGTTGGTTGGTTTGTTGTTTTTTTTTTTTGTTTTGGTTGGGTTTTTTTTTTTCGAGGGGGGGTGGTTTGTGTTTTTTTTTTTTTAACAGAAATGCTTATTTTGGCCTATTCTATAGCATAATACATTATAACCTCTGCTGAAATTGTGCCTCACACAGATCAAACTTATTTCCAGTCCTTCAAAAGGAAAAAGCCACATTAACAGAAGTACAGGCACACCAGTACCTCACACCTTTTACTCAACCAAGTCTGGAAACACATTTGATTAATGCACACATATCAGTCCTTACTCACAGAACCCAGTGTGTTAGTCCAGGTTGTGGATGCCAATGAAGCTAGAAAGGGAAACCAGCTCAGTTTCCCAAGTCTTGGTACCACTTTTCATACACAAGACTGTGAAGGGTTTGAAATCTGCCGCTGTCCTTCAAAGAACATTTACAAGGTAAGTGACATTGGTTGAGATAGTTTAAATGTTAGACTTTATGACATAAAAGTTATGTAATTAAATAGTAATGAATACAGATGGTATACAAAATGCATTAAGGGACACATTCACATTAATCTTCTGAGCTACACTAACAATTACTAAGGGACAATACTTTCCAAACACAGACATCTTCGACTGTCATGTTCAGATGTCAAACTATTAGTGAAGCACTTGACTAATTCATTCATTCCTATATTTCTTCAGCGTGTTTTGCAGGTTAATTTTAGCAGGAGCATTATAATGACAAATATATAGACAAAGCAGAATACAGAATTCATATATGCTATAAAACAATCAAATGTATAGCCATGACTTCTTACAGTGCAATGGCTTTTTGGCCAGATGATACACCAGATGTTTCCTTTCCTTTAGATTTGAAAAGTTCATGTGCAGCAGAATCAATTCCTGAAGGTAAGGGTGGGGCTTAAGTATTTAAAGTTAAATGCACAAATATTGACAAATAAGGAAATACTTTTGTCATAAAAATAATTTTCTGCTAAAGTCTTATTTTTTTCCTGTTTACCTCCATAGAAGAGTGTACAAACCATTGAGACAGACTGTAGGTAAAGTCTTGATTAAGTTTTTTTCCTTCTACTGCTGTCTCTTTAGTTTTTTTAGTTTATAATAAATTGCATTTAATTTTTAAAGCAAAAGGTAAATAACATCTGAAGTAGCTATGGAATATATAACACGTAGGAATATATTGCTTTTATATAGTCATTCCTTTTGCAAAAAAATCAAGGGGGCATAAAACCCAACACTTTATTTTAAAGTATCAAAGACCCATCTGCTCTCTAGACACATTTTTCCCATAAGAAGCATGATCGAGGCATTGCATAGATAGAAACCTATCCTTTAAGCTCCTGGGTCTTTCTCTTTATCTCCAGCTGACATGTAAATAGAATGTGGGCTCAGATCCACCATGCAGAAATCGTCACAAGAATAAGGCGTCAGTGCATGAAGTACAAGAAAGTTGTGAAGGGGTTTACATCCAGTAGAGTGGGCAATGCACTCAAACCATCACTGAACCACCAGACAAGGGAAGAATACTGCCAAAGCTTTCACTAGAAACAAAACACATTCCTCCCCTTTATTTACTTCCTCTGAAATAGAAAGTGGCCAGGCCTGCTCCACTCCAATGAAATGGCAATTTTGGGCTGGCCCCTTTCCACATTTCAACAAACTTGACAGTAGCCACCAGTCCTCCCATTAGCTCCACAGACTTTTCTTTGAAAATTCAGGAATACTCAAGGGCAACCACTAAACCTGGGCCAGCCCCAGCAAGTGCAGAGGGACTATAAAACCCTGCAACATATATGGATCCCACCTTTCCTTCCTGGCAAAAACTGCCAACCTCTCAGGAAGGAGGCAGAAGAAATCTTACACAATCCAAGATTTTACGGTTCTGAAGGGGGCCAGGGGGGTGTAAATTCCAGCTAGACCCCTGTGTATTGTTAAATTTTAAAGAGATAGTTCAGCAGGATTTGCTGGGTCTTACAAGTGCCTACATACAGCCTTCACAGGCATCCCAAAGATGGCGAGCAGAACAGGCCGGGGTTTATTTTTTTTTTTGTGATTCCATTTACCCATCCTGAACCACAGCACCATTAAAGCCTGGAAATAGAACAGACCAAAATGGAAACTGTATTAACACTGCACTCTGCTGTATGTTATATGCTATACATCTTTTCTATGATTTCTTCTCTATAACTCTGTTTAACCTCAGGGAGTAGTTTGAACTGTGGTTTGTATCATACTTGTTATACACAAAAAAATAAGTCATTGAACACACTTGTGCTTGCTTCTTTAGGTATCTAGAAAGTTTCTTTTCCCACCAAATGGATGTCAATGGATTTAGATTAAAGTATTCTGCAAAGCAAACAACAGACGAAAACTGCCTGTTCAAAATAACAGCTGTCCTAATTGTAGGGATTGCCCCTCATTAACCCCACTCATCTGTAAGAGCGTGTCTGAGCTTCTTCCTACATGGAGATTATCTCTTTATTGTCTGTCTCCCAAATTCTCTGCAGCAGATATTCAGATCAAGATGCACTTTTATTTTCCAATCTAAGAGAGAGGCTTGATTTGTAAGTCCAGTGCTGTTTCATGGGAAAGAGAACATTAAAAAGCAAGGGGAAAGAAAAGAAAGAGTGAATGCACTCAAAATCAAAGTAGCACCTATAAGCACTAGGTGGCAGCACAGCAAATGGTATTTCTTCCTCCAGTAATGAAAGTCGTTGGAAACTTCAGAGGGATTTCAAAATCAGTGCATTACTCTAAAATCATATTGCAAAAATTTGGAAATAAAAGGAGTGACAGTACAAAAGGAGAGAAGACAACACAACAACCACTCTCCCTTCTCTTAAGGGCTTTACAGCCTGTGTCTTCACAAAACTGGATGGCAACACTATTGCCCAACTACAAAGATCCCAAATGTACGCTGGATGTACCCCTCCTTTCCTCAGGGTCCACACGTCTGCCCCAGACAACATCTGCCCCAGGCTGTTTGCTGACTGGCCTGGACAACATGGGTGTCCATAGCCTGCCAGCTCTGCCTTCACCAGAAGGATGTTGTTCCACACAGAGGAAAATCCAAGGACACTGGGAGGAAGATGGTGGCCATCTAAAATCTTAGGCCTGAAGAAATAAACAGCACAAATCATCTAGGACTGGACCAGGAACTGATTGCTTTCCTTCTCATCTGTTTGGTAACCCCAGCCTTGCAACTCCTTTAATTTTCTTCCCCTGACTACTTAATATATTTCTTGTGATCTCATCTACTCTAGCACCATGCCAGGACTTTTCGGAAACATGTAGAATGCATATCCCCAAGAGCAAGCCATGATCAGTCCTGGCTCTGACTTCGAAACAGACTCCTTTGAAAGCAATCCTGAGCTTCAGCCTCATCCTTTGAGATGAGCCTGAGCACACACACACACACACACACACACACACACACACGTGTAGATACACATTTATAATCATATGGCTGGCATTCAGTTTAGCAAATTAATTCCTCTAGTGCTGACCTCTGTGACTCTTCAGCTGAGGATGCAGAGGGTCACAGAGCCAATGTAACTGCAGAAGCATCTTACAGTACTGAATGTCTGAGCAACTGAGCAGCAAGTGTAACTCAGTGTCAGGAAGTGCAATGCAGGATGGGGAGGGGGGAGAACAGCTACTTAAAGATTCTTAAATATGGGCCAAGCCTGTTGTAAAAGGTTCTCTGAAATCACCAGCATCTTGCTTAGCAACAGTTAAAACACAAAATGGATCATGAAAACAAAACAAAAAAAAGCAAAAGAATAGAGAAATATTATAAATCATCATGACCAATCCATCCATCCAATGAAAATAGAAGATACAACAAAAACAGAAAGTGTACAATGTCTACAGAAATTGCCAAGTACCTGAAACTGTTTCCATTAGATGAAAGACCAGTTAGACTATTAGTCTTCAACTTGGAAAGGGGACAACTGAGAGAAGGTAGAATAGGCAGCTTTAGAACCATGACTGATATGGAGAAACCAAACAGAAATCGATTACTCTGCATTTCTCATCATCTTGGAATCAGTGGGAATCTATGTAATTATTAAGTATCAGGCTTAAAGTGAATAAAAAGAAATACTTATTTTCACAGTAATCAGCTATAGCATGGAACTCATTGCCACATGACACCATGAGAAATCAGAAGGATTTTAAAAGGGCTGAACCATTTCATGGACGATAGTCTAGCCATGACTGTGTAACATGATGGCCCAGATGCATGGTGAGGAATCTCATGCAGTTTATAAACCACCAGTTACACAGTACACAGAATGTTCACTAGGAAAGGATTGCTCTAAAAATCCCACTGATAATAGTTTCCCTAAGTATCAAGGGCAAGATCTTGTAATAGACGGACTGGTTCCAACCAATAAAACTGTCCTTGGATGTTATACTAGAGAAAACACTGCTTGTAATGCATATCAATCCTACAAGTTAAAGATTACAAACTTGTGGTTAAAAAAAAAATAGAGAAATAACAGTAATAAAAGAAACAAACAAGATCAGCAAGGCAAAACAGTGAGATCTGGGCTGACCTATTTTTCTTTTCTGACATGAACACTTGAGTCACTCTAAAGATATTAATATTGCACATGAACATCCAGAGACATAGTCAAGGGCTGATGAAAGCATTTGGCCAAACACTGGCCTTATTAAAGTCGTGGATCTTTATATGTTCAGTATATATTTGAGACAAAAAAGCAAAAGCTGAATGCTCTAGTTCCTAAAATCCACACTTACAACAAGTATTTTGCTCAACTACTACGGGAAAATCCAACTTTATTCACTATTCTATAGGCTCTTTGCACCCTTTGACCTATTTCTCCAATTTGAATTCCAAATGGGAACTTGCTCCAGAGCATTTCCAAAAGCTTGAAAATTAAAACATCTCAAAGAAATACATTAGGCTTCTTGGCTGAATCCTTGCAGGTCCAGATGGTGCACTGGAGACTGAGTGGGATGTTTTAGCAATATCACTGAAAATTCAGCCAACCACCAGATCATCAGTTTATTGTCCCTGTGTCACCATATTTAGTGATAAAAAGGGAAACTACTTTCTTTTTCAAAACACTTCCATCAGCAAACAAGGCTTGCAGGTTTATATTCTTTCCATGTTCCTCACTCTTGCAAATTTCATGAAGATATGTGCCAGGCAGAGGCATACGGAGGCATTTTATTAATGTTTTCACAGATAGAGAGGATGCAGAATGAATGGAAACATCTTATATGCCAGAGAACCCATACACAGGATCACCACAAGAATCCTGCTCACAGAGCCCCCTGTGCTTGCAGCCCACCCACCATGTGGAGAATTTTAAAGGAAGAGAGTTAATACATAGAACATTAGCTGTATTTCAGGGTGTACACAGGCTGTGGTACACTATTAATTCTTTTGAAGACTAGAAGAGACTGCAGTGATAATCAGAATAACCCCCTGTACACAAAAGGGAAGCAGCCTTTAACTCCAATCTCTACACATGTGTTACAAACATGATTTTAAGCAAAGCATCCATATTTTTTTTTCAGGTTTTCAGTGGTGAGGAACTTGCTAGGCTGTTCCAATGTTTAATTACATTAAATATTTGGATCTTGCTAGATTGCTAACAGCCAGACAGAACAACCAGTTTAGACCCCCATAAGGGTTTTCTTGTGTACATGTAAGTCTAACTCTAAAGACTTAATTTCTTGTTTAATAGAAGAAGTAGGGTGAACTTGTTTTCAGAGTGGAAAACATATTTCCCAACCCTTTGGATCATCCTTGTAGGTTGTCTTTGAACTCTGTCCAATTTTTTTTTCCAGTTGTGGATGTCAAAATTTGACCTCATGATTCTGATGTGATCCTAGGTACTAAATATGGAGGTAACATAGCTTCCCCATAGTTATTTAGTAATCTTCACTCTATACATCCAAAGGTCTTTCTTGTTAGGAGCTACTCTCTCCATAGGAAAAGTTGGTAGTTTCCAGAATGCTTGAGGAGAAAAACAACTGTAGCCTCATAAATTTTACTACAATAGGGCCTTAAACAGTCATTCTTGTCACTGCTACAACTGCCAAGGAACGAATCACAGGTGCTATGTGGCAAGAACAGCTGGAATGAGGGCTGGCAGATTCCAGCAACTGCTGCCATACCTCTCTTACCTTCTTCATCCTTCCCTTTCTTCCTCCTCCTCCTCATGTAAAATCACAAGAAAAGCTGTAAATCTCAACACTTCCAACTTGACATCTCAGATTCACTTCTTCCATATCTTTCTCACTTTTTTTCTGAGTGGTTTTAACTTAAGCATGGCCTAACCTTGGATTCCTGGATTATGATTGTTCATTCTCCTCCCATTTATGGTTCTGGGTCCTTTGGCTCCCCATATATTCACATACAGTTAAATATGCACCTGGGCTGTCAGGATAAAAGCCACATTATATGGATGTGGCTGACAAGTCCTTTTCCTAGACAGTTGAGCCTGCAATCTGCAAAAAGTAAACTCATTTTCCCATACTTAGGGCTGAAAATCATCAAGACTGGAGCTAAATAATGGGGAAGTGATACATGATGGAAAGGACAGAATTGTATTTACTAATAATAAGTGAATCTTAACTTCCAAATCAATTGTAAAAGTATGAAGTAATACATTTTTAAATTACTAAGATGCAAAAACATTAAGATAGGTATAGGTAAGTAATAACAATTTGTGCAGTGACACCTTTGTCCCCTTGGTTGGGAAGCTCTGATGTAATAACTACTCCAGTGTTAATTGTACTTGAGGGGAAGGAAAAAAAAGAAGGAAAAATAACATTTGAAAATCAGACACATTCATCTGGCAAACAGCTAAAAAATATTTTCTAAAGATAATCTAGTCAAGGTATCTACATAGCAAGAAGACATTTGTCTGCAAGATGCAGCTGAGCAAGTAGTAGGAAGAGGGAGTTGTGGTGTTACACCACTGCTTTGGATGTGACAGTCAATGCATCACTGAACATGGGTGGAAGACATTGCAGTCATCTTAGCTGCTATTCCCCCCCAAAAATCTACCCAGATGCACTGAAGAGGAGCATTTTTGCCCAATGATGTTTCTATGTGTTCAATGAATCTCACTGCAACCTAAAGCAGAGAAATATGATCTTGCATGATCTTGTAGGGATCTGAATCCAAGGCCACACTGCCGACAAGGATGCAAAGAGGTTAATGTTGAATGTTCCAGTTTTGGATTAACTCTGATTTCAAATGTAAGTACATCTAATACACCTCATGTGACTCAGTGCATAAGGGTTCCTCCCAGTTTTGACCCAGTTGTTATTGGAGAACTAGTTTTTCAAGCTGTGAAATCCACTTTATAGCAAGGCCTTAAAACCTTGGCAATGTCTTTGAATGACAAATGCAGGCCTTCTCTGAAATAGGTTTCAGCTATGTGACCCTGATTTAAGTTAAAATTCATAGACTGTTAATTAGCATGTGGAACAGGAAGTTTCTAAATAGCTCACCAGGTATGTATTTGGCAGGCAGTACAACAACCCTTGAAGTGTGGTTAAAAAAACTCTTTTACATCACTGAAAGTTTAATAAATATTTATTTCTTCAGGGACCTCCTATGTTAATGAAACCTGTCTGCTCTTGATTGAATCTTTAAAACTCATGTGCTAAATAGTAATGCTGAGGTAGTGTCTCTGAAATTGCACTGCTAACAGCAGAGCAAATACTGAGCATAAGTGTTTTTCCTGTCTACTTAACAGCTTTTATGTGTCTGCTAAGTGCTTGTTTTCTGTTTTGTTAATCATTCCAACTCCCATAATAATTACACGAAAGAGGAAATCGCAATTTCAAATGCTACCGTTTCTCTGGTTCTCTAGAGCTAAAAGGAAGAAGCAGGATTAGATGGCTTTCTCAAATGTTTTTCTCTTTTGCTAATCACGTCAAAATCACATTTCTGTGCACATTAAATAGTTAGATAGCCCATAAAAATGCTGTGTTATTTGTTTCATATCAGGAAGCAATTACATTTACCATATAAGATAATAGTCAATGACCTGAACTAATTTTTTTTTTATCAGTGATATAATTTTCTAAGACCTTTTGCCCTATCCTCAAAATTTGTTCAGCTACTGGTGCATAACTTTCACTTCT
The DNA here is from genome assembly GCA_013398275.1 of Promerops cafer. Taxonomy (NCBI): domain Eukaryota; kingdom Metazoa; phylum Chordata; class Aves; order Passeriformes; family Nectariniidae; genus Promerops; species Promerops cafer. Next base: position 921,965 of record VZSE01012040.1, read on the forward strand.
GCAGGTTAACTTCCCAGCCCTGGAATGGCACACTCCATGGCAGTACTGTCAGACAGCCTCATCCACACATAAGAAAGTGCCTTTGGTGCTGAGTGCCACATGCCAAAGGAGAGGAAAGTCACAGAGACTCATTCCAAAAGGAGCCCTGCTCAGATCACTCTCTTTACAGCAGACTTGCTGTCCACAGAAGTTACCTCCTGACTTCAAATCATGCTTCAACTTGATCTTGAACTTGTTCTTTCTTGTTTTGAGTCAATGCCTGCACATTTTATGTCACTGTATTACCTAGATAACATCCTGAGGCTCCTTCCAGCCTCACCTGTCTTATGATCCCGTGGGTGCTACTGAAAGAAAGCCTGCAGCAGCTTGGCACTGTGGTTATTCCATGTGGTTCATGATCATTTACATTTGTTCCTGTAATTGTGTGAGCGGGGAGATGCATTCATTAGTGCAGAAATCTGCTCCTATATAAAAGTGACCTGGTGAGAGATGACATGGCTGGGCTCAGGGAGTTAAAATACTATCTTATTTTCATTTCTACTCCCATCTTTGTATTACACTACTGCGATTTTATTGCTTTGAACAAAGATTTCATGCAGCAGTGGATTCCAGGAGATCTGGAAATCCAGCCTTTGCAAAGCAATATTGACTACAGAATAACTCAAATTCCTATAATCCTATGAGAGATTTAAAATATTGGAGATTCAGCTTCATTTATATGGCCTTTCCTCCAAATGAAACCTGCAAGTAATACTTGACACTTACTCCCTGCTCCATGAAAAATGTTTCTCCTGCAGTTGTAAGGCTCCTGAGGCAGCTAAAGTGATACTGGAAGACATTCCAGGAGTGCCAATGGAGAATAAGAGACTGAAATAGCCATTAACAGGAGTTTTTGTACTAAATGTCATACAATTTTGATTCTTGGTCACACTAGCTTCAAGGTGTGCTGGTGGTACCTCCTATTCTCTGACTAGAGAACTTCACTTTCAGTCTGGACAAATGCATGAGCCTGGAGAGCAAGGGAGGTGATGGTGAAGGTGATGTTCAGATTACTTGAAATCTAGGTGCTCAATATTTATAATATACTGATATTGCCATTTTACTATAGCAGGAAATATGTTGTCAGTGTAAAGTTTCAGCTCAAAGCTTGGCTGTCTAGTGCCTTCTGAATTTCCAGCTTCCTGTTCTAAATGTGTGTCTCTTAATTTATCCAGGCTAGAAGTACATCTGTTCAGTATTTGGCACATGAAATATTAGGAAGTATGCACTGAAGAAATATCCAGAACAAGTTATCAACCTACATAAAAGAAAAAAATTAAACTGAAATTTAAGAACTAATTTTACCTCTCTGATCTGTCTGGCACTTCTCACTATTAATCTCTTGTCCAGTACATACATCCTTGTGATGCCAAATGGGCTTTTATGTACACAAAGGCAATAAAAAGAGTGGTGAGATTCACCCTACAGACACAGTACTGATGCTAATGGTCAGCTGGCATGGAATTAAAGAGAAGGAAAATAAGATACTTTTATGAAGTTCACACTGCAGATGGAAGAAAACACCTTAGTACACATCTCAAAATAACAAGGTACAGCAGCTAATTTTGCATTTCAACATATGAATTTCCATTTATTATAATGATTTTTTAATAATGAATTTCCATTTATTGTAATGATTTTTTTATAATGCATTTATTATAATGTTTTTTTTTTATAATGCATCTCAATTCTGCAACCCATTTTTAATTGCTCCATTTCCACTAAAAATTGGCTACTATCTGGTTGTGCCATAGAGACATTTTGAAGAGGAGCTCTTGTTCTTCCTGTTGGGAGGAGACAGGAATGACACATACTGGGACTTCCTATGCCAGAATGTCATAATATCTATTTCAAGCACTTTATATTTCTTTCAAAAGACAGCAATCCTTGCTCCAAATAAATGACGACTGAACCTAACAACCAGTCATCAACTTTTTTATCCCATTTTATAGACAAACAATATTAGATACAGCAATGACTTGTCCAAGTGACTGCATCACTGGCAGGACAACACTTCTCCAACATAAAAAATTAATGTATAAATAGTTTCACGTGGCCCAAGTTAATCTAGTACTTTGCAAATTGATGCAGTTAAAACTGCTTTAAATAAGCATCAACTATTCGGCATAAGTGGTTTTTAAAACAAATGTAGCATATAAAGCCAAATTTATGATACTTTTAAATGCCATTTTCGGAGAAGTTCTAAATTGCTGAACAAATTAATGTCAAATCTTATTCGAACAGACTGACATAACTTCTATCATCAAAGAGAAGGATCTTGTACTCTATACTTTTTTAAATGCTTGTGCTCTGAATGTGAACATTTTGATGAGATTGTTCTGGACTGACAGTCATATCAGTGAGCCTTTAAAAATGTGCCTACTACTAAAAATATAAAGCAGAACAAACCTGGAATTATTGCATACATGAGTAATGAAGTTCATGTGAACTGTGAAATCTGGAGTTAAGGATTGCAATTGTTGCACCACATCATGCTCTGCAGGGCAACCAGTACACTTGATACAAATTCTTGATCCTTTGTAGGGAAGAGTATTCTATTTCCAGTTACTCTGGGCACCTTATTGAAAGTCTGTGGTTATTGACTTACAAATGTAAGATTTTTTGCCCAAATTAACAGGTGAGCTGAAACCACTCCCTGTAATCCTGTTTGCAGATTGATGCTATTACTACAGAAACTAGAATTAGCTGCAAACAGCTTGAATGCTAAGCAATAAGATCAGTTTTTTTTAATTGAATATGCTGTTCTGTGTTTCTATTTGCTGTTTCATCTTTTGCATTTTCCTGAGTGAGGGATGAAATACAGATCTTGTATCTGATTTTTTTTTTGAGCTTCAGAAGGATGCAGTACATTCTGAACTTTCACATGCAAGCCTATTTTCACATTTTTACTTTAGAGTCAGAACCATCAAAGAGTAGAAGCTTGTTGTCTTAATTCTTTATTTGGCTTATTTAAAAGAAGGATCTGAAGAGTAACTGAATTTGTGAGCTTTCATGATACAAAAGACAAAAGCAAATGGAAATGCAAATGGAAAGCAAAGATCATGAAAAAGATGCAGTCATGACTGCAGCTCACACTGTTATCCAGTCAGGAGATGAAGGTGAATACAAACAGAAGAATAAATACCATTCTCAAAATGATTTGGAGTATTTTGACTCCTGTTCTCCTCCTAGCAGAAGTACATCACTTGCTGTACTTCAAGTTCAACATGTTCTATTGAGTCACCATGGAAAGGGCTGATAAAGAATGTGTCCTTTTAAAGTTTCTTTTAATGTCCAGAGCAGTGGACCACAGACTCAGGAGGACACCACACTAACAGCTTCATGTTAATGACACATTGTAACATGTATTTTAGATTTTACACTGTAGCACATTTTGTGACTAAAACATGGGATCTACAGCAAGCCCTAGAGCTGTAGAAATTAAGAATTCTCTGAGATTCACAGTGAAGAAGACCAAAGAAAACTCTGGAATCAAGTAAAAATGGACTTTCAAAGATGACCTTCAACTATTTTTGTCACTGTCAAGACTAGAGGAATTGCTGCCAAAGACTCCCAAGACACCACAGACAATGAGACAAATCTGTGTAACATCTGCACGTGCTCACTCATCTGCAATGGGATCATACACAAGTGAAAATTAGGACTGCAGCTTTCTTCTGCTCTGTATTGTACAAAAGGTTCTGCAGATACCTGAGAAAGCAGCCAAGCTTGCAAAACATAAAGACGAAGAGTTCACTCTGTTCTCTGGTGCCTGTGTTCAGTTATTATTATTTCATTCAGATGTGGAACGAGCGGAAAGGTCTGTCTGGTCAGAGATCTTTGCAAACAGGTATGTAACAGTGAGAGCAGGATCCACACTGGGCTGCTGTTTACCCACTATGCTGATTCCTTTCAGCAGCAGCTGTGACAAGGGACTATAATAAACGAAAAGGGGTGGTATCAATAAAAGGGACAATAGGGCTATACAGTCTGACTATGACTACCACCAGTATCTAAATGGCATCTGATTAATTTTCTGTCTATAATTTTAATAAATAACCCATCCTTATTTCTGAATGTTCTGTAAGGTTAATATCTAGGTATAGTATGTTAAATGATGTGGGTTTAAAATGAATTAAGCTGACACACCTCTCTGAAATAAATGCTCTTCAAAATTAGTGGGAAAATGGCAACCATCAATGCTGACATTTGAAAAATAAGTACATAAATAAATGGAGAGAGGCAGTGAGCCTTTTCAATTCTGTAGGCTTCAAAAATCACCCCTGTGTCTCCCCAGTAGACCACGTTATATCCTCAATTTTCAAACAAAATCTCTTTGGCAGCACAATATAGCTTTTAGATTGAGCAACTAATCTATTATTTGAGTACACAAATGACTACCAGTTATAATGGTAAAGATGATGGACATCATGTCCTCAAAAAAAGGAAAATTAGCTTTAACACATAGTGAGTATTACACATGCTGCCTGTAGACAGACAAATAAATCTGTAATTTTTCAGTGAGAAAAATGTAGACAGGGGGCTCTGTTCTCACCTCTATTCTTGCCGGTGCAGTTACTTAACAGTTTTAAAGAGTCTCAAATATGTACATTGCAGCCCAGTGTTCTCCAACAGGCACAGCTGGTCTCCTCTGTAGTTATCCTCTGAGCTTTCTGGAAGCAAATTGTTTTTCATGCAATATCCCCAGGAGCATCCCCAGGAGCATCTTTCCCTCCATTTCTCTTGACAGTGAAGAAAAGGGACACAACTTAAAGTGTATCCCTCTTCCAACACCTTCCACTTCCCACACATTTCCTTCTAGCTTCCTAGCATCGAGTACAGCTCAGTCTGTGAGCTGATGATGCAGAGATGGCTAAGCTGACTGCTTGCTTTCCTCCCATTTGGATTACAAGCAGGATCAGACCCTTTTCATTCAGGACTTCTGTCCAGCTTGGGAACTTGTCAGTGTTGTCATTCAGCAGGGCCATCACACAGGTACAGCCCTGAGAGGACAGCACAGCTTAGCCTCGTACAGATGCAACGTCACTCCCTTTACAGGGAGGGTTCAGGGCCTCTTAGGGACGTAGCTTCTACTACTCTGAATGTTAACCACAGCACAACTCGTTGTTCTTTCCTGAAGGCAAGTTTTGCAGATATCCTTAACAGCAAAAATCAACACATAATCAAAAGTAAACAGACTGAAGGCAGGTGTCATCTCAGTAAAGCCCTGGAGGTGCTGGCCTCTAAGGATACCGTTACAAGCACCGAAGAAAGATGCCAGGGACTAAGGAACAAACAGAGACCCACTTTTCCTGGCTACACAGTGCTCAGATGGGAAGCTACGCAATATCTGAGAAGCTCAGTGCAATTTCTGTCAGAAGGACCACCACAGTGACAACTTGGGCTTCACTAGCTACAGGATGTCTTCTCCCAGGGTCATTTTGTCAGAGTCAAAATTTCTGATATTTACGTAGCTGCTGAAAAATCTTACTCAGCAGCAAAGGCTTTACACACTCAGAGGTACAAATGCAAGCTTGCTCTCCCTTCAGGCCTATAAGGTACAACACACTCTGAAGGTCCAATGGGGACTTAACAAACCCGAAGTATAGCAGACAAAGTCTAAAACTGTAAATTCTTACTGGCAATATGAGCTATTATAATCATATTGGTAAATCAATCAAACTAATAGCAGTTTATAAAAGTTCCTCATCACTTTGGAAAACATCAAGCCACTTACTTGGGTGCCTAAATTTGAATTGTTCACAAGTGATTGGTCTAATGGGCAAGAAATAACAGGACAAGCCAGGACTCAAATCATTACTGAAGCCTGCTCCAGTTCTCATCTCTCAAATCTTTTTGCCTCTTAATTTACTTGTCTGAAGAGCATGAGATAGGAAGACAAAATACTTACTAATATTTAGCAGTTTTTCACCTAAGTGCAATGTACATTTCTGGATTGCAGAGTTGTTTTAGTGAAGAACTTCATGTCAGAATCTCTTCCACAGTACAAGACACAGTATCAGCTGATATAAATCTCCAAAGTTCCACTCATTATTTGGATTAGTTAATACAGATGGCTGATAACTGAAAAGTCCCTTGTTTACTGGTCTATGCAAGCCTCAATTCACATGTCTAAATGTATCCTTATTAAGGAAAAGCACTTAAGCAAGTGTTTAATTCCCAAAGTCCCAGGCTCAAACGCTTTCTGCAGTAGAGCTGTTGTAACTGTGATCGTCTGAAGAGGCTGCTTTCCAGAGCAGGGCTGCTTTTTCTGAATGAAGGCCACGGCTCATTTTAGAAATATGCAGCTGTCTTACTGAAATAAATGGTGCACTGTTATGTTCCCATACCTGAGTGAAGAGACTACACTTCACCAGGGCCATTTACCCACTGATTCCTTACAGCAGCAGCTGTGACAAAGCATTGCTACTGAATTAAAAGTCTGGCCTATTTTTCTGGTCATCTGTAGTCTTAATTGCATGATTTCAATATGTAGGGGGAAAAAAGACAATGTTTTGCAGCTCTCTGAGCTCTATGAGTTTCATGATTCTTGGAAGAAGTACAATTTTATGAAGCTGCACTAGTCAACTTAATTTTTAATTGTCTAATGGGGTATAAAACATATTTTAGAGCTAAATTTTATTTTTCAGAAGAAATGTTGCATCATTTTTTAGCCATAATTTATATTATTCCAGACTGCAGTTTGGGGACCTAGAAGCCAACTTCTTTTAAACTTACAGTAAAAATTTCTGTATTAACAACATAGTTTCTGTTCATCAACATTCTTATTTCCATTGGCTTTTTTTTTTTTTTTTTGGTTTTCAACTCCGTAAATCCTAAATGTGCCTTTCATTTGATTTTTCCACACTTTTAAGTACATCTGTTCAACATTTGGTTCATTATATACTAGGAAATATGTTCTGAAGAAATATTCATTTTTCTTTTCAGCCTACAAAGAAAATGCAACAAAGCTGTACTAAATTTTTTCTTTTCAGTTGCTCACACTTAACCAGCTAACTCCCACATTTACTGAAAACAGAGCTGTGATTTAATTGACATGAGGATAACTCTGTGCCAAAAATACTTACTAAAATATCACAGGATGGTTGAGTTTGGAAGGGCCCACTGGAGGTCATCTAGTCCAACCTCTCTGCTCAAGCAGTGTCCCCTAGAGCATTTTACTCAGGATTTTGTCCAGATGGTTCCTTCAGTCTTCACTTCGACCTGGAATATAGATTCCAGTTGCTAACTCTTCAAATCCTAGACAGCATTAAAACAATATTACATCTTTAATCTATTTTATGGCAAGTGACACCAGATTAGAATTAATTTTAGTAGAAACTGTGATCTTTCACTACCTCCCTTATTGAATATCTCTTACCCTGTGTGATACCTGTCAACAACCTCTATACTGGGAGGATGGTGTTCCCACCTATTAAAAAAAAGATCTCTCTCTTCTTTAAATAAAAGAAATGAATATGATATCCCTCTTTTAAATAGTGCTAAAGAAGCATTACTCAAAGATCCAAAGTTATTACTGTCATTTTGTTCTGTTAAAACACAGAAAATAGCAGAGCAGATGTGTTAAATCCTGGTGGAAGACACACTATTTTGTTTGAAGAATGGAAAGTAGCAATAAATATATTGTACACTTCATGCTGCAAATCATGCCACCTCCTCAGTGCTCTACTCCATGCTGCATCAAAAAGCAAAAAAAAAGAAAAAAAAATTAACCTGTATTGATTTAAGTTCTGAATTCCAGTGAGTGTGAAATCAGCATAAGTTTTAGTGGAGCTGCTTCGTCAGTTATGGGATGGAATAGCCTGGCCAAGGCACTGACTTTTCTGCAGGCTGATATAAAATATGCAAGGGTACAAAACCCACAAACCATACCTTTGCACACCAGCCAGGCCTGATGACGCACAGAATATAGTCTGAAATGGAATACAGGCTGGCTTCTCAGACTGAAACAACAGCAATGCCTCCAAAAAAAATCTGCCTGCTGCTGTAAGAGCCCTGAAGTTCTCAGGTGACTCTGCTACTTGTCAGACAGTGACACAAACACAACTGCATGTTGCTTCAGCCAAACTTTTTTTCATCTGAGTACAACATCCTCTGGTCCCAGGCTAATTGACTGCATGCAATTGCCTTAGAAAAACTAAAATGAGGGGGGAAAGGGAAGTGTGTAATCTATTTGAATTCTCATGCAGATTTTCAAAGGACTGCACTTACCCAGCCATCAGATCCCTGCCTAAGTCGACAGGTTTTGTCATGAGAAAAGAGTCAGACTGAGAGTGCAAGGTACCAGAGGAAGATAGAGCACCTACCCATAAGATAACAAGGAAATCCCATGTTGTCTGAAGGAGCAACCATAACCTGAACCGCCACCACTGAATGTTCTGCAGATCCCACTGGTGAACAGTTTATAGCTCTGTTTTCTCTACTGGATCATTTATCTGAGTTTCATTTGTGGGAGATTGCAAGCAGTAGAAAATTGGGAACTATGGATTAGAAATTTTAGTAAATATCTCCATTACAATATGCTTTGGGACAGCTGGATTCATTCCCCACACCTTCCTCTGCAGAGAAAAGTCTAGTCTCTGCCTCTTCAGTTGCCCCCATTATTGCAATCAAAAAAGAGATCATGGGATCTCATCAAGCTCTCAATAATTTCATCTTAACTCTTCTATTGATGAGTGTATTATTTCTGGGGGGCTCCCATATGTAAGGGATGACTGGATCCCTTCTGAAAGAAAGAAATTTACAGAATGAATTTTGTTCTCCTTTCTGATATGATATATTAAGTGCTATCCAGTGAAATGGTTCAGTTACTAAGGTTTAAGATTTGTTCTCTGGTTATATCATTTACCGCTAGGCACTGCTGCTTTCTTTCTGGAAAACATGAGCCTCACCAAAAAAACCTAAAAACCACGGCTATATGAGTGCTTAGGGAAACACCATTCCTCTTTTTAACAATTATTTTCTTGATAGGGAAAAAAACAAAACAAACAAAACCCAAACCCTTTCAGTTCTCTCATTCTAACATAATATAAAAGCATTTAATTTTTCCCTCCTGGATGCAAAGCTGTGGTAACTGATTTTTTTAAAAATTTTAATGTGCATGTGTAACTGCTTGGATTAGTAACAGTGCATACTTCAAGCCTGTTACTTAAAACTGCCTGCTTCCAGCATCTATCAGAAGTAGAAAACACCAAACTGAACTTGAGTAGCTCCTGCAGAAGGATTACTCAGAATTCTGTCTGACTGTGACTGTTTTCCAAAAGGTGGCATCAAGATTTATTTTCTTGTTTGGATTTGGCAACATTCTATTCTCAACAGATTGGTAATTTTCCCTGACCTCCTTTTCCAGTTTTTTTTTTTTTACTTCTCAGGGTTTCTTATTAAAAGTACTCCATCCATTTATTGACTTATAAAAATCAGGACTGGTTTTGGATAGAACGGGTAAAAAGTGCTGGAAAGGTGGTAACCTGAACTCCCCAAGTAAAATAAAATTTGCAGAGAGATATTGCTGTTATGGGAGATAAGAAGGAGAATGGTTTAGATATGAAGCTATTTTTATTTTCATAATATGCCCCCAAGTGCTGCATGCTCAGTTATCATGAGGTACTCTGTTACTGAATTCACCTTTGGGAAATACTAATGAAGAAAAAGATTCAAACAAACTGTGCTGGAAGGGGTCCACTAAGGGTCATGGCTATTCATCTACCTCCTATTTGAAATACCTTTATTCTGTCCCCAAAAGGCACCACTGTGAGCACTCTCCCTCAAATAGCTCATCCACTCAGCTACTTTATAAGCACAACTGGCCTTAAGGCCTGGAGAAAAATCTTTATCTTTTCTCACCACATCCTCTAAGCATCCACTGGGACTCCTATGGGTGTCATTGCTTTCTACAGCAAACCATCAACAATCAGCCTATTTATATCCTTAACGAAGCCCAGCGTTGTTTATGCTGGCTGACATGCCACATTGTAGAAGAGCAGCAAAAGCTGAGAGGCACACCCAGAAAAAATATTCAAGCATATATCTCAGATCCATCATGGCCTGCTTGCATGAGCCCCCGTGGAAATGCTGACTTGCTGCAGAAAAAGGGAGCTATGTGGGCAAACACACTGCAGTCTAGAAGCTGTTTAGGACTGCTGTCCTGACTGTTCTCAGAAGAAAGGCTTTTGGATGGTAAGTTGTCCTAAGCAGCTCCTACTGATCTTCCATCTGACACTCTTCCTGCTCAAGGGCTCTTTTTCCTTCAACCTCTCCTTCCTGGTAACAGAAGCAAGGTCACCTAGGTGGGAGGTCCATTTAATTTATTATTCAAGCATTTAGAAAGGTATAGGTTCAGCTTAGATATCTGGTGAGCCAACAGTCACACCACTTTATTTGAAGTACAAACATTTTAATAGTCAATATTTAGCCCCAAATGTAATCCCAGTAATTTTTCAGTGTTCCTTATAGCTTAATTTTCTGTTACCATTTAGCCAAATATACTAAAGGTTTCTGGATTACAAATTACCTGAAAACCACAACATTTAATGACATTAGAATAAACTTACTAATTTTTTTCCCTCACAAAACTAAACATAGTATAAGTTCTTTTTAAAAAATTTTATTGCACATTTTATGCTTTGAGAAGCACTGAAAGTACTTGGTTTCCACCAAGCACACGTGACTCAAAGGAATAAAATCTGCAGTTAGGCTTGTAAAAAGTATATTATTTTTAAAACCCTAACCCAATGTAGCGGAAAAGTCTTGTATGTCTTTACCTCTTTTATAGGCGAATATTAAGTGCAACCCCAACCCTTTATAACAATGTATCATCTGTTTCAAATTGGAAGGAAATCAACTCTCTAATATGGTAAAATAACATAGAAGTTAATTTTCTAATTGAACTCTCTGGTCTTGGACTGCCTGCAATAAACCTTGACAATCTGAGACCCAAACAAGCGCTGGTATTTTGGAGAGCGGGTTGAATGTTACTAATTATAGATAGTTGACTATTTCCACCAGTGTAAAAAAAGACCAGTTGTCTGCACACTCAACACTCAGGGCAAAAAACCTCACTAATGCCATATTATCATTGAGAACTGAAACCCACAATATTCAGGAAATTCTGAGCCCTGGGTCTCATAGTAACTACAGCTCAGCAGCGTGCTCTCATGCAGTGTTAGGAACCAACTAAAATCTCACCATTAGCATATTCATAGGACTGGGCTTTTCAGACACTTGCAGCCCTTGGGGTTTTTTTCCCCAGACAGTGTTAATGACAAACCACAGTGGAATTCAGGTGTTTGTGAGCCAGCAAGATTTTGAATGACATTCTGGAAAGGAAAGATTTCACAACACTAGTTGTAGTTGTGGTGTTATGGCTATTTAAAGCCTATTCTCCTGAGCAGCGAGAACATGCATGGTACCTTTCCCTGTCCCTGACTGCTGGTTACAAATTATTATTATGAAGTATGTGCATTGCACAAAGAATGCACGAACACTAGACAGCAAACATCTTAGGAGGTCTGAAGTCCCCACTTCTGGAAATGTTGACACTCAAAGCTAAAGATTACAGGCACTCCCCATATATAACAAATAGGACTGGAATGACAAGGAAGAAAACTATATTCCTTTTTGAAAGGCCATTCTGTCTCCACTCAACAGCCACCCAAGGTGCAAACCACACAACCCCACCTGATGCTCTCTCTCCTCTGTGCACTGGATCATCTTTTCCAGAGGAAGCTGCCAGCAGAAACCCCAACAAGCCATATCACGGAAGTCACATGGAATTAAACCTGCAACTGCCAGTAAGTTGTCAAGCACATATGAAAACATAGTTCAGTTAGAAGGAGGGGAATCACACTGAAATGCTTACACAGAAAAAATAATATGGGAATGCATTTGTGTGAGATACTTTGTCTTATGTAAGGCTGAAAAAGAAAAAAATAGCTATTTTTCCTCTAACCAGTAGAGGAAAGACCTCTACTATTCTGATAGAAAGTGGCCAAGTACACTGTTACCACTTATATGTCCCCCAGTTAGCAGGAAAAGTCTCATTAATATTGTATATATGTATTGGCTCACAGTGGATAAGATTTTTTTCCCTGAGATCAGTGATCTTTGGTTACATCATGGCCAAAGCTTATTTCCAGTTTCTGTTCCAGCATCAGTCTAACAAATCCAGACTTCAATGATGGGTTTAAACTAGCTTCAAGCATGAAAAGAATGTCTTTATTAAAATATGAATATTTTAATAGGCTTGTACTCTGTGCAACTTGGTGTTCCAAAACAAAGCTTCCTTTTCTGTACAAAAAAGGAGACAGTCCCAAAATTAGTAAAAAAAAAAATCATTGATACAGCCATTCATCTGCTCCAGTCCTCTGAAGTGCCAATTGGGGTGCAAAACCATTACCCACAGTTTGTAAAACACATAGATAAAATTTATTTCTGCATCCAAGTAAGGTTTGTTGTAGTTTTTTGGGTTTCTTTTTTACACTGAAAAATAAAGTCTGCTTGCGAAGTTCTCTTCTTGGAATAGGTCTCCTGAATCCTTCTTTTTGCACAGCTGTGTAACAATAAAGTATGGCTTTAGATAGACAGGCAAGTAGAAATATCCTTTAAAAGTGAAAAGAGAATGAGTCTTTCTTATCACACTACCCTGCTGAACTCAACTAACCCGTAAGTTTATACAGTAGACATAAAAATTGATAGTTAAGACAGTCAAGGCTAAGGCTTGAAATGCATGGAACAGAATTAATCCACAGTGGCATCTTCAGAAACAAAGAGTGGGGGAGAAAGTGGACATCTGACCCATGTGTGAACAATTCCTGCGAGCAGGTACTGACCAACACTGTGCATTTCTTGGTTTCCTGATTCAGAGTTTTGTACCTCAAGGCCAGTGAGGCTATTCATTAATTCTCCAAGTCTTCACTCATTTTTTTCTTCCCTCTCTGTCACAGTTTACCACAGAAATTTATTTAATAGGCATCTAGTGAAATACTTATCTTTCAAGCAAATAGTTTAAAGCATTTGAGTGAGCAGCTCCAGTACATCTTCCGTGGGGAGAAAAAATTAATAGGTGAGCTCCAGTCAAATTCTCTCTTTCTCTTTGAAATTTGTGGCTTTTAATACCTGGTCAGTAATGCAAAATAGCTCCACAACTTTAATATTACTGAGATATTACTGAGGCCTACTTGAGCAAGGAAGTCCAGATAGGTAACTTTTCAAGATCTCTCTATGATCCTTCAAAACAGCAGACTCAGAGTTCAGCTGAGTAGATGTTCTCGTGTCTTTAAAACAGTTCTTGACTTAAAAGGAAAAATTAGACAGGAAAATGTAAGGATTCAAAGGTAGTTCATATTCTCTGTCAAAAAAGAAAAGGCAGAAAAACAGAGAAGTGATTGAATTGAAGAAACCAGATGGAAGAGGTGCACAGCCTCACTAGCTCTCAAGAACTTCTAGCCATGGTTGAGTTTACTAAGGTTTCCTCTGCTGAACCTACTCACATCTAGGCTGAGCACTGATATATGGACCTGGCAAACAAGCATGAGGCAAATAGCCTCAAAGGAGCAGTGTTCCATCATCCACGGATTTAACCCCCTAACAGAAATCCACATTTGCTTCTTTCTCCTTTCCTCTCCAGAACTTCACATCACAAAATGCAGCACCAGAAATCACAACAGGGTCCTCCCCTCAAAATTCAGAAGTGGCTCTGTTAACTCAGTCTGATGCAGACAGTTAGGACAGTATGGAGAGTACTGTACTGTTATTGCTGTGTTTACTAAAAAATTGGGAATTGTAGGCTATGACTGGCAACCCAATATTCTTAGCAACTGACACAAGCAGAACCCTGTTTTTCAGAACAGTCAAAGATGCTGGGCTCAAGATGCTCAAAAAGCAGGGTCTTCTCCCCAAAACCAGCAATTTCTACATGTTACACAGTATCCACCACAGAACTGCCTGTTCTAATCTCAACTGTAAAAAGGCACCTAAAGAAACCTTATTGTTATTAGGGCAATTTTTTATCCTATACCAGCCCTTGAGCATCACAAGATTCAGATGTGCCCGGGAAATTGTTACTTTCCTCTTCAGCTTTCCTGTTGAAGGAGTAGAAGGGATCACAGAAAAAAAACGCAGTCAAATTAGTTGTTCATCTTCAAAGAGCAACACTAGTGTGCAAATTAACAATCCTTTGGCATGTAGCAGTCATCAACACACCCCCAAGAAAGCTATAGAACTAAATTTATTAGAAACAGAAATCATACCAAAGGTAGGGAACTTCTATAGAACTGTCTAGTTGGAAGAAGGAAGAAAGCCTTAATGTACTCACCAGCTGGCAAACAAACTTCCTTCTAATTAAGCATTTTAGTATGGGAGGTATCTCTGCATGAAGTTGTTTGTTTTTTTGTTTTTTTTTTTTAATGGGAGAAACCAAATCTGATCCTGTAATACCCATGGTTGTAAATGCAGATAAAGCTGGGTTGTGCCAAACTGTAAGGACAAAGCAGTCTAGGTGCAGAGCCAACTGTAATGCACACCAGTCACGACCTTCAGCAGAGAAATGCTGCAGTTCAAGAGATCAACTAGAGTTTAAAATTTTATTGCATGAGATTTTCTTTAAAAGCCCTGTTTGACTTTATGATTCCTCTTCAGTGACAAACTTAATATCTATAGTAAGTCTGCTGTAGCAAAAACCATATACAGAAAAGTGAATTTTGGATGTGCTTTCAATGAAAAGCAATTTACAAGGCATCTTGGGGCGAATCTTCGGTGAGCTGTACAGGGTATTAGCCACCTGACTTGCATTAGCATCAATAAGAAATGGCACTTAAATCTCTGCACACTGAGCTAAAAATCTATCTGCTTGTATTGGATCATCACATTTTAAATATGACTTCATAGCAGAAAAAAATGGCGTTACTGGAAGTATGAAAGTGCACAGTGGTTACAAGTGATCTGAACTGAGAGGATCTTGTAGTCTGTGTGTTAGATATGTATGGATAAAGAGGTGTGCTCAGATTAATGTACAACAGTGACAGGCCCAATTATCTGTCAGCAGTAACCTCCACTGTTTGCAGTGCTCTGTGAGAATATATATATAAATAACTTTTGACCATGCAGGAGACCCCAGACATGGTTAAAACTGCCCCTAGTTATTGATGCTGGTATTTTGCCGTGACACCTCATTCATCCTAGAAGAGCATGACTGCACTGTCTGCAACCCAAAGCCATGTTCAGGTTACTCTTTTAAAAGTTGCACCATGCACAATATTTGCAAAGGACAGGTATCTTAAAAAAAAAAAAATGCGGAGAGCTCACATTTCTTGACATGACTATTCTTCTGTCACATTTTAATAAACAGTTAGAACTTATAAAATCAATATTTAAAAGCCCATGTATAACCAAAACTTCAGAGTGAGAACCACTGCACTAATTTTTTTTGTAAAAAGTGAGGTTTGATTTTCAGCAATTAGAGGAAGTAGGCTAATATCTTACTCCAAAATCATGCATTCCCACCTGGATTAGGTAGTCTCTAGAGCCAAGATGGTCAAATGGGCAGGCTTTAACTTCTATACACAAATTTACTACTGAACTCACTCCAACTCACCACTCAAGTGGGACACAGGACAAATGATTCTCCCTTTTTAACAGTGTTGGGCATATGCAAAATATTGAGGTTAGATCATTCTAAGGAATTTGTGTCTTTCTTAACAGATAAATCACCTCACGATTAGGACATTTTGGACTCAAACCAAATCAGCATATTGAAGGAACTGTTAGCACACTCTTTACTGTAAAGAAGCCAGGCTTTTTACAATACCCTCAGTTAGTAAATTTTATTATCAAAAATATCTTCATGTCTTTCTGCCACAGCCTATTTGTCTTGACTTCAAAGGACAAAGATGTACAACGGAATCAAAGACAAGAAAGTTACTGTTTAGATTTTTAATGTGCTTTATGTTTACTTGTCTTTTTAGTGTGGAATAGGAAATAAATTCCAATCTTCCTTGTAGTCAACTCACATAATTACTGCTCATTTGTGTGGAGGAATGGGACAGGTCTGGAATATCCCAGTCAGGGCTAAAAGAAGATGAAAAAGTTTTAACAAGCATGCATAATAAGAGTGTATGGAGAAGAACAACCGCTGACTGCAAAGTACAGTTGATAGAGTTGATACAAGACAAAATGCTTAGGAAAACTGAAACCAGCTCATGAGAAAATTGTTCTATCACTCTCCATGTCACAGCCATTCCATAACCGGACTAATCTGCCTGCCCATAACAGTGAATTAATCATACTTCTACTTTTTGCCAACAATGTGTGTTGCATATAGGTATAAATCGTAGCAAAAAAAGAAACTTCATCCCCAGCCTAACCTCCCTGCATGTGCTATTCAAAGAGCCAAAGTAGTTCTCCATTTCTCCTGTTGCATATTCATATTATGATAAATATGTGAACATTTATGTATCCTGTAACAATGTGGTGCCCTCATCTTCTTACTTCGTCATCAGAAATATCCTTGTCTGCAGGCTGAGGAAGTGGTACTCTGCTGAGATTAATTCCACCCAAAAAAGGGCCAAGGCAGAGGCACAGAGGATGGTCCTTACACAGCGCCTATGATTCAATGCTAACTCAAACAAAGCATGTGTTCCTCCCTTCAGTACTGTGAGAATGAATGACAGGATTCTTCAAACAACACAAGGCAAAGGTGAAGAGAAGTGAAAGAATACTTGTTTTATCAGGTGAGGTGGCTTTGGCTGGGGTAGAGTTAATTTTCTTCACAGTGGCTACTATGGGGCTATGTTTGGCACTGTGCTGAGAACAGGGTTGTTCATATTAGGAAATTCCAGCATTCCCAAAGCATTTTATTAATTAAATGCCCTTACAACCTTGCTCCCTTCAGCAGTGTTCTTTTAATATCTCCTGAGCCTTGAGTACAGCACCCCACAGTGGATGACTGCAAAGGCACCAGGTGGCAAGCTGGAGCTGCAATCACTTGTCCACTTGTTGCTTTTTGCATCTACACAGTGGCCCCAAGGAGAGAGCAAAATTTTCTGGTTATATTTTGTTTCTGTTTAAACATGAGAGCCATGCACCCTGTGACTGCTGCTCCTCACAATATGAGGAAGTTTAGGTAGCTTGCTTCTGCTCTGGTCGCGCTGAGGGCCTGGGGGTCAGAGTGAAACAAGAACTTGCAGGCACTTTGCACCTTCTGCCTGAAAAACAGCTTCACAAGTGGATCATGCAGCTTGCCCAGTACTAACAAGTGTCGACTCACAACCTTGTAACACTGAACATATGTATATAAATAAGTCATTAAAGGGGGCTATCTAAACAATGACATCATATTAACTATATCCTGCTTCCACTGATTTGATGAAGATTATAAATTAGTCATCACTGCCCAGTATTATTACATTTAACATGTTACCCAAATGTCCAGTTATTACTGAATATGTGTTTATTTTGTTTAACTGGATATGTATACCTGTTTCTCCTATTGAGATATTCAACTGGTGAGTAATTAAAATTAACAACCAATTATCAGAATTATTTTTGGGGACACGACAAATAGAACTTTGTAATGGTTTTAATGAAAGCAACAGCTGTTTTTATAGGTCTTCCTGGCTCCACGTCACACAGAGATTACTGCAATACAGCTAGAACCAAGTGTGACACCGTATCCCAGTCAAGTCCCCAAAATGAAAAATGTTACAACTGACTAAAAAGAAAGTGACTCTAAATAATCACCTAGTAAATAACTGTGAAGTCCCAGTACAACCTTTACTGCAATATTCCAGATCTGGCAGATTGGACTTCAAATAGTAATAATTTTAGGAAAACAAAAGCACTTTATTACTTCTTGTAGATGTGGGGATTTTTCCTCTTCCCTATGGCTTTAAGTCAACTTAACTCCCTTAAACAAAAATAATTCCTTGTATTATGCATTCTATTAAAATAAATAACAGCTAATTAAGTGACAGGCAAGACATAGTACTAAATTCCTAGTGTGAATGAATATCCCATATGGCATCAGGTTTTTTGTCGCACTCGAGTGAAGCTAGATGTGAGAGAAAGCTTTTGCATACCACAGCTGTGGGCACCCTGCAGGAGCACTTCATGCAGATCAAGAATGCCAAGTGGCAGCCCAGTGGCAAAAGGTGGCCCATAATGCCACTGTATCCAACCCCAACCAGCCAGCCACATGGCTGCTTGGTGCTGTTTGGAGAGGGGTAAGAAAGGGAAACAGTGTGCAGATGGAGTCTGGAAAGTTTCTAAAACTCAAGTGCATAAACGTGGCTGTATCTGGTCTGCCCAAAATACCTCCTTGGGAATACAGTGGCTCCTATACAAAAGCTGGCTATCCCTGCTGTACACAGGCAGTGATGGGTCAGCCAAAAGGCTGTGGGATTTGTGGCAGCATACCAAAAGTTTTCCAGACTCTACAGGACCAGTTGTAGTGTGCTGTATTACTGCCTTGCAGCCAAAGCAAAGGGGTTTGGGTGCAGAAAATTCCAGACTAAATTTGGGGATGTGGGAATTCACCCACCATTACTTAGCTGTCTGCACGAATGCTCTGCAAAAAATAACAATCTTCAAACTTTGCTAAAAATGTGTCAGGCTTACTACAGGAAAAACTCTATGCACCATTAGCAGGCCCAACCCAACATGCATTTCTGCACTTCGTGAAAGCCAGTTAAGTAGATGACTATCAAACTCAGGCAGCAGCCTGCTGGCAGGGGGGAGCAGATTACCCCTTTATACAGTATTTGCCCAGCAAAACCACATCCTCCAGGGAATAGGAATTGGGACTAGGGTCTACGGGTTAGGTAAAGTGCTTATTTTAACAAAATATAAGCTAGTGTGCTAACACAAACCACTTAAATTTCCCTACAAGGGTGGGAAAAGCACATATATTATTTATTTTCAAGTTCCACACTCTAATAATCACCTATCTTCCCAATTTATGTGCATGTATAAATTTGTATGCAGATTTAATGTATCTAATATTTGAGGATGAAGATGGGAAGGCAGGAAGGTTAAGAAAGAAATATATTATAGCTTAGATATATGAAACATAAGGTCAGAAGAGCATACAAGAGCTGAGATGGCCAGAAGCCAGAAGTTAGGACACAGCAGAGTAGTGACAACCAGAATTTAAACAAGAAGGTAGAATAACCAAAGAAAATCACACACCAAGAAACAGCTGGGCAGACAAAAGAAGAGAAAGGGTAATAGACTTACACAGCAAAAGCCTGAAGCATAACCAAGAAACACACTTAAAAATGCAAAATACCTGGCGGAGATCCTTTGCATATTCAAAGAAAGGGATATTACTTGCGGCCCCATCCCCTCACCCTCTGCCAGCCTAGTTGCAGATACTGCCATTTTCCAGCTGCATCTCTGATGGCCTTGAGGAAGATTGCAAGGGGCTGCAAGGATCCAGTGTTCAGCTGCACCTGAAGATACAATTATTGTTCTAAGGTTTCCATTATGACTGGGCTCTCCAGAATCCAAATTATTAATGAATAATGGGGAAGATGCACAGTATTGCTTAGTAGAATAGGCAAAGGGTCCATGATGTCTTCTTTCACATGATGTCAGAATTACAACAGGCAACAGATCCTTAATTGAGTAATTTATTTTTTCTTCTGTTTTTGTCCTAGCAGAAGTATTATGAAGCAATCCAAAGCAATGTTTAATTTAAGGATTCTTACCTGACAAAAGAGCCAAATTAATGACACTGAAAATGTCAAAGCAACATATCAACAGTCCTAACCATGGCAACCAAGACTGGTACTTTTTAAATTTATTTTGGAGCAAGTGCATGTGCTGAAGTTTTGGACCCTAATTTGGCTACTAATTTCTGTGATGTGTTCTTGCAGTTTCTGCTGGAATATGTCCTTTTTTATTAATCTTTATGATACTTATTTTTTTTCTGCTTGATAGTGCACAGCACCTCTGCTGTTTATAATATCCAGCCCCACTGTCTGTCCCAAGAGGCTGAAAGTGTCACCAGTCTAATGCTGTGTCAGCTTACAGGACTTTTTGATTGCACACCCACACACAGAACAGAAATATCAATAGGGAATACACACCCAAGGTACAATTGAAACTCACCATGAAACAGAAGTACACCACACATAAATTAGTGTCTATTACTTTTCTGTTTAGAGAGCGTACTTCACATTTATTTAAAATAATGAAAGACATGTATCTGCATTGCAAGAGAAACCCTATAATCTGCCCATTGGGCCAATACTGTCTGAGTTTCTTTTCAGCAAAGGCAGGAGGCAGAAATCCTTCATCTCCTTGATCAGTCCTGCTGAAATCAGTTAGACAATCAGCACGGGCAAGAGCTGGCCAGGGTTGGCCTCTGTGTGACTTGTCCAAGATGGTCAAACATATGGCATACTAGCTTGCTCACTAATGTGTTTCATGAGATAAAGATTATTAGAACTCACATCTGAGGTTTTTCGGTATTCTTTGTGGGCTTCAGTCCTTATTTACACCAGTGAAAACCAGATTAACACCAGTTTATAACCATGAAAATATTTAACTCCTACATATTAAAGAACTACAGTATGTTTTAAAAGGTCAAAGTGATAATCCTCTGTAGAAAAGAAGAATGCAAACAAATATCAACTAATCAAGGAACACATGCTGTTTTTCAGAATGCTAATATAAAGATTAATAGCTCTTCTTTGACATCCAAGTGCTTTTGGAAACTCTTCATGTTAAAACACTTTGTAAATCACTTTTAGAGAAAGAACATTCAGGGAGCTCCATTTAATCAAATTAACTACTAGGGAGCCGTGATAACATTCAATAAAACTGCGTGTACTTAGAATTCTCATCTCTGTTTCTAGGATATGTAGTTGTTTGTGTTACTTTACACCATTCTGCATTGCTGTGGAGCCTTGAGAGGGAATTAAAAATTTTTGAAAAGACTGTTCATTCCCCTTGTGTATACTCATCTTGGACCCAGTCCTGGTCACAGTGAAGTCAAACTATTCCCAACGAATCCCTGGCAAAAATCCCAGAGACTGCACTAGGAGTAAGAACAGACATGTAAGACCTGATCCAAACTCCCCTGAAGTTGATGTAAGACTTTCATTTCTTTCTGATAGGCTTTGGACCCGTCCACAAAACTTGTTTAGAACTGCTGTTTTAAACAAGGTGCAAGGAGGCACAGGACAGATTTGGGTCCTGCCCGGCCCTGTCTCAGGGAACCATGAATGATATTTGTGTCTAAGACCAAACATAGACAGCAACCACAAGGCAGCTCACCATGGAAGTGAGCTAAACCCAGACAAGGCAGAGGGTAAAATCCAGAGCCCACAAGGGCAGGGATACTTTTTTCCCTCTCCATTCTGCTGCTCTGGGCATGTTTCAGCATCAGGAGCAATGCAACAGACATGAGAGCTTGTCCAAATTATATCGTGGTCCCTAACTTCTCTAGCATCATTTGCTGGAAGAGGCAACATCCTCAAGGTCTGTGCAAGAGCTAGCCAGAGAAACCTCAGAAAAGGACCTGCTGGCTCACTGCAGTCCCTGCTGCTGACATGCGGAATATTCATCTCGTATCCAACACAGTATCTCCCACACCCTTCCTCTATTTTATTTCTTATCACTTCAGGATTCATTCTATAAATGGCACCAAAATTTAAACTGGCACCATATTTGAGAATATAGTTAAGACAAAAAGGTTGTAAATTACTGAACCCAGTTGTTTTTAAGAATCACAGAGCTGTGGAGGCCTGAGCTTCCATAAATTTTGCCACTGACTTGTTGTAAAATGTGATTAGGCCTTTACCTTCCCCATGGCTCTATTTTTCCAACTGTAAAATAGAGATGTTATTACTGAGCATAATGGGAAACTTTCAAGATGTCTTGCATGTTGTTTCAAGTATAAAAAGCTCTATTCACAAACCCTAGGTTTCATTCTTTTGACCTAGATCTGGACTGGGATTCTGAAGTCCTGGGACATGTTCGTCTCTAGAGGTCTGCTTTGGCCAGGACCAAAGCTCCAGACACAGAATTGAAGTTCTGGGTTGTTGGCATCCTGCAAAGTTACATAGAAAAACACACGCAGAAACTCAGAAGGGGGAAGGTGACAACAATATTTTACCCCATCTGCATTTCCCGCAACTGACATTAAAATATGCAGTGATGTATTCTTTATGAGTAGACACATAATCATTTTGGGGTCTGATGTTCCTCCCACTGAAATACAAGAGAGAAATTATATATCATACACAGTGAAGATTTTGACATTTGATTCCTCCCACATATTTGAACGAGAGGAAGGCATTAAATGCCAAAACCAAAAATGAGCATGCAGGACCTATCCTTCAAAACTGTAATTCATTCCAAGGCACAGCACTCACTTTACTTTTACACTGACCTGCATCCCACACAATACAAACTCAGTGGTTGTTTTTCAATTAACAAGACAATTTTTGCTATTTCTAATGGATCATAGAAGACTTATGTTCTAGCATATCTTCTACAAGTATACGTAGGTTAAAAAGAGAAATTCCTTATTTCAATTTCCTTCCAACTCTAATAGTTTGTTGAACTTTTTCTGTAAGTCGAATTTCTCTTTTCAGATTCCCCTCACAGAAAAAATGAAATCATGTAGATGTACAGATTGAGATGTACATTACATATGAGCAACTAATAACATGGGCCTCTACCGTATCTCCAAATACATGGGCTCAAAAGTGTGCGTATGAGAGATTGTATGTATTTTATGCCCTGTGTCTGTATTATGTAGGTAGAAATGTTCTTGCTTGCACTTTATAAATTCCCATCACCACCCTTTAAAATATGCACCCTTCTTCATTGCAGTGCATTCTCAGGGAGTTCACCCTACAGCATGCACAAAGCTTAGCATTAGACTGTAGGAGCATTACCTTCACCACCAAAAGAGGCTGATATTTTTGGCTAACGTCTCAATTTGAAACTGCACTGATCATTTTTAAGACACTAGTTTTGTTTTTTAGGGAGAAAAAAGATTGCAAAGCATACCAGGAGGCTCCATGCCAAAATTTCATCTTCTCCTTCTTTCATTCTGTTGTTGCAGAAGTCTGACATTGTCTGCTGTGATCCGCAGCTACTGAATGCTGCTGTGACATAAACAGAAAACAACCCCAGAGTCCTGGATCAAGTCCTAAGGTTTCTCAAAATCATTAGATTAGGGTCTTCCCATCTCAAGCTAAAAACTGCCATGGCCCTTTTACCATTTACAGAAAAGTGAAAAGTGAAACAAAAATAATGCACCCACAGTATGCTTCCATAATGAACTTCTGTGTGTTTTAAAGCTGGCAAAAGCACTCTGGAGAGTAAGGACATGAACAGGAGCAAAGAATTGATGACTTTGTCAAGCTCAGCTCCTCTGACTAAAGTGATATTCCCCTTTTCTCCTCCAGGTTTGAAATCATGTAGTGAATGCAGAAAAAAAATGCATGCCAGATATCCCTTCGATTTTGCTGTCATTGCATCAGCTCTCAAAAGCTAGTCAAACCTGGCATGTCAAGATTTCATCAAGAGATCTCCAGGACCTGCAGAAAGTGACAATAACCATGCAGCAGAGGAGACCTATTGACAGAGCTGGGTCAGCTCTGAGTTGACACACATTTGTACGTAACTGCTGTGACACTGCTAGAGTTTTAACACTCTTGCCAAACAAACCTGACTCCATATTAGCTCTTGAAAAACTCTCAAAACACACCATTATTGCAAATTTTGAGTTTACAAATTGAGCATAACTGAATGCATGTGTTCCAACAGTAGTATCTTTGCCATTGAAAGAATCTTTTGAAAGAAGCAGTTTTGGTGCACCACTGACATCCACTGTCCTTGCTGAAATGTGAGCAGAATCCGACTGAAAAGCCCACTGACTGGTGCAGTGTAATGTCATGACTCAATTTAATATAGGGGAATGAAGGAGTTTTGAGTCCCACTGACTTACAGAGGAAATATCTGGTACTTCAAAAAACCACTTCAGACTGCGACGTATGTATCAACTAAGATAATAAACCCAAGGTAACTGAATTTTAAAGTATAGCTAAAACTTCTAAAAATAGCCTATGGTAGCTCAACTAAAATATATATTCCTGTCCTCTAGAATTTTATTGGGATGACATATTTTTGAATTGCTTGTCTCACCTAAAATGCTAGGTTAAGGCAAAGAGTGCAATTTCCCGAAAAGTACCAAAAAATATTTTTGCTCGGAATGTTTGTTTGTCTTGCAAGTTAGAGTTCTGTTAAAGATCCTTCCCCATGTTCTCCAAGGAGCTTTCAAAATCCAACAAGGTTCTCAAGTACAGATGTTTACAAAGGGATCACCACACCAGAGTATGTATTTATACAAACACATTTTGGCATTTGGCTTTCTCTGTCTGTTCCACATCAGAAGTTGGTGAATTTGTCCACCACAGGGATAAAATATCTCTCATGAGTAAACTGAACCTCACTGAAGTGGTTTGGGACAGAAGAAATTAAATGAGCAAGCACTGTGCCAAACATGTTCTTTTAGGCCAGATCATACCCATTTCTGGAGCTCCACTATCTGAGAAGAGAGAGATGTGGATTTGGACCATTGCAAAATTTGGAAGAATATCTCAGAACATGAGTTGAGTTCTGTAACCACAACCAACATCCTTTAAGCTCATTTTTAGGAGCAACTACTGTTGATGTAACCAAAATGTCCCACTAAGAGAAGATATGTTCTTGTCTGCAATCAGTATGAGATTTCCTGCACATGCAACATGTATATAAATGCAACAATAAAATGCAGCTATAGAAAGTCATGCCTATCAATTAGTGCAAGAGTAACCATTCTGAACATGCTCATCTACAGACCAATTCTCAGAGGAGGTGAAGTTTGTCATTATTAATTCTGTCCTTTCACTTTCAACTGCCTGGACATAAGAAAAGCTCAAACAGCAGCTAATCTGACCAGAGGTATGCACACTAAATCACAAATTACTTTTTAAATTTCAAGCTTCCCTCTTCTCTTGCCAGACCTACACACAGATCAAAACTTTATAAGCTGATTTAGAGCAAACAGATATAGCTGGGGAAACAAACAGGGGAAAATTAAATTTTTTTTTTTTTTTTTTTTTTAAAGCTTTACGGGCAGCAAAAAGTAAAGACATGCAGAAAATCCATGACATTGCTGGAAATGTACACAGACTAAAGGGCTGCAAACCAGACTGAAACATGACACAGGGCTAACTTCCAACTGCACTTGTATGGTGCTGGTAATGAAAGGACAAAACACTCCAGGTACTCCCAGTTTTCCTCTCTCATGGTGAAAGCTGATAAAGGCAGTCTGCCTTCCACCAGGAGATACTTGTCATGGAGATGTGAAGACTTTTTTTTTCAAGAACACCCTTGATTCCCCCCCTTCCCCAATCACTTTCCCATATCTCAGGTAAATAACTGCTGGTAGCAGAAGTAAAACATTCAATACACAGACGTGTTAAAATAAAATTCTCCTAAAAACTGTATGCTATAAATGCTCAAGAGTATTCTTTGTCAGATTGAAACTGTCTTTCTGGCCACCAGAAGACACATAAATGCAGAGAATGTATTAGAATTTCCACTGATATTAATCATGTATACAAGACATTATGAGAGAAGATGTGCTAAAGAGGTGCTGCAAGCCCACACCTGAGGCACTTCAGATACCTGTGAGGAGAACACATGCAGTTCTGTCACACATTGAGTCCCTAATGAGCAGCAGCATTTCAATAATAAATTTCTTTATTGTGTTTGCTCTGTAAGACATTTAGGTCACTCCATAAAGTTAAATAGCAATAATGAGTACTGATTATTTTTACCAGCTGACCTAATCTAGGCATGTATTTATGTTTTGCTGCATAAATAACTTGTGTTTACAAATCTCATCTATAATGTTTACAATGTTTATAACATCTGAAGATGTAGGAATAAAATGTTAACCACGTAAATCTCCTTACCATTAGGAAAAAATCAGCAGTATTCTACCCAGTTTTTAATCATGAGTTACGAAGTTAGATCACAGGCTGAAATGCAAGTTACTATGAAGCTTGTTGTAGTTTAATTGCTTCCTAAGGGATTTCTCTGGCATGAGGAAGTCCCCAAATGGAATGGGGCTGATCTCCTGCTATTACTGCAAAGGGCACAGTAATGGCATGAGCAGGGTCAGCAAGCTGCAACATTTGGCCCAATCCCAGCTGCTGTGTCTCCTGCCCTGGATCAAGAACCTAGTGTTCCAGAGCACAGAAAGTCACTTACAGACAGCCTTGTGAGATCCTATCCATTTCACAGAGTTGCCCTGTAGTCAGTCCAAAGAGCTTATTCCCTTTATAACCCTTTTGCTCTTATCCATTGTCCTTTCCAGGAGGAGAGAGGGGATGGGGGAAAACATTGGTCAACAACATTGGTCAGCATTGGTCAACCATCCCTGCAGCCAGGGTCACCTTAAATAAAACACACTGCTGATCCTGGTGCAAAACCTCCACACTGTTACAAGTACTAATAGATTAAACCCCATCACTCCAAACAGTTGCTTTGAGGTTGCCATAATTTTCAGCTCAGCTCAACACCTGCCATGAAGCGGCTATCCACTTACCACAGTGGAGCATTACAGCCTTGTAATTTATTTTGATAGGGAGCAAGTGACAAGCCAAAACAGATTTTATCCAATTAATGAAATTACAACATGTAATAATAGCGTTTATCTTGCTGTTAGTGATTACAAGCACATTTGGTAACTATGCACTAGAAGACCTCTCAGTGGGATGCTGACAACACTGAAAGAAAAACTGATGTCCTTGTAAATGCAAATATAGGCATACAAACTAAAGAACCAGTAAAAATTTCACACACAGATACAGATCATGAAGTTGTCAAACTCAAAATTTTCTGCATTTCCAGGCTAAGGCAGGCGACAAATCCTTCAGATCCATCCCTCTCTTCAAATACTCATTGGAAACAGTTCAGAAGAGAAACTGTTACAAGCTCTCACTTTGAAAAAATCCATGGATTTATGCTTCTATTCCCCCTTTACTCTTCCAATGTCTTCTTCTACAGCCTGTATGCTGTCCCTCCCCTAGAAGTGCAAAATATATGACAGAGGGCAAACCTATATTTTCTTTGTCATCTCACCCTTGCACAGCTGCCTTCTTTATAAGATCTAAATTGTCTTACCCTTTCTTCAGAATAGATTTTAAATAACATGGCAGAGGGGAAAGTCACCTCCAATTTACAAACTTATCAGCCTGCTGCTGGTGGGGCAACAGAGGTTAAATCAGGTTGTGTAGCATTTCATTCTCAAGAACCTCTTTGATCTGGTATTACAGATCTATCTAAATATTTATATTTTCCAACATAAAACATGTCTCTATCTGGAGTAAACAGAGGAAAACACTTGCTCAGAAGAAACTGTGATAGAGAAACAGTACACAGCACTTCTATGATTGATCTCCATTTTACGTATGGAAGCAGATCTGGCCCAGCTGAGACATCAGGCATTCAGAGTTTCTAACAGCAGAACTACAGATAAATTCTCTTCTATTACTCCCATACTAGTGTCCTATCCACTAAACTGTACTACTTAGTCTCAATTTGTGCTGAAAATACTACCAATACTTTTCATTCCAGACGCTAGCTGACATATCTCAGTGAGGCTTCAGCCTGGAACCTTGGGGCCTCATGAGTATTTTAAACACTTCACTGTCATTAATGGATTCCATTCCATTAATGGATTCTGCCAGGTATGGGTTCACACCTGCTGAAATAGGTTAAGAAGGACTTCAGTCCTTGCAAGTACAATCTGTAAGTAATGCATCATCAGCCATAGCATAATTTTCCATAGATCCTTCTCTGCACAAAAGATACTTCCATACCAAAGATGATTCACTTATATGGAGCATTTGATTGTCTCACATGCACAACCATGAGCTATAAGAAAGAAGTAGGGTTTCTAAAATGGATCAGAAGGCTTTCATTATTTACAAGTTTAAATTCTTGTCTTAACAATTTAAGCTGCAACAAGAACAGAAGGACTGCCAGTAAGAGCTTGTAAAAATAAATAAACACAAACAAGGATATATGATGGTCTATAAACAACAATTATTTTTAAGTTTGTTGTTCCAAAAATAAACATTAAGTGTATCTCATAATATTTTTTTAAAAATCTTCACATTTCAGTTGTACAAACATAATTTTAATCAAAACTTAAATGGTTTTAATCCTCAACTGGAACCCTCAAAAACTGTTATTTGCTATAATTGTGGGCCAATTCCTCTCAGCAAGTCACAGCCCCTGATAGATGTACTGAGTTTACATCTCAGTAAGTTGACTTGGAAAAGTAGGGAAATGTGGCTCTTGTCTGCTCTGCTCTGTTCTTATACAGGGCCAAGAGTCACTTGGCAATGCAGACTGGAAGAGTACTGTTTCCAGTTCATGGGATCTACTTCTAGAGGTGAAGATTAGACTATACTCCCTAGATTTGCTTTCTCCAAAAATGTTCTCAGATACTTTTCTATGATGGCAGTGTTTCTACTTTGTGCTGATCCAAAAGTTATTTTGGAAAAAGCAAATCAATTTATTGGTACCAATAGACTGGCTCCAAAGTAGTACCCGGACATTATTAAAATGTCCAGTGGTTTTTAAGACAACCTAGACTGGAAACTGAGAGAAGAACAGCAAAAATGTACAGAAATTCAAAAGACACAAATTAATAGGCTTTTTGAGACTATTTTAAACATCAGATTTATTATTTTTATCATTTTTGTTTTAATTTTGTAGCCATCTGAGATCCATCTAGCCCATACCAACATTTTCAGCATGCAACCAAAAAGACTGTGAAGCTGAAATGGAAACTGCTTCTGTTCCTAAGACAGCTACTTCAAAGAGACTGATATTAGAAAGAATGACTCTAGAGCACCTAATGCCCTAGCTCTTAGTGCTCAACATGAATTCTACTTATCTCCTAACTGCAATGTGCCTGGTGACTGAACAGTTTTCCCAGTGATCAGTCAGCCAAAGCATTAAACCGTCATGAGCAATATGGCCATAATCAGTCCCTGTTTCAGTGTTTTTTGCTGATGTCAGAATAATTTAGATGCCCAGATATCTGAAGCAGCTGTGCCAATGAATACATGAGCAGAGAAAAACACAGCTGCTTTGCAATTCAGGAACACTGTTTTAGGATTTCTTACACATCTGGTAAATCAGATGTTCCTTTAAGGCCAAGAGTGATAGGTATCAAAAAACTTTTATCTTGCCTTTATGCTGGTGGAGATAAGCTTAACACAGTTGCTGAGACTAATGTTGTCCCAAGTCAAGCCTCATTGCATGGAAGACACCTACTTCTATGTCAAGGCAACACTTGCCAACAATATTATTGCTCGTTTAAAGACTGTGTTGTATGTGTGTAGCTATTTCAGTGGAGATGGCTTTTACCTTAAAAGATATCTCACTAAAACTTTTAACATGAATCCAGATACATTGGTAAGCTTATTCCATCAACAACTATACTAACTGCAGTGACTTTAGTGACAGAAACACATTTCTACCATTAAAACTGCACCTGGACAAAGGTGGGAAGGACCACTTTAGCTGAACAAATCGGAGCAGGACAATTAGAGAATTTTAAGGAGAGAAAGCTCCCCTGGGATTTCTAATGATCCCTTCCTGCGTGGTTCTGTCCCATAATCACTGCCCCTTTTGACCAGGGATTAATGCCCTCTCTCCACTGATCACCTTGCAAAGTAACCACATCCATTTATGTCAGTGGGAAATATTATCAGCTCCAGAAAAACGTTTCTCATTAATTCACAAAGGTTTTGGGTCAGGCTTCCACATCATCCTTTCAGCTAAAGGAGTCTCAGGTGAGTAAGTTTCACTGTGAAGAGTTGTTTCTATACCATTAGGGCGAACTGAAAGAAAAACACAGTATGTTCTAAAAATGTGCATGATAAACACAGTATAAAACTGATGAAAAAGTAACATTAAACAAATAAGACCTAATAACTGATGTAAATGAAGCCTGAGACATTCTGTATAATGACAGGAAGCTCCAAATAAAGGGTGTTGAGTTCATGCCCTTCTAAATCATTACAGTTTCCACAGAAAATATCAGCCTCCTTGAGGTTCTTAGGTTAGGGAGATTTATAGTGATAACAATAGCAGTAGTTTATTTGAGACAGTTAATCAAAATTCTAGCACTTATAAGCCCTCTGTGAACACTACAGATTTAAGAAATTGAACACTAAATATTCAAAAGTAAGCTTGCAATCTACACAAGTACAGTAAATTTCAGTTATGTGTTTCATTATACTGGTGCCTTATTGCTTTTAAGGGGTTTACAACTTGGCTGTAATTATCCACTGTGGGGTAAAATTTGGCATAAAAAAGAACTCTCTTCCATTTCTATTTCCAAAGAAAGTTACTTGCTCTCTGCTGGCATTCCTTGCACATGCAACACTCAGCAAGAGTTTTTGGGTGTGCAAACAAAATAGGTTAGGTCTCTGATTTCGTGGCTTTTAAAGATGTCTTTCATACACCCCAACCATATTGTACCTTTATTCACTTACCTTCCATTAATTTAGCCTTCAATCTTGGTTCATGGACATGGCAAAAATACATGTAATTTGTTTATGAACCAAGTGAAATTATATATATATAATTACATCGACCATGAAGGCCTTAATTTCACCAGAAAAGTCAAATTTCCAGCAGGATAACAGGAAAACATGGTGATGCCATTAAAATCCACCAGTGAAAAAATGTCATCACTTCTTCTTCCCCACACTGTGCCAAAGACTTCTTGTGTGTCCCCCCGAGAAAGAGGTACCTCAGCACTTCCAACAGCAAAATGGAGCAACAGTAGTTTCCCACCTCGAGATCACTCTGAAAATTCACAGCTAAGCTCTTTGACAGTTTGCCAAAATCCCAAATAAGGAAATAAATACAGTTATGCTCAGGTTCTACACTTATAACACCTTTGAGTCAAGAGGGATGCCAGCCTCAGATGTTCTCATCCTTGTGCTCAGCAGCTCATTCTAGCACTGTAGTTTGCAATTCAGTCTATGATGCTTCCCTACAAACAAATCACTGAACTGACACCATCAGAATCTGGCTCTCCATTCCTTGGAATTACTTTTTTTTTTCAAGAAAAGTACATACTAAGTCTGCCATGTCCACAGATGCACCCACCCTGGACAGCAAGGGGAGAAGCAGCTCTGCAGGCAGCCTGTAGAAGACGACTGTTGAATCCTGAGTAAGGCGGCTACAGTTCACCAAATCTGTCCCTTTTTCCATGGTATAGTGAAGGTGAAAAACCCAACACATGCTGTTAAGAAAGCACTCTGAGGTCACTAGGTAGCAAACATTGCCTCAGAAAGGCAATGAAATAATAATAATAATAATAATAATAATAATAATAATAATAATGATAATAACAACAACAACAACAACAGTAATGGTGTTATGCTTATATAAACAAGTAATTAAACTGTGGTGGGATTTCAATACTTAGAGTTTTGGAAGAAGACTCTTTTCCTGAATATAATGCAAAGGAATTACTATAACTTCTAGGCTTGCATGTGTTCAATGTCTTTGGAGGTATAAACTCCAAATCTCCAAGATAAGACTGCAAGGAGTAGAAAAGAAATGCAAACATCAGTATTCAGACATCATTTAGAAGACAAAGGAGAAGTAACTTTCAACATTCAACTCTAAGTAATTCCATGCTTTAACAAGTTTCCTGGCCTTTCTCTTGCTCCATTACTGTTCTATTCAGTTGTGCCTTAAGTTTTGCCTTATGTCTTGAGGGATATAAGACTTAAATACGTGTCTGTATACATACACATGTATCCATCTGTAGACATCTGCTCTGTCCTGAATACAAAAGTGTAAGAAGTCTGATTCCTTTTTTTTTAATTTTAAATTTGAATTCTACAGATTCAGGTTTCTGTATCTCAATTCTCCAGATACAGGTTTCTGTATTTAAAGTTGTCAGATACTTTACAGAGATATGCCACTTTAAAGTTGCATTAATTTCTTACAATCCTACACCTTGCAGCTATAATTGTTACCTTTGTGTAATAGACTCCAATCAAATCAGGGTAAGTGGCAACTCCAGAAAAACAGGGTAATTTGTAAATTACCTTCTAAATTAAGGTAAAGAGAGAGGTAAGAAGGTAAAACTTCTCTGTCTAGATTGAGTCCAGGCTCACCAGGTCTCTGAAGTAGGAAAGCATAAAGTATAAATGGAATAAAACCCTAGGGGGTTAAAATACAAAACAAAAACTCTTTAGGTTTTTGTTCCTTTATGCTCCGTGGTGTTTGATCCCAGAGAACCAATAAATGCAGATAGAGCACAAAAAATACGAACTCACCTTAATGTGGCATTTTTTTATAACTTCCACTAATCCAAATGTTTGCTTCGTAAGTCATGTGTAAGAAAGAGTTTGCATGGTTTATATTCCCAGGATCCCATTATAGTAAAGCTCAAAAACAGTTCACTCAAGTATTAGTAAAACTGAAAGGTAAAAAAAGTCCAGATTCTCATCTGATAATAAATCACTTCATGTCAAGCAAAAAAAATTCTGACCTCTGCTTTCCAGCATTACTCATTAAAACAAGAACTACAGAAATAAATATGGTAAATAGAGTATGAATAGAAATATAAATTTCTGCTATCTAAAGGCAGATGGCACAATGAAGATAGAACATCAGATTACTATGTCTGCCTCTATACAAAGAGAAAACTTCTGCATTGGACCCTTACTACACATTGCTCTCCTTACCTTTCCCTTGCAATAGAATTTTGTAACCTAAGCCAGCTTGGTGTCAAAGAGATTTATTTGGTGTATGCTCCTTTTGTATAATTATTTAGTAATTACTCCTATAATGCACAGCATTATCTGGAGTAAGTCTGCACTACAGTGGTGAACCTCCAAAGTAGCTTACGTTTCTTCTTATAATCCCCCACTCAACCTAACTCCCTTGTGAGATCTGAGAGGAATATTATTCATTCTACAGACAGAAATTTAGAAAGAAAGAAGTCCAACATTTCATAGAGAATCAGTAAGACAGCAAGAAGCTGAAGTCATGCTGTAAAACCCAGACAGTACCTCAGTACTATGGACGATGCAACACATTTCAGTCCCATCCAATCTTCTGAGAAGGTGTTTGCCCAAGATACAAGGTTGTAAGTTGCAGTGGAGGAGATACAGACAAAATCAACCAAAGATTTTTTTTAAAAAATTCTCTTTTGGTCTCCTTTTTAGACAAGTGCTAATAAACAGAACCACAAACAACTCTTTCAAAGCCCCTTTGTTAGAACTGAACATAGCATGTATTCAGGTCCCTTGCTTTGACTTGTTCCTACTGCACGAACAGAAGGAGAAAATAATGAAAGCTGCTACGTGGCATTTGCATTTTGGCATGTAGGAATTCTCCTAAAATAAAAATCCAGACAGACATCTAGAAATGGAATATGCCAACAAAACAGCACAAGTGAATGAGAGATCTTCTTATTACAATCCCCTTCATGTTTTCAATAATTTAGTTTTCAACTTTCTTGATCCTTTTCATGCAAACTTCTCACTACTTTTTCACTATCAGACTTCCATGCTGCACAGAATCTCATTTTGTAGGCTGAAAAGATAGAATGAAACCTTTAGGTTTTCAACAAACACCAGTGAGAAAAGAATGAGACAACTACTCCTATTAATGGCACAAACACCATTTTTAGTAAGTAAGGTTAAGCTTTTAGGTCAAGATTTAATTGCTTTTCAATTAGATTTTAAAGTCATATTATTAACTTCAGTAGATCTACACTTACATGTAGTAATAACAATAGATTCCTGTGACTGCAATATCAAGCTTATGATAATAAAGAGTTTACAGAAAACTCAAAAATTAACACAAAGGTACAATGTTATTTTAAAGAAATCAGAGGTGATTTCATCACAATTTCATGGATAGAAACTGTGTCTTGGAATACAAAGTTTGGAGTCTTACATCCCATCCCATGCTTCCAAAGAACAAACAGTTCTCAATAAATCCATTAACTGGAATGTTTGGGGACCTGGAGCTTCCATGGATCTCAATTGGAAACATTGCTCCCATTTGAAAAATCTAAGTTTCTTTAAAGATATGTACTGCAACTTTAAGTAACTCCTATTGGTAATCAAAAATATTTTTAAATCCCACTTCTTACAAACCCAGATCCAGTTTAACTCCTACATTCAACTATGCAAGCTAAACTCTAATAGTGACTTCCAGAATTACCACCCCACACAAAAAAAATGCAAAACAAAACCTTACCAAGCTCCTATTGTGGCAGTAGGGATATTTACACATGGAAGTAACACAAATATATAAGCATTTGTAAAGTCTTGGGCAATATTATCCTTAGACCTGGCTTTTATTTAAGTATATTTAAGCAAATTAAGTATGCAATTTAAAGCCTAACAATGACTAAATACAGAGGTGATGACATTAAAAATCCACTCAGTGAGGCTTCCTGCATGTAACATAACAAAACACTTCAAATCTAATTTTCAGCAATTTAAAAACTAATTTTTAGTGCCCTTGTGTTGTAATTCAATATAGTTTACTGAGGTCAAATATGCATCCATAGCAATAGGGTAGATTCTCCAAAAAGCAATAGATCCATATAACCAAACCATGTCCAAGAAGAAGAATCCATTTGCTTTTACCCTTCTTCCTCTGCTGCACTGAGGAACAAGGGGCTAAATTTCTTCTCTTCAAGCAAGCAGTAGCTGTGAAACATTTAGCCCCCTAAAGGACTGGCTCACACAAAACCACACTGAATTGCTTCCACAGCAGCTGTTCCTACATCTTGATGTGGTGAGAGATCGCCCAGAAAGAGATACCGCATCTATGTGGAAAAATTAACATTAAAAATTATCTGAGAAGACAGGTACTAAGACTGGCTCTATCACACTAACACCTGCAGTGTGCACCACGTTACAACACCCATAAAAAGCTGCATATACCACGAAAAATAGGAAAAAGCATAAGGGCAAGCAACACAGCAGTTGACCCTTTCTCGTGTCACTGGAAGTAATAGTGAGCATATTTGAAAAAACAATTTGTCTAAATTAGGCAAGATGGATAGATACAGGTGAGTTTAGGTATTGGCCATAATTAAGAAAAATCAGCTTACTACCACTTAACTTTGAATGAAAGGCACAGCATGAAGTTTTCAGGCCGGAGATCATCTAAATTGGCTTTACACTTTCAGGTTATTCGTTTTAACTTTATGAACAGTCTTTCAGGCAAGGAGAGAGAAGGGTCTTCCTAAACACAACACCATGGGGAAACCGCCGTTGTTCCTCTCTGAAATGATAAGTTCTGAGCTGGAGAGTCACAGGGAAAAAAAGCAAAAGGAAAACGAACATGAATTTTAAAGGGGGAATAGACGTCTCTACTACGAGGCCCTCGTAGAGGGAAGAGTAAAACGAGACCAGGCTGTCACAGCTTTCGTAACTGCAAAGGTGCTGCCGCAAAGGGGAGAAAACTTCCATTAGCAACTTCCTCTGAAACACCTGAAAAAAGCTGCACACAAGGGCTCGTACTTCCCTTACGTGTAATTAATTTGATAATGTCTAAAATTTATTAACAACAACTTTAAACACCCCTGAAGAGATGGCTTTTCTAAACGAGGGTCAAAGACAAACGCTTTGGAAATTCAACAAGGCACAACCGCAGAGACGGGGAAAGCGCAGGGAGACGGGGCAGAGGAGTAACAAGTGTGGGGCCGGGTTTGCTTCGCCTGCTGGTGTTTCCCAAGGGCACGGTCGCCGGCAGGCCGGGCCGCGGCGGGGGGAGCCGCAGCGCTCCCGGACGGGAGAAGCGCTCGGGCCGCTGCCGGGCGAAAGGGGCCAGACTGCCGCGGGCGGCCCCCCGGGAGCCCCGGGAGGAGCGGAGGGGTCGCTCCCGGCCGCCTCGGGCTTGTACCGGGCCGCCCCCGTACCGGTCTGCCTGGCCGGGCCTCGGCCGCTTCCCTCCGGGTGCGAGATCCACCATCGCTCCCCAGCCTGCGGCGAGCGGGGCTCGCCTGCCAGCGCTGCCCTCCGCCGGCTTTCACGCTGTGATCCCGCACCGCTGAACACGGAACTGCACCGGCAAGGCCGGCCGTGCTCCCCGGGGAGCTGGGCACCACCGCTCCCTGCTCCCTTGTCCCTCTCCTCTCCCTCCCCCCGCGGCGCAGAGTGAACAAACGCGCCGCCGTCTACCTGTGCAACACCTCCGCAACACATTTTATTTACACTGAATTAGCTCGGGGCATTGTACATTATATACAGATATTTTCCCCCTCCAACAAGGCAGATCTTGTGCAAGATTAGTAGCATCCTCTGGAGCGTATCCGACAGTCCACGGGAAATGTCCCCTCCGCTTAGAAGTATCAGCTGTCAGAGTCCAAGTCACTTTTCCCGTCCTCTTGTCTCTTCTCCGGTGACGTTTTAGACGCTTTATTCCACTTTTGTGCGTTTTCTGATTCCTCCGAAGACGATCGCTTTTGCCTCCTCCACTTCGCCCGCCGGTTTTTGAACCAAACCTGTTACGTTAAGAAATTAAATTATTAGAGGGAAAAAAAATAATAAAAAAATCCCTATGCAAACCCGCAGTTGACCTCAGCCCCGCAGAAGCCCTGCCGGGGCCGGTGTGCGGCGGCCGCGCTCAGACGGAGGGAGGGAGGGAGGCAGAGGAAGGAGCCGCTCGAGTGGGACCGGCCGGGCGCCTTCAGGAGGCACAGCCGCCTGCCGACAATCCCTCGCAGCCCTGTGACAGGCTCGGCCGGCCGCCCCAAGGAAAGGCACTCGGAAATAATAAAAAACTCTCCCTCTGCCCCCGCAAAGCGGTCGCTCTCCCTCCGCTGGCACAGCCGGGCTGGAGCCGCACCGCGGTACATTCGGTTCTAGCGTGTTTAAGTGCGAATGGGACAGGGTAGAAGAAGGAAAAAGAAAGCAAAGTACCTCCACTTTTTCCTCTCTTAAGTGCACCCTTCTGGCCAGCTGTTCCCTGGTGCCCACGTCTGGGTATTTCGTTTCCTGGAAGAGGTTTTCCAGCGCTTCCAGCTGCTCGTCCGTGAAGATAGTCCGGTGCCGTCTTTTTCGCCTGCAGTGCAGCTGGTTCAGTAACTGCAGCTCCGTCCGGGACAAAGTGCCCACGTTCATGTAGGGCAACATCTGATGGGGAACAGGGGACATCAGGACTGACCCAGTGCCCTCGTAACCTACGGACAGACAGACGAATCGACGATAGGCTTTGCATGAGATTGCTGCTTCCCTCCCACCCCCGTTCCGTTCCGTTCCNGGGAGGGGGGGGAAGAGTCTGGAAGGACACGAAATCGAAACTTTTCGGATAAATTTTTAAAAGGGATCGGAGCGAAAAGAACAGAGCCTTTACCGAGGGCAGCTTGCGGGAAGAGTGTGCGTGTGTGTCTGTGCGCGCGTGTGCGGTGTGTGTGCGTGTGCGCAGGATCCACCCCTGGAACTTTCCCCCCTCAACTCTCGCCTGTTTACTGATCTCAACCCAGAGGGCTGCTCGGAGTATAATCCATCTGAACCTCTTCCCTTTTTTATACCCAGGCGACGTCATCCTGGATTTAGTTCCTGGTAATATGCAGATGGCAAACAAAACCAGATTTGANCATCAGGACTGACCCAGTGCCCTCGTAACCTACGGACAGACAGACGAATCGACGATAGGCTTTGCATGAGATTGCTGCTTCCCTCCCACCCCCGTTCCGTTCCGTTCAGTCCCGTCCCTAAAGAGCCCCCTCCCGCCGGCCACCCGCTCCCCTGCGGGCCGCCAGCTCCCCGCCACCCGCTCCGGCCCCGTGGCTGCGGGAACAAAGGGGGCCCGTCCGCCCCGTCCCACGCGGGGCCGCCTTACCTGCGGGGGGAACGCAGGAGCACTGCTGGGCGCCCAGGGGCGGCACGGCCCCGCAGCACGAAGGGCCCACGGGGGACGCCGGCACATGCAGCTGCCCGTAGTAGTAGTTGTTGTAGCCGAGCCGAGATCCAGTGACGGCCGGCGGCAGCGCGGAGGCGGGAGCCACCGCCCGGGAGTAAAATCCGCCGTAGTCGGAGGCGCTGCCGTAGAGCGAGTCCCCGTGGAGGCTGGGGAAGACGACGGGCGCGGCGCTCGGGGGCAGCAGCACCGAGTCCTTGCAGCGAGGTCTGGCCGCCAGGATATTGTCGATGCTGAACATGCTCACAGGCATGCCCCAAACCGTGCGGGGCAGGGCGGCGGGGACCGGCCGGGGGAGGGAGGGANCAGGATCCACCCCTGGAACTTTCCCCCCTCAACTCTCGCCTGTTTACTGATCTCAACCCAGAGGGCTGCTCGGAGTATAATCCATCTGAACCTCTTCCCTTTTTTATACCCAGGCGACGTCATCCTGGATTTAGTTCCTGGTAATATGCAGATGGCAAACAAAACCAGATTTGATTTTTTTTTTCTCCCCTTTTTTGGTGGGGAAGAGGTGGGGGTTACACAAAGGAGTGAAAGCAGCCCTAGTCTGTGTATTGAGAATTAATGAAATTAACGTAATCCTTTCCATTAGTGGGCTTTTTAGAAAGGCCCCAGATTTAGGCTTGATCTCTGCTGCACCGACTAATTGCCCAGGTTAATCTTATTAATGCCATTGTGTCGAAGTGGTTAGCAGCTCCTAGTCTTGTCTATTATGCGCCTACTTTGGTCGTGTTAGTTCACATTAGTGGGTGCGATTTCCTCTGTCTAAAGCTCAGATTCATTATTTATGCTTCGAACTAGTTAAGAAGCACTTAAAAAAAAAAAAAATAAACTGCAACATAACCATGCAACGCCCCCCTACTCCAAGTGTTTCTGTAGCAGGATTTGAATCTTGCGTCCCCGGCTCGGAGAACTTAAAGGGCATTGAGGAGTATGTGTTTCTCTGATTTAAGGTTTATGCAGTGAAGCAAAAACGTCTTCACTGAGTAACTGAACTATTTTTTTTTTATTAATTTTCCTAGGTCAGCTGGTGGAACAAGGACGCATGAATGTTGTAAACTCCCCTCTCCCCTTTTTCTTTTCACCCCACTTTTTAACAGATTCAGACAGATATCACTTTTTATTTTTAAAACAAGCCAAAAGATGCAAATGTTAAAGACCAGTGCCATCTCAAATCCCCGGGTGTGGTAGGTATTCCGATTTGCTTCTGATCTATCATGGTGCCTATTTCTTTTCTTTTTAATCTTTAATTATCTAGCTTAGAAAACAAAGGCCATAAAGTTGCATTGATACAGAGAACTTTATATTTTGCATGTTCCGTGAATTTTTAAATGGGGAAATTTTAAATCCCTAAAACTCTTCCTATTAAGAGGTTTGGCTCTCCTGGTAGCTGGCTCTTGTGATTTGCAGAATACTTCGTCTGTCACGACTGTCCCTGGGAATCCACAGGAGGTGAACTGAATAAGATTAGACTATTTACCCCATCAACTCTCCATCAAAGAAGGTAGGAAATTGTACGCATGAAATGAAAACAAGCCATTAGAGTCCGTTTACGAGGAACACATTATTTTTCCTCAACAAAGAATATCCTCGTTAGCGCTTACTCGCACTTTATCTTTATCCTTCCTTTCCTCGATATTCCAGGATTTAAAACTGCACCTGAAACGTATTTATAGCGAAAGACTCGTATAAGCATTAAAAAAAAAGAATGCCAAAACTAAATTCTGTCTTTATTGATACATCGCAATGTGATTAATTACCAGCATCGGTTTTTACTTCAATTTATCTGACTAACCATTTCTTTAACCCTTTGGCATTTAGACCTGAACTTCGTGCAAGTTTTTCAAATTTGATGGAAAGTGAAACTATTTGACAGAGGGTTCGGCGGGTTTTTGTTAGATTACGGAAATTTTTTTCTGTTGATATTTTGAGAGTTTTCTTTATTTTTTGTTTGTTTGTTTGTGGGTGAGCTTGGAGAGGGAGTTTCGGTTTGTTGAGGTTTTTTGGTCAGTAATTCCCTGAGTGTAGCTGGTCATGCTGTATGCAGAGCAGCGCCTGCTTAATGCCGCCATGGGGATGCTCGTTCACGTCCTCAGCGGCTCTGCAGCAATGCGCGGCAGCATCCCTCCGCTGGCCTGTGCACCCCCGGCGGGGAGCGGGGCTCCGGGCGAGCCGGGCTCGGGGTCTCCGGGAGAGCCAGGCCTGAGGGGAGGCCGGTAGCGGGGGCACGGCCCGCTGTGGCTCCGGCCCGGAGAGGAACATCCCGCGGGTGCCCTGAGGATTCGGGGCAGCGGCTCGGGACGGGCGCTGCGCGGCGGCGGGAGGCGGGCGGCGGGGACAGCGCTCAGCCCGGGACTGCCGCCCCGCGGGGAACACACCGGGTGACCCCGCGGAGCGCCGCTGCTGCGGGGGCTCGCAGGTGGGGACATCCTCGGTGGGGACACCCGCCGCCGGGGCCGACTACTCGGTGTTCAGCATCACTTGCGTCAGGGCTTCATCTCTGCGCCTGTCCGGCTTCTCCCAGGTGAAAGCAGCACTGCGGGACACGAGTGGGCACCGGAGGAGCCGCGGCGCTGGCGGAGCACACACTGCTCGGGCCGTGCGGGCTCTCTGCTTCCCAAAGAGTTTTCTGCTCCCCTGACGGATGATCACCACGCTACAACGCTTACCTTTACTCCTAATTTAGAAATGATATTTTACAAATAACTTGTCTCCCCAGTGGGGAAGGTTTCTTTTATTTTGTTTTGTTTTGTGTTAGTCTGAGTAGTTTTGCCGTGAAACCCCCGGTTTTGATACCCGCTTCGCAAAACCTGCTCTCGGAGTTTCTCATTTCCCATGCGCTCTTCGCTAACCTGGCAAACAGAAAATTGTGTTAAACAAACAATCAGTTGTCACACAATGTCGGGGTGAAATTGTAATAACAAATGAAACACAAGCAAATTGTGCTGCATAGTGTTGCTAAGCAATTGTTTGTTACGGGAGGGTGGTCACAGCATGGGTTGAAAGAGGGATCTAAAGAGGAGCATA
The DNA here is from genome assembly GCA_013398275.1 of Promerops cafer. Taxonomy (NCBI): domain Eukaryota; kingdom Metazoa; phylum Chordata; class Aves; order Passeriformes; family Nectariniidae; genus Promerops; species Promerops cafer. The sequence goes on from VZSE01012040.1 coordinate 963,053, forward strand.
GCACTGGGCAGAGCAAGCTGTTAGGTATGAAATACGGTAAACACGGCGCTGATTTTCAATATTATTACCCAAACACGATTTCATACAAAGCAATCACCATACACAAGTCTATGAAAATGCGCTTGTTGAGAAATCGGACTTTTTTTTATTATTATTTTAATATATTAAAGAATAATTCCGGGGATGCAAAACGCACCCACCGCCTTCCTGGTGGAGTCTTTGACCGGTCTGGCGGCCGGAGCGGCACCGGGGCTGCCGGCCGGGAGGGGCCAGGGGCGCCGCACCCCGTCCCGACCGGCCGGCCGGGGCTTGCCTCGGGCAGCAGGACCCGGCTGCGGCTCCCGCCCCACGCGAGGGGGTAACGAGGGGTGAACCAGGGGTTTAGGGGATGACCGGCGGCGAAACCCTCTCGGAAAGGGCGCTTCGCGGCACATCTCTCACTTATAAATGCCATCACCCTGAAGCGTTCCCCACGTTTGTTTCAAATTGATTGCATCATTGCTTCACCAGGAAAAAAGTATAAAAGTCATACAATGCGAAATTACGGTAATTTGTTCCCAGAATAAACTTATCTTGAACTGATTAGGAGAGTCAGTCATTTGTAAACGAGGCAGAAACGCGGTTGGGTATTTTTCTGAAAGCTTCTTTCTAACAATATCAGCTTCTAAAGTTTTCATTCATATAAACTTTATTAATGAAGATCTTTTATTTAAATGTCAAGGGGATTTGAAATTTAGAGTAAATTATGAAGCACGCATGTCTTACAAAGTCATGGGTCAAATGCATTTGTGAAAAACTGCTAAAAGAGCATATGGTTTTGAATTTTTCTACAATGACTAGTGTTTAAATAAATTGCTTGTACTGCTTAACTTCATGTATAATTTTGACAGAAATTGGCCTATAGCCTTTTGATATGTAAACATTTCAGGCTTTTATGCGGTATAAAAAGACACTTGCTTTTTGGGATCAGCTAAAGCAGTCACCCTGTAATTCAGAAAACTGGCACCTAACCTTACATTCTTGCTGCATTTCAACTTTCAAGTGGCAGCATAAAGGGGGGAAGGAGAAGGGACATTTCAAAAGCAATTGGAATTAAAAACTGCGAATGAGGTGAGAATGTGCCACTCACTGTCTGATTGAAATGGATAAACCTTAGCACTAAGAGAATTCTCAGTCTTATTTTCTAAAAAACAACAGAGGAATCAGTGTAGCACAGACCTGACTCGCATGTCAAATTAATGCCTTAAAACAAAGTCTGTCTAAAGTACAAATAGGTGTGATGAAGAAAACCCAGATATCCCTTCTGAATTCTGTCAGCTGTTTCTCTTCTACAAACTATCTTGGGCTGTAAAAATTGAAACAGACTTTTATACATGCAATATTGCATACAATGTGTATAATATACCACAACCCTTTGAAATGCCACTTAGCTAGCTTCATGTTCACTTGCATTTCACCAGTTCCTAAGTCTTTTGCAGTTTTTGCGCCAGTAAACATTCCAATGACTTCAATTAGTGTTTTGTTTTGGGGATGTGTTTCGGTTTTTTCTTTTTTTTGTGNTGTGCTAAGGGCTTCAAGACACAGCCCATAAAAGTAGTGGAGTCACTCAGTTTTAAGTCTTCTTAAACTAAAATGATTTTGTACATGTATAAATCAAGCAAGCTACTGAATAAATTCATTTATTACTAATGTATCTGTCTCACATAAATAAACCTCCTAATGTTGATTAGATGGATAAGCCTAGCACAGTGCTAGACAGAACAGGACCTGGATAGTTGCCTGGTGCCAGACAGCTCAATATGTTTATTTCCTGTGTGCTTTAGTGGGGACTAAGCTGAAGTTGGAAAAAGGTTTAAATGAACTATATAATTTCAATCTGTTACTGTAGTAACATTTGTATTTATTGTATATGTCAGTTAGTCATACACAGAGTTCTCAAGATACACTACCCCCTTTGTTAGTGGTCAGAGGTGATTTTTTTCAGAATTGTAACGAGTCAACATAGACAAATTCTGTTATAGACAAATCAAATGCTATAGCAATTTAAAAGCTGGTATGGATTCAGTCTGATTTGATATAAGCTAGTGAAGAAAGAATCTCTTATAGGTTTCCCTGAATTTGAACAAAAGCCAAAGAGATTTTTTTTCAGGTTTCATATGTATTCCAACTAACAGCATAGTTAGCAAATGAGGATATGTGACATTAATGACTCAGCAAGAAAAAGACTTTTCATCTTAACAGAAATCTGCATCTAAACTGAGCAGATTGCTGCAAAGAATAATCTTTTGAAATCGTGCATCTTCTCAAGAGGACAGTGGGAATACACTTTGGGTCCTTGGCTGCAACTGCAGGAGTCAACAGGAGGATGCCCTGCTACTTGGAAGTTTTGTTTTCCATCAAAAGCAGTTTGAGTGAGATACTTTACTCTCAAAGATATTGTGATCAAACCCATTTAAGCTCAGGAATGTGGGATGATATGGGCATATACATTAAGAAAAATTTCATACCGAGGGATGTGCTGGAGAGGCTGACATAGTGGGTCTGTTGTACACACGTGACTGACCCAGGTTTACAAACTGGTTCTCAATCACAGTACCGCCAGCAGCCAAAATTTCTCCTGGAAACGGAACATACTGTAGCAATTTGCTTACCAGCTTCAAGACAAGATGGCTGCACTCTAACCTATTAGTACTTTAATTTTTCTCTGTAAGGATGAGCTAATTGTAATTCCCCAAGCTATACATACAGTCACACATAATGGTGGAGAGGGAGATATATGTATCTGTTCCCTACAGTGTGCATAAGTTGTGCTCATTATGCTATTAGATCAGTTTCTATGCCAGGGTTTGCACTATTAAAAGTTGAGTAATTAAAACAAAAGCAAACCAAAACAGCCAAAGGACCATTTTCCCAATTGATAAACATAAACCAAACTAAGACTTCTCCGGTTCATTTACCTTTTTCCAATAACTGCACTAAATTTTTGGATCATCATGTACCACACTGGATTTTAAACCACAACAGTTGCTGAGCACACACAGCTACAAATCAATGGAAATTGTATGTGGTCAGCATTTATCATTCCACCCAAGTATTATTAGATTGGCTAAAGACCTTGTCTGTAGTATAAACTGTACATACATAATGCCATGAGAACCTCTCCTCTCTCTGAAAAGGCCCTGGAGGTTACACCCAAAGTAGCTCTTTATTTGTAATGCAAAGAAACTCAAACGTCTTTGCAAGGGATTTAGAGCAACAAAGTCAGCTTTAAAAATAAGTAAGTCAACTGTACAAAAGACATCTACTGCATTGCTTTCTGTACCATGCACATGATGTTTTTTCAGACTTCCAGGGTTTTCTAGGAGATTTAGAGTTTGTGAATATGACTAGTCTAATCTAACAGTGTTTACCATGGTGGAACTAGAACTGGAGCCCAATCCCACACCTATGGAAGTCTGCCTGGTACTTGCCAGTGATTTTGAATCAGAAGTGAAATAGAGAGTATCTTCCAGCTAAAAGTCACATTATCATTTCCAAACACTATATGAATAGTAGACTTTTTTTTAGTGAAGTATGCCAGATATATATCATGAATACATATCATTTGCATTTTTTATAAATCCAGGAAATAATATTAGTAATGAAGGTCAAAAGTACAAAAATAAAACCCACAAATCTATAGTGGAGAAATATATAATGAAGGGTAACAGATTTGAAGTAGGCAAGGCAAATATGCCAGAAGGAATTACAGAAATACTATCTGGGTTAGATTATGTTTTGATAATACCATTGAAATAAATATCACTATAATCTGTTTCGGTGACCAGTGCTTACATTAGGCAAAAACCAGCATCATCCAGTGAAGAACTGAAGTGAAAGAGTTATTATACTTACCTACTAATATTCCCAACTTTAATCTATGTCTCTATCATGCTGTCAGTAAACCACATCCTCATTTGTGTTCTAATTTAGGCAAAGATAGCCTATTTCCAGCAAAGATCATTTGTAGAATTGAACACAAGACTCAAACCACTAGATGACAGAACTAAAAAGTTGTGTTTATATCATAAAGTTTGGATTTGTTTCTTTTTAGTATTTCTAAAGACAATTTAATTTACATTTTACTTAAGTGTTTTGATACTTTTCTGAAAGCTTCCAGAAAATGTTACATTTAGTTATGATTAACTTGAAGTCTGGATTAATTTATGGTTATTCTCTTCCTAACTAGCCATCTAATTCCAAACTAACCAGGACTAGATTTTTAAAGTGATACATGTTCACCTCTAGTTGAAAATTTGCAAAATGTACCTTTTATATTTTGAATCTCATCTAATGAGATAGGGAATTTTTTATAATTTGGGATTATATAATATTTTGGAGCAACAAGTATGTCTTCTGCTCCTATGAATCAGGAATATTATGCCAGCATTTATCCATTTGCAGCTGTCTCCAGACACTTTGGGTTTCTATCTTCTTTGTAACTCCTATGCACTGCTTTCTCACAGCCCAGTCTTCAAACTTTTTTTTGAAGGGAACTCTGTTCTTTTATAAAAATGTAAATTCAGAGGTTTTTTGATGGATTTGTTCCAAAGTTTTAGTAAGATATGCAAGATCATAGTCTGGGCCTGATGCCTGTTTCAAGAGGTCAGTATGCTGTGTAGTTAGATGAAATTCTGGACTAGGAACTGAGCAGAGAACATGATACAGGAGCCAAAAGTCAGGGATATTTCCTTTTTCAGAAGTTTTATCAACAGCATCCTCTTTATTTCTGTGCTGATGTGGCACAACATGCTTTTGGGAGTGAGGATGAATCCTTACATGACTTTTGCCATTGGTAAGGATTCTCAGGGAGAGGGAATAATGGCTCTTTCCCCATCCTGCCTCTTGCAGCAAATATATCAACATACATTAGCAACTGATTTGAGGATTAAATGTGCTCTAAACTTGGATGGATGGATGGATGGATGGATGGATGGATGGATGGATGGATGGATGGATGGATGGATGGATGGATGGATGGATATCAGCATTTCTTGGGCCAACTCTTCACTGTGGTTTAGCCTCAGGCTCCTAGAGAGATACCACAGTTCACAGAGCAGGCTTCCTCTAAAGTAAGCTGTGGACTTTTACCTCTTTGTGTTCAGAAGTGACCCAAAAATAAGAAAAGGCATCCTACTTAGGAGAAAAAGTCTTACTGAGACTCCAGATGGTTTTGGAACAACAAATTTTAGCCCAATAACAGGTCTGACAATAACTGTCTGTAAAAAGTTTTCCTTTCCAAACCTTTGAGTTTCATGTGGGTTACAAAACTTGCTGTTTTGAACCAAGCATGAAGATGGCTTTGAAACAGCAAACTCAGTGACAGCAACATCTACCCATTTTCATCACTAATTTGGTGCTCTGTCTGGAGGGTTATCTACTTGTGTATCTTTAAATATTGCAAAACCCATGACAAGTGTCATGAAAAGTTCCTGTATTTATTTTGTAACATACATAAGATAAAACTTTTAAAAGTTTGGGGTAACTTTTGGAACCTTTGTAACTCAACCCATTTTCCAATAGAGAGACATATTCTCAGTCTGCCCAAAGCAGGTAGTGCACTGTTTTGGTTTCTTTTGATTGAAAAATATTTTCTTTACAAAGACATCTTAAGGCATCCATCACCAGATGACTAATGCTTTAGTCTAGCCATTAAACTTTAAATCCCACTAATTTTAGGTTTTCCTAACCTCAGCCTGCCCTATTTCAGCAAAAGGAGACTGGCCCATGTTGAAACATTAGCAGGATCTAGGGAAACCAGAGAATAACTTTAAATATTTTGTACAAATATTCCCTAGTCTATACTCTGGCCCCAACAACTGGATTCCTAATTCTAAAATGATTTAAACATGAACATCAAGTTCTGGAAAGAGCTATGTTGAAAGAAATCTGACTTTCTGGTGCACAGAATGCCTTGACTTCAGAGCTGGCTGTGGTTAACAAAAGCATTAGCTTGACATGACATTTGCTTGCTCTGTCCTCAAAGAGGGAGTGATATACAAACAATCTTCAGACTATGTCTTAAATTTTCAGGACTATACTCCGCACTTGGTTGTGTTGCATGTTGTGCAGTCTCAAACAAGGCTCAGGGAAGAAAATTGAAACGTTCACTCTTAAGCAATCCAGGAGTTAGACTGTGCACAGCAATTCCATCAACTCGCTTATTCTGAAATAATTTGAACTGGTGCTGTCTCTCCATTAAATTCCAGATGAGAAAACCTAGCAATTGCAAATATAACACCTTTAATTCTGAAAATGCATTTGAATTTTCTGCCTGCTTACTGCATGTAGAGCAATTCTGTGCTGAGAGTGACTGCAATAATACGGATACTGTTCATAAAGAGAAAGAACCATGGAACATAAAGTTGCATGATTTTTGTATTTCCTTTCCTGTGGGTTGCTTGAGTCCCATTGACCTGTCCAGCCTATACAACTTCCCTCTCATCCTCCCTCTTCTCTGTTAGTCTGGCTGCTGTCTATCTGTCACTTGAAACTGAGGGCTGATTTCAAATACCCTCAAGCCTGACTGGTAAAACACATGCTTTTCTCTGATATGTCATTCACAATATTCATTTAGAAGGATTTAAATGGAGCCTTGTTCTTACAGATTGAAGGAAGGTAAAAGTACAGGAAGAGTCTATTGTTTTGGCACTTGGCTGCATTTTGCAGAGTGATGCAGTGATGCATTGATAAGAAAAAATATATGCTACCAGAAACAACTCAGAGGTTTGTCTGTTAAAACCACTCATTGCTCTGTGGCACTCTATAAACAGGGCAGAGTAAGGGACAGTAAAAGGCATTCAGGAAAGGAAAACACATGTAGCATTCATGCCATCCTACACAGGACTTTAATGTATGAATACATGCAAACATAAATAGCAGCCACTACATTTCAGGCAAGAAGCAAATGTCAGTGCATTCAAAGTTATAGCACTAACAATCTACTCAAACAGCAACCATCACAGATTTCCTTGGATATGTCTGACTTTGTGTACTCATGTTGTGCTTATAATGCACAAAAGCTCAGAATGCCAACTGCAGAAACTGGCAGATGCAGGCAGTAATCCTCAAGGGCTACAGCGAGCAATGTGACTTCAGATACGATCACTTCTATAGCACTGGTCTATAAAATCTGCACTTTTGCAAGCTTAAAATGTGATTTGGTGTTCCCAGAGGCAAGTGAAAAAGTTTGTGCCACTGCCTAGCCAAGGTGAGAGCTGAGTTGTCCTCCTTCCCCTCTCTTGTTGTTTTGTTTTCTAGGACTGCTCTGAAGCAGGGTAGGTGACCCCTGAGTGACAGGGAAGCCGCAGCAGCTCAAGCCCCTAAAAACAAGCTACACTGGCAACAAACAGACAGAGAGAGAATTTCAGCAAATCTACATTAGCTTTGGTTTTAACAGGAGTTGGATTAGGTTTTAATTCAGATTACATTGCAAATACCTTCCTGCAGGATAACTGGCTAATTGCAGGTCTGGATGAAAACCACAGGACCTCGAGGGTAATTAAAACTCTCAGGAAAGCAGTACTTACTCTTAGGGAAATTACCTTGCTGTTGACACTGGGTGTAAACCACAGGTCCTCCTATTCCTCCTTCAACAGGGCATTAAAATTGGTTGGCAAACATAAAAAAAGCTGAACACTTTCATACCATTACAAAAAGCTCTGCTAGACATCTTCCTGTTCAGGGTCCAAAGTGTCACTTTCGTTACTGAATTCTTCTTCTGTACTGACCTTTTAGACCACAGCTACAGTTGTGGTGGTACAACACGTTCTCCAGTGATTTTTTCTACCCCAATCAAGTTGTAGATTATCAATATAATGTTACTGTGATTTAATTTTAAATACTATTTTGATATAGCCTTTGCACTAGCTAAGCGCTATGAACCACTGATTGCTGGTTTAACTATGTTGATTTTAGCTGAATTCAACTGAATTAAGAAAGATTCAAATCAAATTTGAACCAGCCCCTCCAGAAAGGAGAGAAATAATACTGGGCCCATACAAGGTTTTGGATCAGTTTGATAGAAACAACCCTAAAAATAGTTTAGTTGTCAAGCAGATCTGGGAGAAGTATTTTTTATGCATTTTAGAGTAAGCTTTTGGAGGTTACGCTCTGCCAATGTATCAGTGGATTACTTCTAAATGCTAAAAGTATTTAGAGCTACCTTTTATGAGAAGTGGGCCAAAATTGAAAGAACAGATCTGAACTCTTGAATTTGCGGGTTGGAATGTAATTCTCACACCTATTTATCCAGCCTTGCCAGACTTATTACCACTACTTGAGCCCTAGGAATGAACCTACTTTTACAGCTTTGTTTCCTGATCAGATGCAAAATTGCAATCTGTGTATTTTATGGTTTGGGACTAGGCAGAGCCAAAACCTTGTAGAGCACCATTTCACTCAAGACCAAGTACTCTCATCAAGATCACCTAATATCCCAGGACTTCTTATTTTTTTTTGAAGATGCTTGTGGGATTTTAACATGATGTAAGTGAAGCACAGCTTAATGCAGAGCCGACACCAGAATCTTTAAACTCTCTCTCTGTTCCTCCCAGTAGCTGCAACTAGTCTGGAAAACCAGTTGATCTAGTGCCAATTGCTCAGGCAAACAAGCAGTGTTAGCAGTATTTGATTTCTGAGCTTTTTTTTTTTTACTTTTTTAAGCAAGCTATTCATCCCACACACCTTCCAGAGGTTAATTTTTAAGCCACCAATTATTTTTTTTCCAAAATATATGCACAGACACAAAAGTACACTCTTAAAAAACATGGAAATTAGAGTGTGTAGGACTTTAAACTGCTTGAGAGACATTTGGGAAAAGAGAATACACATTCACTGCGAATAAAAGCGAGTTGTTAACCAATACAAACAAATGTAACCTAATCTATCTACAGCAGTACCCTACTGAACACCTTTGCCTCCTATTATATAATTCTGCCACAGCAATAAAATCAACTGTCTGCAACAGTTTTAGTTTGTTGTATGGTTAATACCAATAATGTACTCAAAATTGATGTTTAACAGAGTGAACTGATTTGTTGGAGTGTTAACAGCCACAGACTTTAACTAATAAACAGATCATTAACTGCTGGTAATAAACAACTTGCCAGGATCATTTATTATTTAAGAACATACTTTGTCTTAAGAAAAGATGGCCCGCTTAATTCTATCTATGACACCTTTCTGGCTCCCATTCAAAGTGGGAGGCACAGATGAAGCTACAGAGAAACTATACTGCACACACTAGATCAAAATTCATGCAAAAAACCCTGGTTTTCATGAAAAAGTACTCACAAGAAATATATTAACTCCTTACACTGCTTAATAATATAGTCAGCATTTTTACCAAGCTCTTGTTTTTAATACTGACTCTAAAGGAACCTGCTTTCTAGTTCTGATAAAAAACTTCTTCATCCTTCTTTTACCATATGGGATGCCACTCCAGCAAACATTTCTTTCTGGAAGTAGTCCTGAATGGGAGATACTATTTAAGTATATAAAGAGTTTTCATAGTGGAAGAGGAAGGAAGCTTAAGGGAAAAACGATGTAAATTTTATTACAAAATAGGAAGGAAAAAAGGTAGCTTGAAATAATTCATTCTCAAAAAACCTTTTAAAAAGCTGAAAAGCTGTAAATACACTACCTAATTACTCTAGATGATGACTGCAGATTTGGAAGGAACAAAAGAAAGTCCTTGTCTCCCAATGGTTTTTAAGACATTCCATGTGTAATAAAAGGAAGTCACACAGTAAGATACACTTTGCATATTGGAGTGTTCTAATTTTGTCAATATTTGAAGTTCAACAGGATGGTACCACTATAGTCTCCTTTTGGTTCTCACTTCTGAAAGAGGTGATGTGGCACCATGCCAATCTGATTGAAAAGCAGAGACACCTTCTAAGATTGATTATTACAATAAATTTAAGTTACTAAAGCAGTCAGATGAAGATTTCCTAACCTCCTCCCTGCATTGTTTCAATAACCTGATAAGTCACTCCCACAAAAATACAACCATATGTTCTGAATAAGAGGGCCAGATGAGGAGCTCAATGACAGTTTGCTGACATCCAGATTTTAGATCAAGAATCACAAAATATCAATTTATTTTCCAGTATCTTCTTAGAGCCACCAATATAAATTATGAGATTATTTTTTCTAGGCACTGTGTAAATAAACTGCACAAATATCCCAAAGAAGCTACAGGCTGAATGCAAATGCAGTCTCAAGACTGCAGTGCCAACCTTTAACAGCCTTGATGAAATGTACACATAACACTCTAACACAGACAGTTGAAGGATGACTCTTTTATGCCAGATCCTTACAAGTGAAGGAATGTCATTTAAAGAAAATTTTTCATTTCATTTTTTTACATCCCTGTGCAAGCTCAGGAGAAGGCATTTTTAATATAATTGTTAAAATAATTCTGACCTTAAACTAATATAAATTGGCTATTACTTGCAGTAAGAAAAATTCCTGTATTTGAATGCTGGTTGGAAAAATGCTTCTATTTAATTGCTTGGGAAGAAGCAATTTATTTATAGACATACTGTGCAGGAGGAAATTTGGCTCTCTTGCCATATAATAAGATGCATGGCACTCTGCCAGGATGCTGGCTATCCCCGGACATTTGGTGTTCCATATACCAAGAATGTGGAATTGCACTGCCTATAAACAGAGAAGGCTTTTTTTCCAAGGATACTGTAAGACATGATTTTTCTTGAATGAAAAAAGGAAAATTAATGCAACAGTTATGAAGTTGCAAGAGCAGAAACTTTCTTTTTTGTATTTATCACCAGTTGCATTAGTCAGCTAATGAGCAGTTAAAACAGATTACTTGTTACTCTTCCTTATCCCATTTAGGGAGGATGCCAAGAAAACCTCCTGTTTTGTGGGTTTTGAAAATAATTCTTCTAAATCAGGTTATTACACAAATATTTCCACACAGCAGGATGACTCACATAAATAAGTAATGCAAGACTGGGATTTACTAATCTGTCAGTGACAGTGTACCCAATTAATTCCTCTGTTTATTTAGGTAGGCGTTTTTTGCACTTTATTATCTTCAGGCTGTTTGACCACAGGGGAGAGAAGGCCTTGGGAGGGAGAGTAGAAATAGATTTTTGAAGGGGAGCCATAATTAGCTCAATTCTTGGATTGAGCTCAGGAATGTTGTTACTGCTAAATAGCTCCTTAAATGGAGTATTTATAAACTCCAGGCAAAGCTGTAATATTAGAAGAGAAGAAAACCCAAAATCAAATATATTTACATGTACAAGCCCTAGGTTAATGCCCTGGCATGATGACATAATCCAGCTCAAGGGACAGGGAATGAAGAAACTTACTCCTGATGGCAAATCAGTGCCTTGCACACAGCCCTGTTGGAGCCATGGAGGGGATCTGGAAACCTTAGAGTTTGGATCCACCCTGAAGGTCTCTTAAATAGCACCTGGCTCTCATGGAGGAGCCACACAGGTCTTTCCCAACGACCCATGTACACACCCAGATGGAATCTGCTCTGCCCTGCAGCCACAGAAATACCAGGGTTTCATTTGCCCACCTCTTCCTCTCCCTCCAGCCCTCCCCAGCAGCCACCCCATTCACAGCTTTCCTACGAGGGATTTCTACCCAAATGGGTGGGAATGAGAAGCATTTGCCCAGGAGTGGCCAGGCTGCTTTCTGCCTTGTTTTCCAGTCCTCTGATAGCAGGCAATGGGGCTGAGCTCTACCTCAGGGTAAATTCTAGCTACCCTATCTGACAATAAAAATTTATTTAACATCACACCCACACAGCCATGATCTATCGTGCCCTGGACCCAGCCCCATTAGCAGACTTATTTTTTTCATCACACACACAGACTACATGGTCCAAACCAACTCCCCTGGAAGACATTTGGACTTCAACAGGGACAAATTCAGGGTGAAGCAAAATAAATCATTAAGCTTTGATGCAGAGGATTTGTGCCAGGCCTCCACACAAGACTAAGTTTAATCATTGCAGATCAGGGTATTTGGGGACAACATCTATTTTGTAACTTCATAAAAAAATCAAATAAGTGAGCCGTGGCTTGTCCAAAATCTCAAATTATTTTCCACATTTAAGAATTTTTCATGTAAGAACTTTGCTTGCAACATAATATCCCAATGAAGCTTGTTAAATGCTTTTCCAAGGCTATATAATCTTTATTAAAAATTATAACACTGGACACAGGGAGAAAAGAAATAATCTCTTTTTCAGATTAAGTTCTTGAAATCTTTCAATAGTGGAAAATAAATCTTACAAATTCTCTCTCAATTTCCATATAACATATCCTGTCCAAACACAGAGACAGTTGTCTCCTAGAGATGCTGCAGTGCATTTATAAATTACAGCAATACTGTTTCCTTGGCAAATCCATTTCAAATACAATAAAAAACTTAATGGGATTAACTTCTTGGAAATGTAGTTGGAAAGTTCAGTTCAATGGAGAAAACCCAGTGTGTTAATATATTAAGAGTGCAAAACAAAATAAGGGGAAATGGAAAACAGAGAAATAAATAAGCAGTAAACATAGAGACAAAATCAAAAGAGCAGAAAAATAGAGAATCAATGTTTGCACGTGGATGCAAGTGGCTATGTAAGGCTTTGACCCCAAAGTGTGCAAGCCATGTTCCACAGAGCCTGCAGGCAGGACTTCAAAGGATGCTGGATGCTGGAGCCCCTGTGCCCCCACCAGGGAGAGCTGGGACAACCTGAGACTCTGTGGTTGAATCCCAGCATGGGAAAGAGCTTCCTCCTGGTCACACCAAACACGAAATCTTAAAAGCTTTTGTCTGTCATTGCTGCAGGCATTGGTCTGACCAGCACAAAGAGGGCTCTGGTGGCAGGCTGACACACGGTGCATCTTCACTGCCACCAGCGGCCAGCACTGCTGGCACCCCCATCACATCTTTCACACCTTTACCGGAGGGAGTGGGGACACAGAAGGGCAGTATTCCTTTTCTGAAATATATATACTTACAGGTGCGTTTATGTATAGAATCACAGAACACTCTGAGTTGGAATGAACCCACAAGGATCATCAAAGTCCAACTCCTAGCAGAGCTTCATCCCCAAAAGTCACACCATGTGCCCAAGAGAATTGTCCACGAGCTTCATGAACTCCATCAGTCTGGTGCTGTGACCACTTCCCTGAGGAGCTTGTTCCAGTGCCCAGCCACCCTCTGAGTGTGTGTATACAAGTGTGCATGTGTGTATGTGTATCTGTGAGTGCTTTTATGTATATGCCTATGAATTTGGGTATATGTGTGTATATATAGACATACATATGAGGGAGTTTTCTCCTACAATATTCCCTTTGACCATTTTATTTAAGAAACAAAACTCATAGGGGAAGGAGGAAGAAGGGTGATGGGAATCAAAAGCCAGCTTCTTAATTGATGTTTGTGAAACTTGATGAGTACAAAGAACATGGCATTTCTGACTTCCTCTGAGGAGCTATTGTAATAAATACACTAGGCAGACCTTTGTGTGTACCAGAGAAAATGATCAAAACCCTGTAGCCAGTTCTGTTTGGTTTGGCATTGCCTATAATACAATTCCAATTTTAAAAACAAGCTATAATTATATTGGTATGAAAAGAACAGTAGAAAAGAAGGGATACATTTTGTTTGAAACAATTTTTCTCAGATATTTGAATTTCTCTATTTCTAGCAAGAAATTATTCTTAAGCCTTTTTAAAATTATTATTATTCCAGTGCCTCCCCTTCACTTGCTTAGTTCCTCAAGCAAATTAAAAAAAAAAAAATCAGAACTGCATGACTGGAATTCACCACATAGTTGCAAAACATTTATCTGATATAGATACATGATTATAAATAGAATGTGGCAGGATCATGAGCTGAGTTAAATATTGATTGGTATAATATAAACGTACACAGTTGAATAAATGTTAAAATAATACACTGTAGTAATTTATGGATTTTTGAATCAAAAGTTATTTCCAAACTGTTTTAGTATTTGAAGACAAACACATTCCTGCATGTTTATCATTTGCAAGCAAGTGCTTTTTTGTGCTTCTTGCTGGTTGTTATTCCTGCTGGATGACAAACCATCTTGGGTACATGGTATTGCTTTTATTCTCTTATTGGAGAACAGAAAACAAGTCCTGCAGGAACCAATAATAAAGTTTTAACTTTTTTTTTTTTTTGGGTCGTAAGGGGTAAACCCTTCAATTAACACAAACTGTGATCATATTTTACTGAACAGGAATTAAAACATTTCAAAGTATCCTTCAAGTGAATCTGTTATATCCATCACCCCTCCCCACCTATTCCTTAGCCATTCCTATGCACTCTGTGCACACAGCCAAAATTAAAAGATTTTCCTATCATGGTGCATGACTAATGAATTTTTCTATTTTAAAAATAAAAAACTGCAAGCACAGATTAAGTATCAATTATAATTTTTTTTTTTAAATGCAAAATTCTGCTAGTATTTCTGTATTTCATATTGTTAGATATAGAAATACACCAGGGCTTAAATCTATATTGACCATAAAAATACCCTGTTCCCCTCTGGTTTTGTGGATGCTTCTACTTGTGAAGTCAGTAGTATATGATTTAAATCTGGAGAAGGAAACAAAGATCTAAAAATCTCTGTTTTGCAGTTATAGTTGTAAATGTGCACATATATATATAAACATGCAGAGGTATTAAATATATTTTTTAACCCAGAAACTTTATAGCAGGTCTACTGTCAGCCTCAAAACTCAGAAGTTCTTGGTCAGAACCTAAGACAGTTAAGTTTAACTTAAAAATGGAATTTAAAAGTATTTGGCCTTCACCTTTGCTCTAAGTCTTTAGGGATCCAACTTGCAAAATTTTCTCTTCAACTACAAAATTTCAACTACAAGGCATTGCTTTTCAATGAAAGCTGAGAATCACAGGTAATGAGATATCTCCAGGAGTTGGCGCTTTATGGAAAAACACCAAACGTCATGAGACTTGTAATAAAATGATGAATGTTGGAAGCACTGTTGTAGTCTTGCTTTCAGAATATGATTCTTGTAAAACACAAAATAGTTCACGCTAAACCATTTTTTTCTTATTAATACCTCTACATTTGGTACATACACAGGTAGGCTGAGAGTTATCTGGCTGTTTTTTTCATAAGAGAGCAATTTACATAGCCATGACAGCAAACCTCAGTTGCTAAAAACTAATTATATATCAAAGAATGAGGAAGGGAAATGGACTATTTTTCTGAAATACAATTTTTTTTCCATCTTGCTATGGCTTTGATCTGACTTTTCATCCTGAGGTCTTACCTTACATGACCCTTCTATGGTAGAAGCACACCATTTCTTCTAAAAGGAGAAAAGTGCTTTGTGGGTGGCAGTATTTTCCCAGAAAGGGAAAAAGTTGCAAGCGTCAAGCCAGGAAGGAAGGAAAAGACATCACACATTTGGAGCTCTACAGGCAATAAATTTATTGTCAATAGTCAGGTTCAAATAGCATCATCTAGGGAAAAGTTCCCAATGGAACTACAGTGTGGATGAGAAAATAATTTTGGTCAGTCATGTTCTGACATTTTTATGAATTTAATTTAAGGTGACAAGAAGAGACCTAGTAAAAATGGCTGACTGCCTACCAAAGGGAAAAAACAAATAACCTAAAAGAAAATGAAACACTTTTTTTCAGAAGGAAGTCTTTCATGGCTGTTGCTGTGTTTCTATGTTCCAAGCTAAAAGTATTCATATCAACATTTCAGTAGTGGGACAATAAGAAAAAACAGTCACAGAAGCATTTTTAATAGTCTGATCTGAATTACTTTTAGATTAAGAGTGACATTGAAGTCTGAACTGAAAACTGAACAAGGTAATTGGGGCTCTCAGTTTGATAAAGTTCTTTTGTGATTTTGGGCAAGTCAAGTGATTTAGTCTTTACTGTATTTTTAAGCCCAAATTTGGAAAGAGAAATAACATACTTCTGCACAGAGAAGAAATCTGATGCCTTCAGAAGGGCATCCAGCCTTCATTACTAGCATTGCCTTTGTGTCCTTAAAGGAAGATATACTTCGAAAAATTTTATTTCCCTGTCCTTCCTTTTGCTCCCCTCTCCAACTGATACATATTTAATGGGATTTTGCAGGAAGGAAAAGATCCTAAATGGTGTATTTGAGATAAGGGACACTCTTTGGGCAAGGAATGATAACCACATGCTGGGTGTGTTAGTGAGTGCAGTGTGCAACTTGATGGGTGTGATTATTGTTCTCCCTTAGGCACAAGCGTGATCAAACAGGGTGCTGTGTCCAGTTTGATGCCCATCAGTATGAGAAAGAATTGAAAATAGTCCAATGGAGGGCCAACAATATTATTAAGGAGATGAAGCACATGATGTACAAGGAGAGGTTAAAGAAATGGATTTATTTAGCCTAGAGAAAAGAAGGCTTATAGGAAATCTAATTGTTTCCCTTAGCTTCATAGTTACAAAGGAGATGGAGAAAGACCATTCTCTGAGGTGCACAGAAGAGGCCAAAAGGCAGCAAAGAAGTTGCAACATGAGAAATTTCAGTTAGATACAAGAAAAAAATTCCTCACAGAACTGTTGCCAAGAGAGATTGAGGTATCTGCATACCTGGAGCACTTGATAAAAACCTGAGCAACAAAATTAGCCCTACTTTGAGTGGGGATATAGATCAGATGTGACTATGATTAATAAAATCTCCTTTTCATCCTCAAGATAGATGTTTGTTGTTTGTTGAGGTTTTTGTTTTTAATTCTGTATCATTAGAACAAATTAATTTCCACATTCTTTTTCTCCTTCTGAAGCATCATGATGTTATTTGCTTAAAGTGTAACTATTGAATTCATTGTGCAACCTTCACTGCAGTCCAGGGTGTGATTAAGGTTATTACAGATATACATAAGCAAGCTTTAAACTACTGTGCTCAAGGTCTACTAGCTGATTAGTTCCATCAACACAGAACTATTAACCTTATTCTTCAAATATTTGGAGTAATTCATGGAGTAAATCAAGGTTTTGCAAATGAATTGTATTGCATGTTACCAAGACTATGCATTTTAACTAAGATATCTGGTTTGTAATCACACCTTTGACTGATAGGTGTTAACAAAATTGTTCTGGCACTACCTTCAATAAAGATCTCCCATGAAGAGTACCTAGAAAATGGGTTCCTGTCTATTTGTGAAGAAGCAGGCCCCTAGGTATGAGGAACAAATAGATAACTGGTCTTACCATAAAACACAGACAGTGCTGCATTTTCAGGTGGAATCTTTAGCTTTGCTTGCTTATTCAAAAAACAATGGACACTGGGTACTTACTCAACAGTCCAGTTGCCATCACAACACTCTACTGTTCTCCTTTCTCTAAAATATCAAAAGGTACCTGTTGGTTATCTGTTGGAGTTGGGTCAGAAGAAAAAGAAGAAAACCTTAGCTCAAGGCCATGGGAACACCCTTCTGAGATAGGGTGAGCAAAAAGCTCACTCCCATGAGCCCCTTGTTCAGTATGTAAATTGTTACCAGAAAGTTCTAAGTTGTCTTTGTTACCATTGGTTACTTTTTGCTGCAGAAATTGTAATATTCCTAATTGTTCCTTCCCATTGGATCCTTCCCTCAAACCCTGCCTTAATGCCCGCCCCTATACCAAATGATATTTATACATTTAAAATAAATATCCCTGATATACCCTGGACCCACGCTCTTTTCCAGTTTGTTGCTTGTTGTGTGCAGGCTGTCCTGTTTGTTGTTTTTGCATTATTAAAGTTCCATTTCCGGAAAACTGAATCAGAGCAGTCTCTCTCTACAAAGTCACCAGAGCCAATTCCCGGGGAAACTGCTGGTCAGACTGCCTGGGCTTGGACTGGGAAGTTTCAGGTATCAGAGGGATCTTCTCAGTAGACTTGGAAAGCTGTAAGGGAAGGCTCAATATCCACTGAGCAACAAAGGATCTGACATTCCCCAAGTAAGTTCTTGACATGTCCTTCAGGAATAATGTCCTTAAAAATTTGAGAAAAATTTAAAAAGAAAAATAAATTAAAGCATCTGAAGAACTTGTGATGTACTCACTAAGAAGCAGAGATTATTTCAGGAACGTGGTGGGGACTGCTCTGGACTACCCAGCCTACCAAATTGGTATTTTTATTGCTGAAGTTATATACAGCCTCTAGGTATGCCAGTCCTTTGGTTTGCACTGCATTTGCATCTTTACAACTTCAGTGGGTGAGGTCTGAGGTGCTTTTGAGTTCCTAGGTAAGGAATCAAATGCGTCACTTTTGTGACGTTGACCTGTGCCTTTTCAGTGACTGCTCTTGAGGGGCCCCCACATCCAAACAGAGGCCAGCACTGCTCCCAGTGCAGCACAGTGATACCCGATGATCTGCAGCTCCCCATCTGGAACCAGAGCTCTTGTCAAACAGCTGACTAGTCCCTGTGGTCTGCTGATGGGTCAGTCACCTGAATTCATTGCTGTATGTAACTGCACACAGGATTCTCCCACAGCGATTTAATCTGAGCAAGAAGCCATTAGAAATCTTGAGCCATGACAGAGCTGGGTTCAAAAACTGTCAGATGAACCAACTGAAATTATCTCGTGGACAGGAATTATTGGCATTGCGAGAAGCTGTTAAAGCCCCATGTGAGCACATGCTGGATCTAGGAGGAAAATCTGGCTCTGTAGAAGACCACAGATTGGCTAGCATCATTTCACACCAATCTTATCAAAAGTGACTGTGAATTCTTGATTTAGTTGGGGCCAATTTTAGGACAAGGACTTGCAGTGCATTGCAATTGTATGAGCCACACTGAACTCTGGTCAAGGCATCAAGTTTCTGAGAGTTGTAGACAAAACCTGAGTTACTATTGCTCAGACTGGATTTTCTCTTTTTTTCTGACTAGCTGTCCAGAATTTTCTGAGTGAATGAATAGCCAGCCATTTTCTCAAGTGAATAAGTCAAAGCAGATTCTAAGATGCTCCACTTTAGAAATTACTATGATCACTGGATATAAAAAACTATATTCTTGGTAAATAGTGGCTTTTCTTAGAGGCATAATTCTGAATATCATTTTACTCTTGGTGATGATTAAATTTTCAGATTTCGACACCTTAACAATTGACCTTGATCAAGGTTCTGAATTGCCCGTCATGTGAAAAGAGCTTTAGACACCAAGCAATTATTTGGTGATAGCCATCAGGATGAATATTCACTGAAAAGAAAGATAGAATGAGTGCACATCTCAAATAGCAAGTGCAAAAAATATAATCAAAGTCAAAACTTAATTTGCATGTGTCCACAACTCTGCACTATAACTTTTCCCACCACAATTTCTCTGTATTGGAACATAGCAAAGGTAAAATTTAAGACTTCAAAATAAAATTACATCTTTTCAATAGCTATCATGAAAAGACGAGGAGCTGAAATCTAATGTCAAATCAAATTAAAGCATATTATAGTACAAATTCCATTTGCATTTTGCACATTTTAATACCTTGACTATTTACAAGCTAAAGAGACAACATTCCACTTAGATACAGCTATTTTGGAAATCTGAGAAAAAGATTCCTCTGCACAATGCACTTACTTCTTTTCACAAGCAACTGTGGCGTATTCAGCTAGAGCCAGGATACCTGTTAAATTTGTTACGTTTTCAAAATCTGATTACAGATTTTGTGTCCCTTTCTTTGTAAAAGAAAGGTTTATAAGGTCTAAAACTGAAACTCTTCCTGGTGAAACAGAATATCTGAAACCACCTAGAAGAATTCATACAAAGACTAGTCCTGCTTATGTGTCAAAGAGGCTTTTAAATATTCAGCCTAACAGAAGGAAAAGAAGAAAATATCACTCATTGGACATTATAGATCATCACAATATCTCTCCATAGATCAGTAGAAAGCATCCCTCTCTTTCAAGCAACAGCAAATGGTATTAGCAATATGCTTTCATATTTAAATATGAGAAAGGCTTTTCTCCTAATGTCTTCTTTCATTTCAATTGAAAAGGGCAGCATCTCTGCTTATCTGTTTCACTGTGAAGGAAGTTTAATGAGTCTGGAGCCATATCTGAATTGTCATTTGCTAAGTGAAAAACTCAGCAGTATGTAGTAAAACATTCATACTTCTTGTGGCAGTGAGGAAAATCTCAAGTGTATGTCTCAAGTATTTGGTGCCGTGACACGTAAGAGTAGATACAGCTTAAAGAGGGATAAACTCCTTGTGCAGTGAGTTGCTGACTGCACTCACTGACCTAACAGGACAGACTAACATCATGAAGTGAGGGGCTGGGCCACAGGGTCAACCGGCATGGATGAGTTAATGTGCATTGTGGTTAGGGGACACTAGATTCCTTTAGTTCCACCCCATCTGCAAGAGACCACAGAGCAAAAACAGGCAAGTATCACTCCTGCAGGAGAAGAAAAGAGCAATTATATCATTTTATGCAGTGGAGTTCTCTATATTGACATAGCAGCACATAGCTCCTCTTGAAGTCCAGCCTTGGAAGTCAGAAAACTGAAGAACATGACAGCATGTACATCCACACCCACCAACATGTACGCATGCCTATAGATTGAGAAGGCTTCTGAGGACTCAGAATAGGGCTCTGGGTGAACGTGGCACATAGGACACTTGGGGTCCAAAAGCACCCACCACCGAGCTCCCTGCAGTGCTGAGGACAGCTCTCCCTACCTATCTTGGAAAGATGAGGACAAACATTTTAGCAGGGCCTGTAGGGATTGGACAACGGGTACTGTTTTACAATTGGACAGTAAATTAGATTAGATGTAAGGAAAAAGTTTTTTTACAATAAGAGTGATGAAACACTGGAACAGGTTACTCAGAAAGGTGACAGATGCCCTGTCTCTGGGAACATTCTAAGTCAGGCTGGATGGGGCTCTGAGGAACCTCATCTTGTTGAAGATGCTCATTGCAGAAGGGTTGGACTAGGTGTTTTTAAAGGTCCCTTCCAACTAACTCCATTCCATGATTATATGACTAGGTGAAGAGCAGGCTATCTCTGAAGCCCCATGCCTGTCGAGGTCTTTGGTACCTCCCTTAGGCTGCAAAGGAACACCTGTTTGGTACTGAGCTTCCTGTGGACATGCAACACGCATTCTCTGAAAATAACATCATTTCTACAATGCCCCACTTTTGTCATCTCCCATCAAAGATTGAAATACATGTCTAGAATCAGGCCTACCTGCTTCTTTTGGGAGGCCATGTTGCATATCCTCACCCTAAAGTGCATCAGCATGGCCAGGAAAGTCCATCATTCTAGGTCTCATTTTCTTGATGAGCTCCTTATATTTTGCAATGACAAAAACAAGTGATTACAACTACCCAAATGGAGGTTATAGCAAGGTGGGGATTGGTCTCTTCTCCCAAGCAGCAAGCAATAGGACAAGAGGAAATTGCCTCAAGTTATGCCAGGGGAGGTTTGGGTTGCATATTAGGAAAAATTTTGTCTTGGAGAGGGTGGTCAAGCATTGAGCGGGCTGCCCAGGGAAGTGTCAGATTCACCAGCCCTGAAAGTGTTCCAAAAATATGTGGATGTGGTGCTTAGGAACATGTTTTAGTGGTGGACCTGGCAGTGCTGGATTAAGGGTTGTACTAGATGGTCTTAGAAGTCTTTTTCAATCTTAATTATTCTATAATTCTATATCGGTTGACACTAGTAAATAATGTTGTCTCAATGTCTCATCTTCAGTTCAGCTTTTTACTTTAAGCCTTTTCCCTTAGTAATGATTTCAGTTAATCTGAGGTGTTTTCACTATGATTCAAAGATCTACCCTTTGCCTGGGACTCTGATGATGTCTTTTCAAGGTGGTTTTTTTTATTATCTCCCTTAGTCTAAAGACCAGCTCTGGGTGACTGCATCTCCTCCTGTGAAACTGCAACATTGTGACTGCAGCCGGTCATCCTGGCATTCCTGTGCTCCAAAGGTAAGCGCCTTAGCAAGTCTGTTTTCTAGAATGCTATGTGAGCTAGTGCTTTGCTGAGTTATTCTTCCCCTTTACAGTGGTAAGACATTGCTATTTTCCTTTTCTGCAGTAATTCAACCAATACTCAGTGGTTACCCTTTCTCCTTGTCACCCAAGGTACTCCAAGCAGAGTAACTTCTCCTTCACTTCTCTGGGCAACTCAAATCCTTTCCTTTGAGTTCTTTCTTTTGGCTTGGATTCAAATAATCTGACCAAGAACAAAAGCTTTTTTGAAAATGAAGGATGAGAATGCTTCGCATTAATATATTTTTTTTCTAAAACCTCATCACAGTGGGCTACCTAATTAACATAACTCATGGGTTTTAGATCCCCACAAGTTCTCTCTAACGATGTTTTGCCTACTGTCAGCTGAGCTGCCCTTAGCAACAAAGCATCTCACTTACCAGTCCCAAGCAGTGAATAAAGTTTTAGCAAAGTTTATCTGCAGGACCATATACAGCCACACAACACACAAACTTATATTTATGCTTTGCATATGCTAAACTTTATAATCCATCTATATTTATTCTCACTTTTCCCTACTGATTCATTGTACTAGTAGGTTTAATCCACTTAATCTCTGTCTCTCAGTGTCTGTGACTATAAAACAAGACAAGAACACAAAGACAACAATATTACCTATTTCACAGTCTGTAAGACTTACGTAAAATTCCTGAAAGTGGGAATTTTTCTGCAGAAAAAAATGGCAGGATCTGCTTATTATATTTAGCTGAATCCTCCACTATGCTAGTAATGTGCTCAGTTAAACTCCATAAAGTTGCACCATTACATGAAACGTTCAAGTTCAAGAGTTTGTCCTTCTAAACTGATTTGTTGGAGTTTGTTTTTGTTCATTTTCACCAGTCACAAGAATTGTTTCTAAACATTAAAAAGTGTATAAACTAACTTTTAATTTAAAACACTCCTGCAGAAAAAGTGCCCAAGGAAAATAGCTATTCCACGCACAATAGTGACACAGTGACTTACAATGACTAATTAATGAGAACACCTGGAGTATCTTTCAGAGCTAAACTGGAAACAAAATACTGGAGATTAGGTTTTCAAGCTACTGGTGGTCCCAGCTAATCTCTTTCAGGTGTAAACCACAGTGTACGGGGAAAGCAAATTCTGACTCATTCCTGCGAGACAGGAGGTCTTCGGGCTAATAATTGCAGTATGTAGTTTCCATAAAATTTACGAGGTTGGCTTTAAATTTTAGTAGTGGCAGGCCTGCAATAAATGCCAATGAGGTCCATCAAAATGAGTATTTGTGTGTGTCCTCATAAAAATAGATCAACCTTTTTAACAGACTCCATGCAGAGGAATTTGTATAATTACAACACATATCTACAGCTTTAGAGTCCTTTCCACACCAAAACCAACATGCTAAGTCATAAATGCAGAGGAAAAATAAACACAGGAACATAATAAAAGAGATTTGGTTGGGTTAAGTCGCTCTGTCTCAGCTGCCATGCTGTAGCTAACAGAATTTCCACAAGGGGTGGGCAAAGGGATTATTTTCCCTGTTTGTCAGCTCTCCCCTCACCTTTGCCTCTTGCACTCTTGGGGATGGCAAACAAGTCTGTTCACATAAAGGAAAGGAAAGGGACAACCAAAAAGCAGGAAGGGTCTCACCACCCATACATACATTAATTTCCAGACCATGCATTAACTCTTATCATGCTGGTCTTGATGGAAGTGCTCAACAAGGAATGAGAGATGCTAGGCAGCCCAAAAGAAAGGACAAATTAAGTTCACAGCTTGTGCATTGTGTCTATAACTTGCCAGTTCCATGGTCACAGCTGAATTGTCAACTCCAAGTAATAAAATATGGTTTATGTCTGAGATTCCCCACCATGCCAAGTTTCCAGTGTTGAGCTGAAGTGGAAAGGCGGTTATGATTCACTGATTGTCTCTCCAGCCCAGCCACAGCTCTCATCCTCATGAATTATCCACCAGCAGGGAAGAACTGGAGTGTTATGTGTCACATATAGTCCTCATCCAAGACTACCTCTGCTGCCAGGGACAAGACCCACAGAGCATGGAAGCAGGGGTATCTGGAGGGATGAGGGGCAGAAGCCAGGGAAAATGCTGCTTGGAGGCCTGGATGCATTTTAGGATAGTAAGATAAGAGTGGGACAGGGGTTTATAAGCACAGATAGGCATTTAGTGAGATTTTCAAAAATTGCTATGACTTTATAGGAGTTAGAAGATGTTAAAAGATCAAGACGCACCTCTCTACACATTTAGTTTTCAAGTATTT
Source organism: Promerops cafer (assembly GCA_013398275.1). Taxonomy (NCBI): domain Eukaryota; kingdom Metazoa; phylum Chordata; class Aves; order Passeriformes; family Nectariniidae; genus Promerops; species Promerops cafer. The sequence continues at coordinate 987,329 of VZSE01012040.1, forward strand.
ATTAAGGGTCTGGTCTAAAAATCAGCCAGTACTTTCCAAATTGACATTGTTTTTGAGCAATTTCCATTACCATGACATTGCATTGTTTTAAACGGACTTAATGGATTCCACTTTTGTGTAACAGACAGAAAACAGAGACTGTGTGTAGGACTCAGTTTGATTTATTTTAGGCATCTGAAAATAAAGGGTGAGAGTCTCAGCTAGTTGCTGATCTACCTATTGAGAGAGCAGACACATTGGAAAAGGATGAGTCTACCCCTGGAGGTGCCTGTCTCTCTCCCTTGACCACAGAGGGAGCACAAACTCAGATTAGACATCTAATTTGTAACAGCTGAAGCCAGATGAGATTAATTCCTCCTCCTCCTCCTCCTCCACCTCCAGCGACTTAGCCAAAGGCACACAGAAAACAATGGGAGAGCAAAACACTGAATTCAGCCTCCCAAACCTCTAGACAGGGTTTAATCACTGTACTGAGCTTCCCTCTTGAGAGGAGATGTTGGAAACTCATGCCAAAACAAATCCAGTTGGTACACGACATAAAGCAACTAAAGTTGTGCTGACCAATAAGTACAGAGTTGGGAGCTGGAAGGAACAAAAGGGTCCTACCCAAGCTTAAAGGCTTTCCCCACAAATTAACCAGTTCACAAGAGCCGTGGCACCACAGATCTGCAGAAGCTGCAGCCACCCAGGGAAGTACAGAGGAGCAGGACTGCCTGGGCATGGGACCTGACAGCAGGAATCCAAAAGCAAAACTAGTTTCAGCCAACCAGCTGTGCTAGTTTTCTCATGACATATCTATCTCACTACCCTGATCAAGGTCAAAAAGCACACATTTTTCTCTTAAAAACATAACTGTTAATAATAAGGAAGAATAACTGGCAACACTTCAAAATCCTAGTGAAAATAGTCTGAAGTTTTGCAATGTAGCACAATGCTAAATCACAGTGAGGCACACGAAGGAATAGCTCTTAAAATACAGTGCAGAAAAATAGTATTGGTATTAAAACTTTCTGTTTCATTTGAAGTTTCCAACTTTTTTTCATTTCAACTATTTGCTACTCATTCTGATGAGGAAACTGTTCTCCCACTAATGAACTCTGAATCTTATGACAGAAAGGGTTTTAAATAAACTTAAGAGGAGATGTTCTTTCTTGAAAGATTTCTTACACCACCTTCCAGTTTTTAAATAATAAAAAATAACAAATAGCACAACTTCTCATTATAAAACCAGATGATTCAAAAAGTAATTGCTTCAAAAGTTACAGTAGGAAGATGTAAACTACTTCTAGTGGCTATGAAAGGCAAGGGAAGCCTTTCAAAGAGTCTTCTAATTATGCACTGTTTCTTGCTCTCCTTGTGCTATAGATCTTGTCATAACACTCCTCAGACTCCTCCCTCATGCCTTTTAAATGACATTTGAGAATAAAAAGCAGTTAAGCATCTACAGCAGACACAAACTTTTGCCTTAATGATAAAGTTACTGGCAAAGTCCTGCTTGGTGTCAGTCTGGCCAGGCCTTGACTCCAACCATGGTTCATGAGATCCCAGGCAGAGCACAGGCAGACTTGTCCTTCAAGACTGGGGCCTGGCAGCAGCTAGGTGACTTTGCCATAAAATTTATTATGGTCTTCTGAACGTTTATTATGGTCACACTGGTTCTCAGAGGCTCAGTGTGATGTGCAATTACTCTTATTCCAATCACAAAGCCAGCAACCAGCAATTTAATGTTATTTGTATTTCAGTTTTCCTTGTGGCTCTATATGGCTTTGATGTTCGGAATGCTGTTGGTCACGGCAGTACCCGATCAATGCCTCTTCAAGGTGCAACTGCAAACCCATGTGTCCAGTCCAGCCTTGCAAACAGCTGGAAAATTTACTCATCTTTTAACTTTCTGCAGGACAGTTTGCTACACAAAATCTTCAGCAGAGTTTGTGCTAGCTATTGTCAACACATACAAATGGGCAGTACCCCAGAGGGTTTATGAAAAATTAGACAAAAAGCTGTCAAGTAGACAAAATAGCATTTCACTTTCAGACTCACATAGCTAAACAAATGTTGTGGTCTTGTGGGTATTTCCATAAGAAGGAGTTGGCAGTCGCCAGGTGTTTCCTTGACCGACCTGAGGAACCTGTAAAGCACCATGCTTTGGGAGGCCAGCAGTTCAGGAGCCAGCTCTCAGACTGTTGCCCAGTTAGCACTTTGCTGAAAACCTTGTCCATTTTCTCTGCTTCTCACAGACCTGACCCTGACACTTGTTTTGGCTGACAAAGCTCTGAATATTTTTGCCTCTTTTCCTAGGTTATTTTCCCTGCTTCTCCTTCCCAGACACCAACCGTCAGCAGCACCCTAGGCCAGCCCCAAGTGATGTTTCAGCAGCCTTTGCCCACATTTTTTTCTGAGAAGGCTTTAGTTTATGCCACCGTGGCAGTAGCGTTTGAAGCAAAGCTCATCACAGAGAAGGATTTTAGCCCCAATGTCTGTCACCAGCAAGACAATGCCCTGGTGCCTTTAACCTAAGCAAACTGGATGGTAGGGGAGGGTGAATTCTCACCTATTCCACTCCCTTGTTAGCCTGCCTTTTCGTAGTTAATAACAGAAGTAATTCTGGGGCAATAGGGCATGTCCTAAGTGTGTGTAAATAATCAATCTATTTTAATTGCCACATATCCAGAACAGATTTGGCTTAATTAAATAACAGTATTGTAACTTTCACAGCTCTGCACCAGTCTAGCCAATTGCGAGCTGCAGTGATTGCTGTTTATGAAAAACCATCGCTCCTCAGTACCATTGCTCCTTTGAGGTGAAATTTACTTTCCAGCATATTCTGGAGCTTACTGGTAGATCAATAAAACAGTTCACTGTGTCTCCAGATCCTAAATTTCTTTTTTTCTTTTATGTAGTCATACAAGTAGCTAAATATTTTTCTGAATTTTTGATTCAAATGCCGTGTGTTTTTCAGGAAATTTGAAAGCTTTTGAAAGATGCTTGATGGTAAGCCTGACAAGAGCCAGCATGTTGTGTCTATAGAGCAAGGCAGAGAGGTTTTTCCACTACCAGGGAAAACCTTGGTAAGAAGGAGTCAAATGCTGACACTCCAGCAGTGGGTTTTCCCCTAGAGCTGCCATCACAATGCCAGTTCCTATGGCCCTTTTTAGTCACACAGGCTTTGCACCTGAGATGGTGTAACAGGAAGGAAGAAGAGAGGAGACCTGGTGTCACGCCCAGCAGGTTGTACGCACACAGCCATCAGCATTGCTCACTCATGGCCTGGGCTGCATTTTAGCAAGTGAGCTAAGGATGAAAGGTTTTCTGTTGCCACTGGAAACCCTCGGAGCCGTCCATTCACTCTATCATATGTTTACTATCAGAAACTGCTCTTCGAAGCTGAACAAAAACTACTGTGCTGCATATAATTGACAAAGTTAATTGTATGCAGCATATTTCCTCTACCATAAATATTCCCAAACACCATTTGTTTCTGGATTTCACTGTTCTCTTAACTAAAGAACAGCTACATTATTGTTTCATCTGAAGCCCAACTGTTTTCTTTACATTTTACCACTAAATTGAATCTACTGCCAGTAATCTAATTTACATTTAAAATGCACAATATGCCAACATGACCAGACTTCAATAAAATTTTTACTAAAACTCATAAATGCCTTGATTCTGGTGTTTATAGAAATTTTAGACTGTTCATTCCCTGAATGTTATGTCGCTAGCATCCTGAAATCATTCCCATATGAAGTAAGAAACATTCTTAGATTCATGCTGTGTCAGGAAATACAAAATATAATGTCACTCGCCATTGCTCTCAAAATCAAAGATTTGTCATCTCCCAAAAGAATTATTTGGATGGTGTGTCCAGCCTGCAGTAGCATGGGATATTAGCACCACTCACCTGCTTTTGTTATTGATACAGCACATCTCATTCCCTGCATTTCAGATTACAAATATTTCTTACCATCCTTGCTTCATTTATTTTTTTTCTTGTGCACACAAGTACTTGATTTCAAAATATTGCAGAATTCTGCAGGTGTCTTATGAGCACCATCACCACTGAATCTATCCAGAGACATCTTTCCTGAATACCTACCTGACAGTACCAGGAAGGTCATTTCCTAGAGGTTTAGATTACATTTCTCAGTTGGATACTGATTGTCAAATTTGTAATTTTAGCAAAACAAAAATTATCAGAGGTTCAGGTAAAACTGGAACAAGATTTCTGGGTGGTCCTCCTTTTTTTGTTTGTTTGGGTTTTTTTTTTGGTTTGAGGTTTTTTAATGTGAAAATGGATTATGTAGTAGACACAGCTCATTTTTGTACTTACTAAACATTTTGATTTTCTTTTTTAACTATATTTTCGGGGGTATTAGGCTTAGTAGAGTTTTTAAAAGAAAAAATGGAAAGCAAAGAATACATTTGCTTCCTATTAAAACTCTTTTTTCTCTTGCTTTGAAACAAAAGTGGTGGGATGTGTGCAGGCAGGCACATGTTCATACAAAGGGAATTAGAAAGGGTTGAGTTTTTTGGGTCAAAAAACATTACAGCCTCAAGCCTATGTGAGTTCAAGAAGCATTTGGACAATGCTTTCAGACACATGGTGTGACTCTTGACTCCTGCCCCCTCTGCAGGGCCAGGAGCTGGACTTGATGATCCTGATGGGTCCTTTCTAACTCAGAAAATTCTATGATTCTAGGATTTTCCTTTTTTTTTTTTTTTGTTTTCATTATTTTACTTCAGCAATCAAGCCAGTTATAAATTCCTTCTGAAATTCTACTCATGGCACTTATTTATATCCTTCAGCTGATCTTTGGTTGTCCAAATCCATTCTTGTTTGATTGTCTGAGCTTGTCAGAAATTCACAAGATACAGAAGTACGAGGATCAGTGGCCACCTTTTCAGCACAGTCATAGCTTCAGTCAGTGTCCATAAGTTCTACAGTTTATTAGTGCTGTTCTACAGTGTGGATATTCTGATCCAAAGACATTTACTTATTTAAACTTATTTATTGTAGAATCATAGAATCAAGGACCCTAAAGATCACCTACTTCCAGCCCCTCTGCCACAGGCAGGAATACCTTTGACTAGATCAGGTTGCTAGGGGCCCCATCCAGCCTGGCCTTGAGCACTTCCAGGGATAGGACATCCACAACTTTTTCTGGGTAACTTCTTGCACCCTCACAGTAAAAAATTGCTTACTAATACCTCATCCAAAACTCTAATCTTTTAGTTCAAAACCATTCTCCCTTGTCTTATCACTATCTGCCTATGTAAAAAGTCCTTTCACCCTTTTTATAACCTCCCTTTAAGTACTTAAGTCTCATTTTGCAGTTAGGGCCAAATATGGATTCTTGCCTCCTTACTATTGGCTGAGAGACCACACTGGGCCATATTTTACTTTACATCTCATCGAATTTTGAAAAGTAAGGATTTATATGCTGTTATTACCCTGTGGAAGGGGAAAGGATAATCAAGAGTTTGTCTAATTCAGAGTGGCAAAAAGCTGAATAGATGTGAACTAAGACACAGGCTTCTCTGTGCTTAGATATTGGGATTATAGTTGCTTTAGGTAGAATAGGTTGCAGCTGCCTCTCTCAAGGATGAATCAGTCTCCTCTGGATATATTTGCTATTTCACATCCAAATGCCTATAATCAGCTTGCAGAAAACCTATCTGTACATTATATTGCTTCGAAATATCAGTTCAATTATGATTGTGCTGAGCATTGAATTCTAAGGGGTCAAATTCTGCACTTGGGTGCATGCATCTAAAAGACACAGCTTGGTTCTGAATAAAGAAAAAAGTGAGGACAACTAGTTTTATGCACAACACACCATTTCTCAAGTTGTATTCTTCTCTCAGGAAATTTTAATGGGATTTTTGTGTACAATAGGATTGTTGTACTCCAGGGTGCAACTATTTATGTAAATATAATCATGCTATTTATGTAAGAAATTCAAAAGTTTACAGTAAGAATCAAGAACAATTTCATCCTGAAGGAGTAATCATTTAATTGAGAATGTAGAGTTCAGGTTTAATGTTTCCTTTTTGCCTTTTCCAAGTGGTTTTTGCTAGCATTCTTACTACACTCAGAGTTACATAAAGTAAATATACATTGTAGCCAAGTCAAAACTGCTGTGCCAACAGAAAGCAATACCCCACACCTGCTGAGAAAATCTCCCTTCTCAGTGCCTTATTTCTGCAAAAGCCTTTATTGGGACATGGAAGCCCTTGATTGTCCTGCCTGATAAGCAAGCACCACAGCCTTTCTGAAAACTGGAGCACTCTGCTCAGTGCTGGGAGAGCAACACTAGACAGTTAAATTCATGTTTAGAGCTACCCAGGACATGGCAATTTGGGAGGTTTTGGCCAATTTAAAAAATTTTAAATTAAAATTTCAAGTGTATGCTCTTATCCATCTAGTCTGTGCAATAACATCATAAACCTGATCCTGTTTACCCTGAATCACAGTGAGAACATGACACAAAGTATGGGGTCCATTTGCTCAAAACCCTTCATTTGCTCCATTCTTATCCTGGGGACCAAGCTGTCCTGCTGTGGTCTATGTCCCCTCTGCAGAATGTCAGTGGTGATGTCCCTGCATCTTAACATGGTACCCTGAACAGAGGATTGACTACAGGACATGGCTGGCTACAAGATGGAGATCTTCCAGTGTCTGGGGAGCATAGCAAGGCCAAAAAAAAACTTGAGGGTGTTAAACCAAACCAGAAAAGTTCCTTCCTTTCTAACCATCTGCGGACTTCAGTCTTGATATAAGTTTTCCAAACAAGGCACTGAGGAAATGCTACATTAAAAGTTTGAAGAAGAAGGGTGATAATGGCACCAAGGGACAGAGCCAGACAATTCTTGATAACAGAGAATTAGAGCAGGACTCTATGGATGTCCAGTTACTAAGGGGTTATTGAGAGGAAATTGAGTGAACTTAATGCATTTAATAGAAATGTATTATTAGAGAAAAATTCTCTTTTTCAGAGGATCTAGACTCCCACTTGGGCATGAGTACTAGTAGTAGAAGCAGCTGCTGAAGATGAGTCCAGCACTAATAAACTATTGGTTGAAGGACAACATGTGACAGAAATGTATAATAAGATTGGTTTGGAATTTTTTGCACAGACTGTGCACTCTAGCAGAAACATTTCCTAAAAAAACCCTATAGCAATAGTCTAAATTTCTGGGTAAATTTAGCTAAATGACATGTTTCAATACAGTCAGCTTGAAAAGTCAGACATCCAAACTCAAAGTGCATAGGTCTCATTTGTGAGCCTGGGAAATGGTAACTCTGAAGGGATTTGGAGAACTTTGTGGATATTCAGAAAAACATAATCTCCACCACTGACTCTAAAGGGCTAGTCCTCTTCTGGAATGGATAATGGTGGGGCAACTGAATCAGAGGTTGTAAAATCCTGTTCCTGGGCACCCAGACAGCACAAAGTTGTCCAAGCTACTTCTGTCAAGTACCCATACAGACCACACACATATGATGACAGGCTTTGTCTCTTTTGGAGAAGAAAACTGTACAAGATGAATCCTGACATTTAAATCTCAGAATGAGACCCGTTCACCTCATGAGGGGATGCAAACTCTGCAAGGGAAAACGGATACAGGAATGTCACCATGCTGTGGGAGGCCTTCTAACACTGGCAACTGAAAACCAAGATTAGAAGGTTGGGTTTGGATTTTTTTTCCTAAAATATATGCTGTAGCTCAGCTAGCATTGTTACTGGTCTTGGAACGGCAGTCAAGCAGTCACAGCGCATTATCACAGTGGTCTCCTTTGGCTATGGAAATCTCTGAAGACAAGCAAAACACAAACAACGTGCCAGAGGCTTATTTTGTTTAAAACCCAACAATTTCAATATACATATCCCATAATTAATTTGGCTTCTTGCATAGTACACCTCCTTGTCCTGCTGTCAGTCTACCCTAGGGCCACGGACAGAGACACTGGCATGCCCAGCATCCCATTCCAGTCCAGCACACCTTCCCATCTTCATAGAAGAGCTTCCAGCATCAAAGCCTCAGACTGGGACCATTTAATTGGACCAAAAATTTTATATTATTCTGAATTCTGTGACTGTTGTTTAACCTGCAGACTGAGAAATTCACCACGAGAGTCAGAACAAGTTTAGATTTACTGTCTGTGAAAAGCGGGTATCCTAAGGAGACAGAGAAGTCTTTCCAGGTTGTTGGTGTTAATGAACCTGACATACAATTAAGCACTACTGGCTCTATCCAGCAGAGGGAAGCAGCAAAAAGAGAGCGATATGGGTTGGTTTATCATTTTAACAATCACATAATAGAATAACTAGTTACTGCCTAAAGAAATAGATTCATAAAAGGTAGCTACAGCCGAAGTCCCATCAGGCAGAGTTCATTTCTATCCTGTGACTAAGATCATGTAAAAGTGGGACATTTCATTAGACAAAGATGTTTCCTCTGAACCTGTTGAACATTTTAATATAACCTCAAATCACTGCAAGGAACAAATAATACCTGAAGATGATACTGAACCTACACTTTTTACCTGCCCCTGAAAAATCGAATGAAAAGTAACAGTACCACTATTGTGATTCACACATAATTGAGTGTGCCAACTAATAATCTTTAATATCCACTGCTGACAAGATGGAATTAACTGCATTTTTCCCTGTCCAACTTTCATTTTTTTCCTTGTGGTGTAAGCCAGTATCTAATCCCATCCTTATATCATTTTGGCTATATTAACTCAATTGAGGAGAAAGTACTTAGCCTAAAGCACGTTAGGGTGAGACCTTGAAATAACAATGTTTACACAAGCTAAAGATGTCTTTTGTTGAAGCACTCCACTGATGCTTGCCAACAAAAGCTTTTCATGCGCGAAAGAGTCAATACTGAATTATAGTTAAGCCCTGTAATAATTATCCTCATTAGACGTAACCAGAGCATGGATAGGATGAATTCAGTTATAAACTCTGCTAATACTCAGGAAGCATATTCTATATGTAATTTAATAATCTTGGAAATAAATACACAAGTCTTTCTGTCTTTTAGCACAAGATCTATTTAAAGCAGAAAGGCAATTCACAGTGAGAAGACCAATTTTTTCATTATTTGTTTTTTACTTAATCTGAGGGAAGCTTATGAATATGGTATTTAGGTGAGTGTAACAGGGCTTCCTGAGAGCAAAAGAGCTGGGACACGCTGGCCCCCACACTTTGGGTGTATCACCCTGGTGGGAAGACGGGTATGGGCGAGAACTTCTGTCCTGAGCGTGGAGTGCAGATCTGGCTTGGCATTGTCTCTGTCTTCTCCTGAAGCAGGTGAGAGACTCCCCATGAAAGATGCCTTGGGTGCACTGAAGTTTCCTCTTTTCTGTCCCCGGCTCATAATTCCCTGTTCCTCTTGACTTACCTCTGACAATTTTTGGAGATCCTTTGAGTGCTTTTATCAGCCAAGGTGGTTTTAGCACAAATTTCTAACATTCAGGTTCTGGCTAGAGGCTGCCAAACCACTTTTCAGGCAATTTCTGCCCATGCTCTTGAAATACAGTGGTAAGGGACTATTCCTCCCATCCCAGTCCCAGACCAGTTGCTCTCATTCTACCATTCACTGTCTGCATGTTTTTCAATTGACACTCTACGCAGGTGACTTTAAAAACTTCATTTTCAAACATATATTGAGGGAAGAGGATGGTAGAGAGCCTTTTTATTTATCTGTTTTACATGTACTCAGTAAGGTGAGCAGAAACAGGACAGAGGGATGGTGATTCTCTGACCTGTTATTGCTTTCAGCACCCTCATATTGGCAAGCCTTGCAACCATCTCATTGTGTTATTTACCCTGTGAAACCCCCTGATTCCACTGTGGGAAGCATGGCTGCTCTTTTCCTTGGGATTTTACTCCCCCAGGACTGGAAGCCTGGCTTGGCTGCCTGAACAGAGCATTAAATTCAAGGACAGGCTGGAGTCCCAGAATCAACTGGGGCTCTCCCTGAACAGTTCTACTGCAACGTCTCTGACTTTGCTGTTTCTTCTGTTACAGGGGATAATATTACTTCCCTATCACTGAATTAACCAGCTGTGTCTGAAAGCATAAAACATCACGTTTTCCTCTTCAACATTTAAACCTGATGCCATTCTGTGAACAAAACTATCCAGAAAATTTGCTTTTGGAGGTTGAGAAACTTTGAGAGACAGGAGGCTCCTTTAGTGCTGCTTTGATCAGTCCTCAGGAGAGTCCAGCAAACCAAGGGGAAAGCAGCAAATTATGTCAGCTCTCATCCATACCTCACCTCATCTGTACCAACTCAGCAAGTGCTGAACACAGCAACAGGCATGCCAGGGAGAGGTCCGTGGCAAAGGATACTGGGTGGTGAGACTTTTTGTACATAAATATTTCTAAATAAAGGGGCTAAACAAAGGCAGCAGCACATGTAGCTCACTAGGAGCTACAGCATTCATCTCATGGATGGCACAGTCCATGGGTGAAAACCTATTGTTTTTTATAAGTCAGCCTCCCCCATTTGAGGCAGTGGCAAAAATCCCATAATCACAAAGAGATGAAATTCTGCTACTCTCTAGTGACGCAACGCTGACGTAACTATCAAAGCTGGTGACAGTACACTGATGTGGCAATAATATAACTCTAAGCCTACCAAGGTAAAGGAAAGCAGACAGGATGTGAAAAAAAAAAAATTTGGTTAATAGATTTGTTTTTCCAAAGATTATTTACTTACTTTTGGCAAATTGCAGAGTTATTCAAAGAAGACTGATTTTTTTAACTATTGACAAGGCTCACAGTGATGAAGTAATCAGCATTACTCAGAATACTATGAAAAAGGTCTATGAAAGGTCTATGGTCCATGAAAAAGTCATATTCAAAACAACTGATGTTAAGAATGTGTTTGTGTAGAATGAACATTTTTAAGCAATGAGGCTAGAACGCTAAATTAAATATCCCATATTTTTAGTTTTCATTGCAAAATATTTTGTAGTTACATTCAAAGTTATCAAATTTGAGGAATGATATGAATAAAACTCCATGCTATTAAATTAAGCTGCTGCCAACATTATTATTGGCAATAAAATTACTTTGATAGCTATCAGCTATAATCAAATATAGGAAAAGCTTGGAATGCTGATATGTTCCACAGTAGTATGTTCTGAAGCAGTCATTAAAAAAGAAAGCTCTGACATGACATATCTCTTTAAAATTATGCTCCACAGTAGCAGATAAATAACATAATGAATTCTTGGGTTGCCACAGCCTATGCGTTAAAGCTCAAGTTATTATTTTATTTCCATTTGTCTTTTTGAACAGTTTAATGTTGGAAGTAAGCCACAGCTCAATATACTGAATTATTTACAAGCCTGTGGAGTGCAGATGCCTAACACAGCAGTTCTGGAGAAATCTCTCCCAGCTCTAGCCAGGACATGCATGCCAAGAGAGAGAGGGCAGCTCTCCAGCACCCAGATCAGCCCAGTCCATCCAAGTGCTGCCCAAGGACAGGGTGAATCTCTGCTCACAGCCTGAGGCTGGGTTAATTCTTTCCATGAGGAGCCGCTCCAATGCACCAGCAATGAAAGGCAGAGCAGTGCAGAGCAGAGCAAAGCTGCACAGCTTGAAGGGAAGAATCGGTGTGTGAACAGACCCCTGGGGTGGCTGCTCAGTCACCACGTAGTCAGGCTTCAGACAAAAACTGCACACAGACCTTGGGCTAAGCCTGAGGTTTGTTCCACTTGTGGCTTTCATAGAAACCGAGAGAACATGGGCTGAGACCATAAACACAGCTGGATACCAAGGGTTGTTCCTTCCCTGGCAGGAACACCACAGCACAGTCTTCCCCTAGCCCCAGGACATCCACCTCCCCTCCTCACAGGGACATTTCCCCCCAGGATCTCTAAAGGCAGAGAGCAAGGGCCAGGACACGCTGAGTGAGGGCAGCAGCCACTGGGGATGTTCGAGTTCATTCTACATTGACCCTGCAAGGGAAATCACAGGGCTGGGTCACTTCCCAGCTCCACAAAGCCACACTAGTGAAGCAACGGGGGAGGGGGAAAAAAAAAAAAAGTCTTCATAAAAGAAATCCTACAGGATTTCCTCACAGTAATCCTCTACCCAGAGTGAGATACCTGCATTGCTTTAGTCACCTGCTGTTTTGAGGGCGTTACTGCTGGAAGAACAGAAGGGCAGATTTACTCAGTTATTTCCCCCACGTATTCTGGAAAAACAAAGGGTTGCCTCCAGATACCCTGTCTCAGTTAGAAGTGGAAGCTAAAATTCTCACCAAGGCTCATGCTTTGTTGTTGAATTTCAGAAAGAAGCAGAATTAACTGCTTCTTGCACTTGGACTACACCACAGACAGCTTTTTGCCCCTGCAAATCTCACTGTGAAACGGCTGCAGTGACAGCTGGGATTTTCAGAGGGGTTGCACGAGACAGTACCTCTAAATGCCTTGGAAAATCTCAGTCTAAACACAAATGGCAATCAACTAATTTGATGTGAAAAAAATAGTCCTTTACAAGATAGGCTTGTGCCAAGTATGCTCTATAATCTCACCTCCAGAGGTAAAATAACTTTCCTTTCCCAGACTGTACTCAATGTATGCCACAAAAATTTCATCAGATAGTGGAAATTCAATGTATTATGAGACAACATATATGTCAGAGGGAGCCAAATTCAGTCTCAGAATAATTCTACAATAGTTGTTAGAAATAGAACTAGAATTAGAAACTGCAGGGTTTTTTTATAGTTATTGCTTTCTATTAAGTGTAATCAAGAATGTTGAAAGAACAAGTGTTATTTTATAATAGTGTTAAGGGAAGTGATAGATAAAATGTTACTTCTAAATTAATTTTATCAGTTGACCCTCTTCTTCCAAATTATAAAAGGTTGAAATACGAAGTTGCATTTTATGGATCCAGCAGGTCTTGGACACAAGGTACAGCGGGAGCAGCTGGACCCTCCTTGCCGGCTCCCTGCCCCACAGCACCCCTGGCCCTGCAGCCTGGGCATCCTGGCAGCTCAGCTGGGAGCTGGCTCCTGACAGTGGGTTGAACAAGCTGCAGCCAGACACAGCCTTCTGCCCTGCTCACCCAGCTGGACCCAGCTGATCATCTCAGCACCCAAGCAGCCAGTCCTGATGCTTTGAAGAATGGGCAGAAATGGGGAAACGGTGAATGGCAGTATGTTCTTTGCACTACTTCATATGAAAAGATTTTCTTTGCAGTTTGAAAAGGCAGCTTATATCTAATCCCATCATATGAAGGACAAAATACGCCACATTCAGTTATGTCACTGCATGCAATGTAGGAAAGCACAGACATTAACAGAGCCACAGCCAAGCATCGAGTGCATCTGCATTCTTTGTCTGCAGCCCAGGCTTTTCCTGCCTCGCAGTGACAGGATCAGGGAAGAATTTTCTGTGACTAATTAGGTTTTAACTTGCCAGAGAGAACATGGACATTGGCAGTCTATGGTATAATAGTGAAGCAAAGTTTGAACTAGATTGAACTTAATTTCCTTTTCACTGAAAGGAAAGAAAGATTAATGAAATATCCCCAAATCCATCCTGTTAGCTTTTATTAAATCAGCAAATGAAATTTAACCTCCAATTCTGTTATAAAAATCTTTTCCTGTAGATTAAATTTCTGCAAACATAAATGAAATAGACATACTCTCCCCTGCAACATTTTAGATATGAAAATTACATTACTTCAATCAACATCAATGTTACTTTAGGCAAATGCCATAGTAAGAAACAATTATTTCGTGTGTTTCTTTTCACAGTGTTACCTAGATTTTATGAAATGCCAGAATTTCACTAGTCCTTTCTGAAAACCACTTGCTGATACTCCAACACGTCCTTGTTCTCTAGGCCAATAGGACAGAGTTAACTCTTCAGGAATACAGTGCTTTCTTTTATTAATGTTATACTTTTTGTCTGAGGGACTCGAGTCATATTTCTCTCCCACCTTCTTTACTGCTTCTGGGCTCTAGTCATTGCATTAACACCCTGCCTTACCGCTCTTCTCCTAAACATCTCACTGAAGTTGACAGAGTGACATCAGGAGAACCCAGCACCCTTCACCTCAGCAGAAGGGGACAGGCATTCAGGTGCTCTTTTTGGAGAATCAGTAAAGTGTGGTCCTTGAACCTGCTTCTGGTCATAACCTTGAAGGACCAGAGGAGGTGACATCTGTCTGGAGCATCCATGACTGCATAGCAAGGTCTATACCTTAGAAGCTATTTACCTGCAAATCTTAAATGAGTTGGGAAGTGGGGCCCTGCTATTTCTCACTGGTGAGCAAGGCAGAGCTGTAAAAATGAGTGTAATGAGCACATGCTGCATGGGGACTGTGTCTGTCCTGCTGCCTGCACACCAGGCCCTCATCCTGCTGGGGGTTCAGACAAGAAGCTCTGAGGGCTCTGGTGTGCTGCTGCAAAGGGCAGAGCCATGCAGAACCTTGCCTCTGATAATGGGGTCCTGTGCTACCCCCAGGTGAATGTTCCCACTATGCCAAATGAGCCCTGCCAGCTCCACGCCTTGGGAAAGCACAGGGCTCTGCAGGGGGAGAAGCGTCGCTGCCATAGAAGTTAAAACATTAACGCTGTTTACGTCAAACCGCCAGCGCTTGGTACTGCACAAGACAATATGAAACTGTATGAAATATTTGCAATGATTGCCAAGAAAGCAGACGCTGCCAGTACTCCAGAGCACATCCTCTGGAACTGATTATTTCTAATCCTTTAGAAAATGTATAAATAAAATGATGCCAAGACTGATGGACAAGCCAGGGCACCTACTCATGTTTCTAACATACTGCTTTCCCTCCACCCCCTTCCCTTCTGTGTACAAAATGCTCTCCTTTTTTAGTAACTTAAGTTGACAATCATCAAAAGAAATCAAACTATATATAAACGAACATTCTGAAGCATGTCACAGTACGCCAGAAACTATAGAAATCTACTAGAAGTCTGCAAAACAAGTATTTAAATCTTTTAGTAATGCTTTAGTAGAATGATTATTTAACTTACTAGCAAGAATGCATTTAACAGGAACACCAGAGGCGTTTACCCTTAGTATTAGCTGCTCAATCACATAGCCTAATCCCAGAGGCCCAATCTGCGTGTTAGTGGGAACACAGCAATTATCTACATTCATTAGAAATTAGAAAGGGGGAAGGTGGAGAGAAAATCTCAGTGGGTAGATAATTAGTTTCACATACTCTCATTGTTTGCATGCGGCCAAATCCATATTGCCATTGAAGTCAAAGGAGCTTTTTCTAGCCTGTCCTGCCTTTTCTTGCTGTCCAGACCACCAACTATGATCGTCAGAACTGCTTGTCTTAGGCAAGGAGACACAAGCTTGTTCTAGCCTTAAATATATTAGAATGGTCTTTCTTTCTCATAAGTGTCTAGTAAGCTAGAGTAAGTGGATTTCAATAGCCTGCTTGTTGGTAGCTGCAGCTGGTGCCTGCTTTGGGTTCTTTATTTTGTTCTTAACACAATACTGCTTTAGAACAGATGGATTTAGCAAAGCTTGCTAAGATACTAAATAAGAGTAGGGTGTTCCTAAAGCAGCTGGACACAAATTGAGTAAACATATAATGGAAGACCAGTTCTTTCATTCTCCATTCCCTAATAAAGATGTAATGATTTATCATATAGCTGGAGAACTGACATTCCTCTCAATCAAAAGGTAGTGTTACGCCTCACTATGAGTCATTTATGGCTGATCCCAGGCGGGGGGAGAGAACAGGCTACTCTTGCAGCCTGATTTCTGCAAGCTCATTATAATTACAGCTGTCCTCAAGCTGAAGAATTCAGACATATTTCATGTCTCCAAAGTTTTACTGTAGCTCTTTGTAGCAGGAGATGAGTGTTCATTCTCAGTCAGTGTAGCAATAAGATGTTCTGTGGTATTCTGTACCCTTATAATCCTCTTTTACTGATGACAGAAATTGGTGAAATCAGTTTTATTGAGGGTCTTTGGACTTTTCCAGTCACTCCAAGTGACCAGGAAACTGTGCAAGCTGCATCGACAAATACCTATTCTTAGTTCAGGTCAGAGATTCCTATTTAGAGATGTTCTGTCTTTATTAATTCACCACAGATATAAATCTTAGGTGATTTCTAGCATGAAAAGCATGGCAAATGCTTGCAATTCTCTTTGCTTTGAGAACATACATTGAAATAAATCTTACTTGTAGCTTAATTGACAAAGTTTGTATACAAGCAGCAAAAATGCTGCTTGAGCACAACTGATCCTGAGTCTGAGGTAAAATGGGTAAAATCACCTCCTTATGAGATTTACCTTCTCTGCTCAGTGAACTTTGAAGGCCTCTGCTACACAAGGCAAAAGGACAATTGCTGTGATGAGAGGAGGTTAGAACCAAGCAGGGTGTGATGGATCTAAACAAAACTCTGTTCAAAGAAGTGTTTAATGCTGGCTGCATTGTGACTGCAGAAATGGAAGTGTCCTTGTAGTGTCCCTGAAGTCATTAAGTGACTTTTGAGGAAAGGACTCCAGCTTCTCAATTCATCTGCAAAGGACTCTCAATTGTGGCAAAGATCAGTTACTTCAATTTTACTATAAGAGAAAGTAGGGAGAGATGGAGGAAACAAAAGGTTGCAGAATGTTGCCATGCTGCACAGAAGTTGAAGGATCACTTCCCTGGGTACTGCACTGTCCAGCAGGGCCCTCTGCTCTGTGAAACCTTGGCAGACATCTCATCTCCAAGTGCTTGGTGACAAAAAAATATAAAATAGGAAGAACCAGAAAAAATTCTAAACTTGAGTTCATTTTCAGAAGGAGATCAGGGAGATTTTTTAAAAATGTGTGTAGGATCCCAAGATAATTTGGTTTGGAAGAGGCCTCAGGAAGTCATCTAATCCAGCCTCCTCATAACATCCCTACTACACAGACATGTATCCCCCTTTACAGAGAGAAACTCCTTGTAATATGGAGACAAATAATTAAAAGAGTAGCATTACCCAAGAATTACCTTTTCCTGGCATGATGTTTCTACAATTAAAACAGGCAGTAAAAGGGCACTCTGTGATGACAAGGAGGTGCAAAAGTGTCAGTGTCAAGGACTGAAGCAAAAATTTGTTGGGGTAAATGGTTTGTAACGGAGCAATTAATTTATGAAGAAAAATCTGACTGATATAATTTCAGAAGATCTTTAGTAGGAAGCTACTGGAAACAGAGCCACCAAGTAGGAAGACAAACTCGTTCCAAGGAGATCAAAAGCAGTTACCATATGCATGGCAGAAAACAGAAATTGAATATGCTTCCTGGAAAAAATGTGAACAGCTCAGTGAGAGCTCCTTTCCAAAATGTGTGTTGTTCTTCCTCGCTTTCTGGGTGGTGGTGGTTCTGCTTTCTCATGTATCAACTCAGCCTCAGACAGAAACTCATTATTATGTAAAATACAACATGCAAACTCAGAATCTAAAACCCTATAATCTTAAAATCCAGCATATGGAAAATGTAAATGGGCGGTGTGGTGTGAGAAGCTGTTTTCATCTACTTCTGCCAGCAGTTGATGCCCAGAAGAAAAAAAAGGAAGCTTTGTTTATGTGCCATCCTTACACCAAAACAATTTCCAAAGAGCCATTATGTGTCCCAAGTCAGGCCACCGATTGTTTTATTCAGCAACCTTTCAAAGCACAACTTCAACAGTGCAAGGAAATTAATTTAAATAATTTGTTTGAAATAGTTTTATTCTCTCTGTGGACATGGATACAAACCCACAGGCACCCATCTTCTATCTACTGCCATCTTGTAACAAAAGCTTTCTCATTATGTGAGATGGGAGTGAAATTGGGGTGAATCCTGGTTCCTTCTCCTGACAGTGTCTCAAACTTAGGTGAAGGCAACAGGGCAGGGCATGACAATTTCCTAAAACCACGAATCTGAGCAGGGCATGGGGGCCACCACTGAAAGAGCTTTGGTCATGGCTAAATGATGGCCAGGGAGAGGTTCTGGGAGCAGTGCAGGTGGTCCTGCTGCATGGGACCCAGGGCCATGGAGCAGAGAAAGACGGCAGCATACGGTGGGATTCACCTGTGGGGACAGGGACTGGCAGCTTGGGCAGAATGAAGGGATTTTGCAGGACAGCTGGAGAGGAGAACTTGGTGGAGATAGCAAAGAGTCTCAGAGTTAAGGTAAGAGACACCTCTCTTTATGGGGAACCTCTATCCCTGGTGCACAAATCTGCCTTAAACAGTAATGGTATGAGACAGCTATTGTTTCAAGAGGCTTTAAAATACAGCTGCTCAACATATCTAAGCAAATTCTGTTGTAAGCATACAAAGTAGTATACTTCAGCCAATATACTGCCACAAAGAGCCTGGGCTCTAGCAGTAAAGACACTGGTGCAAGAACCAGTTAAAAGTATCCATAAAATTACAAATGCAGGAGACTCAAGACTTCCACTGCTACAAGACACACAGCATTAAAGGACACAGACCAAGATTACAAGTATCATTCCTGTAGCTATGACAACATTTGCTAATCAATCTCATTTCATGTTTAAAGATCTCTCATAGGTTTTTAATTAAACTTTAGAGCATCCAAATGATAGGTTTTGCCGTTGAACAGTATATGTTTACCATGAGATTAATTCTGGTTGATTGATGTGCATGCACTCAAGCCGGTTCAGAATATGCTGCTTACAAGGCATGCAAAATCTGCTTGTACTGTAGCATACCTCAGCCACAATTAGCTGCCATGAATTTCTTTTCATGAAAGGGCTACCTACTTTAATTATCTTTACTTTATAGTGCCAGGTGAACTGGTTTAGCAATTATTACATTTCACTCAAACCTTTGTCCATATTTAGATTGTAACAAATTTCAAAATTGGCCTAAGAAAATGAGACTTGTGCAGTCATACTGTTTCTGTGTTTGTGTCTGTTTGCGTGTCCCTGCCTTGCAGATTTTGATCCCCTTTGCACTTGACAGAGGTTAGAGGTCTCTAAAACACTACTTTTCGGTGTTTCATGCAAACAGACAACCTGGAGAACACAAACTCTAGTATTTTCCTCAGTGCAAGAAAAGTTGCCTTATTAGATACCAGAAAATCTACATATGAAAGATAATATAAACATCCTCACTCAAAAGAAATATTTCATAGGAATATAGGGTATTTCAGGGGGGCAGTGCTCTCAGAAGGGGTCTTCTACAATACCCTAGGCAAAGTCATGAAGACAGAACAGATTGCTCAGGGCTCTGCCCAGACAAGTCTGGAGAACCTCCGAGGATGAAGGCTGCACTGACCCTCCAAGCAACCTGTCTCACCCCTTATTGTCCTCACAGGGAGAAAATGCTTCCCTGCACCCAGTCTGAACCCCTCTGGTTTCAGTGTACACTGTTGCCTCTTGTCCTCCCACCCGGCAGTGCTGAGCACAGCCTGGCTTCATCTGCTCCGTGGCCTCCCTGCAGGTACCAGGGGTTGCTGTTTGCTCCCCTGAAGTTGTCTTCTGCCTGAACAAGCCCTGGTCCCACAGCCTGTCCTCAGTGGTCTGTGCCCAGCTCGCTGGCCACCATCCCTACAGGTCCTTTCCCACAGAGCTGCTCTGCCAGGCAGTGCCAGCCCGGATCTTTGCCAGGGGTCTGCCTTCCCAGGGGCAGCGCCTTGTCTTTGCCTTTGACTGAAATGCCAGGAACCTTATGAAATACAAGCCACTGGCCACCCTGCTGCTGGTGTCAGAGCCTGGCCACGTGGGATAGTCCAGCTGTGCTGTGCTGCAGCTGGAGTCTGGTGGCTTCCCAGCACATCAAGACCAATGCAGGACATCTGGTCCCAGACAGAATGTTAACTAGGCTGGCTCTCATCTCTGTGGTCAGAGCCACAGCATGGGACCATTTTAATGTCTACTTACTTTAAACATATTTTGAAGGCAAAATTTTGCCTTCACCACTTGGCCGAGGCTAGGAAATGGACTGACACAGGCTCATCTCTCACCAGCCTGCGTTTGCAGGACAGGACACACACTAAGATGATTTCCACCATGAGCAGCATGTATTTCCCAGAGATGCAGGACAAGAGAGGAAAGAAGCAGGTTCCAGATTCAGAGTAAACCAAAGGAAATGGTACTTTGTAAATGTGCAGGTAAGTAAGTGCCAAAAGTTAACCCAAGTTCAGGCAGCAAGTGGATAAAAGAGAAAAATTCACAGAGACTGTATGAGAAAATTTCTGTCTCATGAAATCCCTGATCCAAATATCTCTGCTAGATGAGACTGTGTTCTATGAAATATTTTTGCCTTGTTTGTGTACATGTTCTCCTTCCTAGACATCTGAGGCTGGCTGCCACACAGATGGGATACTAAACATGATAGATACCTATGATTGGCCTGACGCAGTGTGATTGTGCCTAAACTGAATCAACACACAGGATTCACACAGACTGGACAACTGAATTGCCCCTGCCACTGAAGAGCCCTTTCATGTCCTCCCATGCCATCCACTTTCTCTCCATCTCCTAGGAACTGTGACCACGCAGGCAGCCTCCCAGACCTTGTCCCATGATCAAACAACACAGCACAATCCATGTAACAATTCACACTCCTATCCATGTAACTGGGGTTGAAGCTTCATTCCCATTTAGGCAGTAATTTAGGCCATAAAGATCCCAGAATCTACACAGTTTCAAATGGAACCAGAAGCCTGGGTGTTCAGTGGGCTAGTTCTCACTCTATCAATGCTTTCTTTAAATACATGTAGTAATGACTTGCAGAAAAACTAGACTATTTGGCATTGTTTTGAAGTTCAAGCTGTCTTCAAGGCCTTTACCTTCAATTCACATGTTGTAAGCCTTTCGAGTCTGGTATTAATAATAAATACTATTCCATGCATCCTTATTTTTTTGCTTAATTTAATTACAGAAAATGTAATAGCCTTATGAAAACAATAGATGAGTTTTCAAACCTAATTAACATGATACAAGTGCACAGGTCACTAAAACAGTTGTTTTATCTGGAAGCCTTCCATGCAAACAGATAAAAACAAAACTACATTTAATTCAGCAACTTCGCTGTAAAGTTAAATCAAAGATGACTACTTCTTGCCTAGGGGTGCAGCCTTCCTGGTAATAAATGCCTTCCTCTTGTTATTATTTTAGAAAAAGAGAAAGAGATATGAGAACCCTATCACAGAGTTTAAAGCATGTCCAAGTCAGCCATGACCAAGGCTTAACTGTTAGAGCAGCCCTCTATCACCAAGGAGAAAATCAACCCAGATGTATCATATTATTTTATTATTCTAACAGCAAATTTTATGTTTAAGGTAAACCCATCCATTTCTCCCCCTCCTCCACCTTGGTATACCTTCTATACCAGACCTCAACACCCCAGTCTGATTCCACTATTTATTTGGGTCTATAATGTAAGTTAGCAAGAGCTGTGCATCCAATGAGAAAAAAAATATAACCCCAAGATTTTATTCCCATTTTACATTTTCTTGAATATTCTTAAAGTTTTGCCCTGAAGTAAAAAAAAACAAAGTAAGTTTTATAATGGCAGAAGAGCCATTTGTAATTCAGGACTGGAGACCTGCATTCAACAAGTGGTTTATTGCTCCCAGTAGAAGAGAATTGATTCCCTGATTTCTTGGAAAAGGGAAAAAAATTGCTCTGGTATCCAGGATGTCACATATCTGCCTACCCACAGGCATTTTTGTCTGTCCATCAGCCAAGAACAAACAACTGCCCACTGGCAAATAGACAGTGCAGTTTGACAGACATCAAGGCTGATTCATCTGAGGACTAAAGCAAGCTGTGAAATCGTCTCATTAAAAAAAAAAAAAAAACCACAAGGAAAACCTGTGTATACCTCAAAGTCAGGACCTTCATTATTTTTAAAATTCTGTGGAACATCT
The DNA here is from genome assembly GCA_013398275.1 of Promerops cafer. NCBI lineage: Eukaryota > Metazoa > Chordata > Aves > Passeriformes > Nectariniidae > Promerops > Promerops cafer. The sequence goes on from VZSE01012040.1 coordinate 1,009,215, forward strand.
ACACCTAATTCATAAATAAATGATCTTTTCACAAGACTCCCTAACAGCACAAGAGTAGGTTTTGGATGAGTACAGAAGTGCACAGTGAAACCAAGCACTTTGGGTTTCCTGAAAGAAAGGCTGGTCATGTGGCCAGCAGCTGTGACAGAGCGGGATCCCTATATAATGTGAAATGTAGTAATAATTACCTTTTCCTGTGCTCCCCAATAAAATAACAAATAAATTATAAATTAGAAGAAAAAGAAAGTAAATGTTTCTTTGCAAAGATTAAAAACCAGTGAAGATTCAGGAAAAAGAAAAGAAGTTGAAGAATGAATGAAAGAAAAAATACTTCAAATAGGAAAAAAAAAAAGCTTTTGTACAATCATACTTTCACAGATGCACAGAGCAGCTTGCAGTTTAGAATTACTAGGAACAATTAAAATGAAACAATAACAATTGTGCAGTCCAAAGGCCAGGCAATCCCCTTTCCTCCCCTCTTCCATTTCTCTCAGCCTGTAGCCAATCCAAAGACTACAAAGAGGCTTGTGCTCTGAAGGCAGGTAAAGTCACCCCAGGTTCACACCAAAATGCATCTCAGTGCAGGTTTCCCAAAACAAGCACAGCAGGGATTTTGTGGTCAGCATCAACACTGCTAAAAATAGGTATTTCTTCCATTTGCCCTCCCAAGGTTCACCCTTCTTGAGTCTAGAGAAAAAGCAGCAACCCATCCCTGTCACACACAGGAGAAAGGGTAGAAAATGTTTGGGCTGATTGAATAATTAGAAGCAATAAGGAATAGTTATCAACACCCGGAGACTCCTCTGGAACAAGGAAAGAAAGATGTGACAAGAGCTACCAGCTGGAAGAGGAGACAGAACGAGTGATGACAGGACCTAAAATGGTTTGCAGTTGCTTCTGGGCTGCTGCAGCTACTCTTTGCTATATTTAAAGAGCCAATGGCCAGAACAGCCTTTTGGAAAAATATTCCTCTCACCAAGGCGCTCCTGTGCTAGAGATGTTGCTGTTCATCAGGGGAATCCATTTTAAACTAAAGGGCTGCTGCTATGGAATAATATATCCAGTGATGAACCCCAGCAGGTTTATCTTGTCAAAATTTTTTTCTCTAAGCAGTACAGTTTGAAGAAACACCTCCTAAATTTTGGGTACAGAGAGCTACAGAGATTATACTGTCATACATCACCAGTGGCACTTTCCCAGCCCTGTCCAGTGCCACTCCCGAGGTGTTCGTAACCTTCACTCAGTACTTTTCCATGGTACTCTCTGGCAAGATCTTGATTTCCACTGAGCACCCCAGAGCCACATGGCAGGTCTGGAAGCACACAGCTTTTAGCTCTGGAGTCCCTCAATCAGTTCCCACTGTGGTCAGCAGGGCAGATGCTATCACATGGACACAGAGCAGGTTTTCACAATCTTGCTTGGGGCAGTTTGCTCCTTCATCAGGACAAAAAATGTGTGAGATGAAAGCATGTGTTCCTCTGCCTATGGCACATCCTCATCTCTACTGGGCATGTGTGAAACTGAAATAGGAACACAACAGGGGCACAGCTTTACTTCTCTCGTACCACTTCAGTTAGAATGTGTCCCAAGGCAGCTTGGTTTTGGCAGTTTCCTCTTCTCTCCACTCATTTTTCTGGCATTTCTATTTCTTTTCCTAATCAAAATCTCCGCGGCTGGAACAGCAGGAAGGAATGAGAACTGTGGCAGTTTCAAATCTCAGCTAGTGATGAGGAAGCAAAGTGTAGGGTGAATGCTGTTTGCTATAATCCATGCCTGGCCAACACCCGTAAAAGTTCAAGGATTCAAGCTGTGACCTGTTCTGCTTAGATTTTAAGCTGGGGTGGCATGCTGAAGCAGCATGAAGGACTGGAATTTGACAGCAAAGAAACTTCAGGAGAATTTCTTATGAAGGCTGTGCTCAAGATGGCAGAAACCTCAGTCTTTTGGCCGTCTTCCCAAGAGGAACTGGCTAAATTAAGGCCCCTTTCAGTTGTGGATATAACCCTAAACCAAAACCACAAGGATCTGATTCAAAATCTGCCTGCCTGAAATTGAGGCAGCTGGAATTCAAAGCTGGAATTCAAAGACTTTCAAAAGGAAGGCTTGGGCTTGCAAAGGAAAACCTAAATTTGTCAAACCCAAACAAACACACCTCAGCAGCGAGCTCTTAGCCCATCCTCTGCCTTTCGAGGCCTTGCATTCCTCATGTCCCTCTGAAAACACAGAGCAGTCCTGTTACCCAAGTGCTTGCTTGCATGGAGACAAGACTGGATGGAAAGAATTGATTGTGGGCATCATTTTGCTTTCCAGAGACCAGCACTGCTCAGGCAGCAGTAGCAGGTGGAGGATGCCCCTCAGCTTGCTCAGGCAGTGGCAGTGAGCCTCCTCTGCTCAGTGAGCTTCATGGGGAGCTCAGCTGCTGAACTTCTCCCTGAAGCCCACAGGTTGCAGCATAGACAAGAAGTATGCTCACTCTCCTGAACTCTATAAATTAACAGTGAGTTTGACCTGATTTCTCAGTCTTGTTTATCAGGCATAGCTGGAGTGAAGAGAAGGGAAAAAAAAAAAAAAACAACCCAAAAAACCCCCTTGCTGCAGCTTTGTTGAAAATGTACTTTGGAAGCAGTTTAGGAAAGGGCATGTGGCTGCCCTTACAGCCCCCTAGGGATGCTGAGCTTGTGGGAAGTGCAGTGATGTTGGATGAAGTCTGCATAGCTCTAAATCTGCTGCAAACACCCTGCTGGGTCACAGCCAGGTGAGAACCAGGGCTGAGGTATAGAGTTGGAGGCCACATCTTTATATCCATACAGGAGGGTATGGAGTCCTCTTTTTTTAATCTCAAACTGATGACCCTGACGTCGAATGCACTGCACCGTTCTTTTTCTCAAACCAAAGTACTTGCACTACATAAGGCTGAAAATATATGTCTCAGTTGTAAGTCTTCATTTTACCCTGTGGGGACCATTACTAACTGCACTTAGGGATGGACCTGCCCCAAACCTGCTGTGTGTATTTCAAACTCACCCCAGGCTCTCTTTTCTGAGCTGCAGATGCAAGCAGGGTGAGAATATGGGTTCAGCCTCTATTTCAACTTGGACTTGTTCCCCGCATTTCCACTTGGATCTATTTCTAATTTTAACTACATCCATTATAACATTTAGGGTCTGCTTTGCCTTTTTTAAAATAGTGAGACTCTCAGCTTCACAGACAGCCTTTGACATGTCTGAGTTAATGTGAAAGAGCACCCCAAGGTATTTATGTCTCTGCAGACAAGGGTGAAAACGCGAAATGCAGCTGCTGAAACTCTCACCCGATGTGAGGGGGATGACGTTTCAGTGACAAAGTGACTTTAACACACGATCTGCAGTCCAACAGCCTGTTGCAATTCTCTTTGGTCTGCCATTCTGCCAAAGTCATGGAAGAGCACCCAGGGCAGCAGCAGCTCCTTAAGGGAATCACAGAATTTGAGTGGCCAACATGCAGCATCATTAAACAAACAAGCAGAAGGGGACATCCCTTCTGGGGATTGTATAATGATAGTTCCCCCTACTCAAATTCCCTAGGGCTGCAAGACTGCATCTATAATGATTGTCTGACGATAAAACCTGTCTCTTGAGTACAGTCTAATTAAAAATCTGAGGCAGAAAACTACTTAAAATATTTTCCTTTTTTAATGCAAGTATGTGCACTAAACACATCCAACGTGCATAGGAAACTACAAAGCACTTTATATTCTTCTTATTGTCCTGTGCAAAGTTTTACAGAGACTTTGCTAGGATACTTCCCAATTTATAAAACAAATGAAAATATTTGTAAAAAGAAACCCCAGTCCTGAATAAGAAATATGATCCATTATTATACAGCTCAGTAAAGGCAGTACATGTATACAGTAAATATAAAGTGGATTTACCAATGTACTGTCCAATTACTGCTCAATATGGTCTGATTGATCTCCTAACTTTTCTCACATCTCTTATCTCCCAGGACCGTGTCTTTTGGGCAGGGGTCACCTCTTTGCTCTGAATTTTTTCAGCACCTTGCAGTTCCTGTTCACTCCTAAGCACTGCAGTATTGTTATTGCATAATATTGAACAACAATATTATTATTGAGTAATATAAACACAGATACTTACTTAGTCTGAAAAACATTTATTAGTACCATCTGGCCTGAAAAACTGTGACTCTACTACAACTACAATACATTAATTTGCTCATGTGTAAAAGCACAGATACGAGCAAAATTCTGAAACTGGTTTCAATTTCCTTTACTACAACACTGATCTTTCCCTTCAGCCACTGGCTTCAGGTTCTCAGGCCCAAAACTTCACATGCTTTGTCCTCTTTAGTTCCTGGGGCTTCAGCTGTCGCACAGATAGTAAGTGTTGTGTCAGGAAACAAGTTTTCTTTCCCAGTTTATAATATTCTGGACAAACTGAGAAACGTCCTGGACTGAGGTTTCAAGGTCTTTCCACAGTTGGGAAATTCAGTCTTGTGTCTTTAGATGTGATTTCTTGACCAGATGGTAACTCTATGTACTTCCATACATACAGAATGTATGCTACTTCCTTTAAAGATAAAGGCTACAGCATTGTTTCTAGGTGGTCTGGGCACCTCTGCTTGTATGTGACACATACTACACAATCATCTTAGCCTAAGTCAAAAGACATTACCTGTCACACACACTAACCTGTAGGTCATCTAGAACTTACCATTCTTAGTCAAAAAAGAAACGGTATAGATTAGATTTTTATAAGGCAATAGTAGGAACACAGTCAGCAGCTTTAATGGGATCTTCATCTCTGTCACACCTATTGAGGAACAAGTCATTAATGTCACATTTCCTTGTTTTTCTAGAGGATTTGATGAGGCCATGGGAAGCAATCCAGGACTTGGCTGCATGGAGCAGTGGATTTAATCATATCTCAGTTAAAAGTTTTACTCTAAATATAGGGTGTAAGGAGTGCTGAGAATTGATAATGGTCCAGAAGTTTTGCTGATGGTGATCCAGAAGTTTTGGAAAGAATCTGGGCTAAAGTCCACCTCGTGTGAAGAGCAACCATACCTAAAGCTTGAGCTGTAGCCTCTGCAGGGACTGGAGCCCCCTTGTGCTCAACACCACCGAGCCGGGTGCTGGCAGCTTCTGCAGTTCAGATAATCAGGAACAGTGGGAAGCTGAGCCATGTGAGTCCATTCAGCACTAAATCTATACATTAGAAATTACCATGTGGTCAACAGGACCATGACATGGTACCCCTTTATTCATCTGTGGAATGTATGTGTGTATCTAAAAGAGGAGTTTCTGAGCCATTCCAAAAGGCTATATATGCACTGAAGCTTTGGGTTTTTTCTGTTCCAGAGAAGAGAGCTGGATTGGGTACAAAAGTCTTATTCCTAGGCTAAGATAAAAACACCTCTTTTAAAGAGAGTTTCATCTTGAAGATCCTGAAACAAAGGGATTGTGCCATTCCTGAAGAGGAATTAGAGAGTTTCCACAGGAGCTTTAACACCACTCGCTGCATCTGCATCTACTGCTAAAACCGGAGGTTAGAGGAGATTAGAAACCAGCTAAATCTGAATTAAAATTAGCATTATAAAAAGTTCCCAAACCGATTCTGGGAGTTAAGCTGTGATCTTATTTACATGGTTTTCAACAAGGATAATCTCCAGAGGCTGCCTAGAGGATAACAATGTTACAGGATTTAAACTGCTGTAATTGGGACCCAAATCTGAATTACTGAAATTACTCCAGTTTCATACTAGAAAAACTAAGCAAATAATCTAGGCCTTACTATCCCAATCTCCCAGGGTCAGGGGAGTGTAATGCTGGGCCTGAGAAATCTACTGTACTGAATAATCCAGGAGGTGGTCAAGTAACTACACTTATGCCTTTATTTCTTAATTTATTGCTTCTATTCTCACAGTCTGTTTGTATTCTGACCCTTTTTGTCTCTGAAATTATAGACAAATATTAACACTTTTTAAAGCAACAGGAATATCCTATCTAAAAAGCTGGCTAAATAGTAATTTCTTAACTAACCTCTGGGAAACATTTTTGCTGTAATGTCAAAGTACTTAAACACATATCAGTTTCAAATAACTTCACTTGTACTGGCAGCTTTTCCTGTTGGACACACGAAGTCTTGGGGAACACGAGCAGTTGTGGTACTATAGTACAATGGCAAAATCTAGCCTAAAGGAAGGAAATATTTTTGGACTGAAATTCAATGTGTTGTTTAAGATCTGCTAAAGGCAACAATGATCAGTCCATTGAGGATCTACATTTGGATGGCAGTGAAAAGAAGGCATTGGCACAGAGCCAATATGGCGATGTGGCATTTCTGCACATCAACAGGTACCCACTGCTGATGCATATGTGGTTTGCTTGGCCTCAGGAGCTTTCAAGGCTGCTGTGGGTGGATGTTGTGTGTAGGCAGGTGGGTGGTGAAGGGAGATGCCAAACCTGGGCTGTGGGGTGCAGAGCCACAGAGCTTCCCTGCTGCTGCCTGGACAGAACTCTCTGGACAACTCATCTGCTGCAGAGCTTCCCTTCAGAAGATGAATTTTTACAAATCATGGAAAGGTTTCCTAATAAAGGAAAGGAAATAAATCCATCAACCTCTGTTCTGTCTGGTTTAGAAGAGTCTCATGGCACTTGTTAAAGTTTGTGGCTGAAATGGGACTGTAGGTAGGTTTTGATTTAATCTTGGCTCTGCTGAAGTAGATGGCAAAAAACTCACTGAACTTGAGGAGGGGAAAGATTAATACATTAAACCCCTTGTCCCTTAGCAGTTCTGCTTGGTGGAAGACAAAGCATGAGGACTTGCCTGATTCACAGGCAAGCAGATTCTTGCTGACTGCAGTTCATTTTCTAGAATAGGTAGAAGGACTTGCTGCTCTGCCATATGCCTCCCAGCTCCTCCTTGAAATCTACCATGAGCCCTGCTGTGCCAAGTTTTTGAAGGCCTTAGTGAAAAAGTGAAAAACAAATAATTCACACTGGTCCTAATTTCCCATTAGAGCAGTTTTCCGCCTCTGTATCCCTGTGAAGGCAGCCTGGCCTAGTAGGCATCTCAAAGCTCCTGTACTGGTAAAACCGACCTTTGCAGCCTCCCTTGCCTTATCACCATTTTACAGGGCAAGCAGAGAGCAAAAAAAGGTTCATACTTTTTTCCAGTCATGCTTTTTATCAGCAATGGGGGAGAAGCCAACACTGCTCATCATTTTGTGCTCTATGACCACAGACACCAAGTCACTCAATTGCTCTTTTCACCAGTAATAGACTCTGTTTTGAAGAATATTAGAAATACCTGCTGGATAAGCTGTTTTGTTACCAGATCATGGAATTCTGTAATATTCCATGCATCAGTTGGTATCTTTAACCCAAGGATTTTCAGACTTTGGCACCACAAGCACTAACTTATTTTTTCAGAATTTCTTTCATGATATTTGGAAAAGCCTTTTTATAAGACTTGCCTTGAATGTACTGTCTTAATTCTCTATTTGGGTGCAGTCCCAGTGGATAGTATTTTCCAGTGCTTACTAAAGCATACAGAAGGGGCCAAAATGACTTTTAATTCAATAAGTTCAAAAAACCCTGTATAGATTCTACTGAAGAGCAAAATTCCATAAACTGAGTCTTTATTTTAATTGTATTCAGAAAAAGAAAATTTTTTTTCAATATTAAAAAGTCCTGGGTTGATCAAATTGTTGCATATTTCTTTCTGGATAAGTGGTAGTGAGTAGAGATCTCTGACAGTTCTATATTAAATGCAGGTGGCTCTGTGAATGCTATTCCTGTCTGATACACTACATTAACCATAACCTGCAATTTCTTCCAAAAGAACTGGAATGAATTAAATTGTTTAATAAAACCTTACTTACCTGGATAAACTCATTTCTAGTTTGGATTTAGGTTCCCCTTGCATCTTACTAGATTAGTATTTGTAACATAAAAAAATAGAAGTGTTTACTTAGAAAACCAAACATCGAGTATAATCCTGATAATTGTTCGAGATTTTCCTTTTTAAGATGGCCTTTTCTTTTAGGCCTTTTCTTGCTAATATTCTGAATTGCTAAATTAATTTAGCATTAATTGATAACTTCATTCCCACTTCACAGCTAAATTCAAGGCTAAAACACAAATTCTTCTGCATAATTTACATTTCGATGCACCTCCATTGAGTCTGCCTATAAACATGGATTTGGGCATTAAAGACATCAAGAGGTTTGGGGATGGACATACCCAGATGCAATTTTTTTTATTGTTGTTGCTGTTGTTCAGTGTAAAGCAAACCCACAGAGTGGAGAATAAAATGCATCATCACAGATCTATATCTTAACAAGACCACCTCTTATTGAAAGCAAGGATTTTAACACAGAAACAATGCAAAGCAGCTACATTTTATCAGGAGTACAAACCATAATTTTATTTCACTTGGTGCATGGTGAATACAATACAGTTAAAAATTTTGCTATTCCAAAATTTATTTATGTCGGAAGTATGACTGGAAGAAGATAACAGCTTTATTTTTTTTTCATGGTTAAAGCAAGCCATAAAATTCTTTGTAACTGAGTGTGATTGAGGCAAAAAACTCAGCCCCATGATTCCAAGTGTAGCATCATTTATATCCATAAGCATATTAAATTTTAAAAGTTCTCTCAATACTACTGACCAGAGGAACAATGTCATTGTTAGAAAACACAAGCACTGGTTACCTTATAATCAAATTTTCACTGCCCTTTCTGACAGGTTTTTAAGTTACTTAAGGGATCTATTTATATGTGGAAGCATCAACATCATGCAGTAAATCCAACCACAACTCAGTCACATATTTTATTAAGTTTAAGTTCAGTGAAAGTGCAGAGTAAACTAGGGCCCTATGTCTCTCAGTTACATCTGATTTGCGGTTGCTATAAAAAGGCCCACATGCCGCTCTTTCAGATGTGTTTTGGATTGAAAATAGGATTAATGTGCTAAAGTGTGATTAGAATGGTTAAACACGATTAATTGGAACAGACTTGTATTGCCAAGGGAGCTCCGCTGTTACTGGCCAGCCTCCAGTTTACCAAGTGAACAAAGCAGGCCAACTGTCCAAGTTTTTCCATGTCTTTGCTTATGTGCCTTTTCCTTTGCATTTTCTCATAGCCAGCTTGTCTCAGAGCAGATTAAATACAGCTGAGAATGTTGGTCTAGGTCTGCAGCGAGGATCCTCAGGGAATAAGCAGGAACCTCAGGCCCAGACTTGGCTTTTCCAGTGCTGGTTGAAAACTGCCATGCACCTAGGGCAAGGGTCCAGGTGGATCGACTAGGGAGTGGGAGTAATTTGGGGTTTTTAAAATGATCTATTAAACCCCTGAACTTTAATCAAGCTGCTACCATACTGACAGCTGTGATTTACTCACACATGGCTGCGAGGGGTAAAAGGGGCAAGGACTGCAGAGCTCAGGCACTTGTCCCCAGCTTCAGAGCACATGCGTGGGCCACACNAGTGGTGTAGTTTTATCATGGGCAAATTCATATGGATCTGTGCCATAGAAAATCTATTTCATTTTTTTAGTAGATACTTGGCTGGACATTCAGAAAATGCTGCCCCTCTTCACTAACTGCCCTTCCCTCCCCCTTGCCTTTTCCAAGCACAGATTAAGGATTTAAAGCTTAGGTAATCAAAGCTTTAAACTGATCCTGCCTGGAGAAGTCAAAATGGTTTAGTATATTGTTCTAAAAACAGAAATACCTCAGTGGTTTATTGCATGAAGATATTAAACTTTGCACAAATTAAACTCAGGAGTGCAGACATTTTGAGCTAAATTCCTGGCTATAAGCAACTAAAACCTTCACAGCAATTAAAACCATGTTTGATTTTTTTTTTAATAACTCCAGGCGCAATTCAAATCACAAAGGGATTGCTTTCCTCAATAACGAAATCATTGTACAGCTTGTGGAGTAATGGCATTCTATCTGGGGATGGGCCTCGAAAACACATATGCATACACGATCTCCAAGACAGCATGCACACATGTATACAACTGTCTTTTAATATTTAGTATCCTTCTTTAAAAACTATCTAACCACTAGGAACAGAAGAGTAACCATATATTTATCCTCTGGGATTTGAGATCCTGAAGCAATTATTAGAGAAAAAAAATAGAAGATAAATTCAGGGATATTTCTTGCTGCACTCTAGTTCATTTACGTGACTGTACATAAATTTCCATCTCTCTGAACAATGCAAACAGAGAGGCAAACAGCATGTGCTATCTTTGCTCATAATTTACAAACTTGCCTTGGAGTCAGTTCACTGTCACTTCCTCCTCAGGGGCTCAACAGCAACCTCTTCCCTTGCTTCCTTCTGGCTTTCCCCTTCTCTGCCTTCCTACCTCCCCTTCTCTCTGCCTCATACACAATACTCCATTGCATTGGGTAGATCATACTGCTTCAGGTGCAGAATGGATGTCCTTCCATTTTTCATTTGAAAGGGTGGTAGCACATAAAATCAGAGCTTAGTTTCTGTTAGAAGGCACCTTAAAGATTATACTATGGGGTCTTTCACTAGACCGAATTTATCAAAGCCCCATCCAGCCTGGCCTTGAACACTGCCAGGGATGGGGTATCAACAGCTTCTCTGGCCACCCTCTTCCAGTGCCTCACCACCCACGTAGTGGGGAATTTCTTCGTAATATCTAATCTAAACCTAGCCTCTTCCAAGGTACATCATAGTATGCCAGGAAAAAAAGGGAGACTCTTAACAAGCCTCTTCACAAGCTTTCCAGGTTCCCTTCATGTAAACACAGCAACTTCCTCTAGTGCTGGGCAGTACACACTAGTGGCAGCAAATCCCTTGCAGAGGTTTGATTTTAAGTTGTTGCCACATGTAAGTTGGAGTCCTAAGGTTTTCTTGTATAGTTAGATGATCAGCACCTTTAAAAATTAACTGCAGCTGCAGAAGAGTTAATTACTGTTAACAACAGCAATTGCAGAACTCTGACACATTATAAGCTCTGTAGCTATCCAGTTGGTCCTGCTAACTTGTCATCTCACTGTTTGCAGTGAGTGACCCATCCCAATAAAGATACTCTCAGAGTTTCCTTTTGTAAGTGTTGGGGAGTTATTAAAGCCTTCTTGGCAATCTGGGATTATGCCTTTCACTGACCAGAGTTCAAGGTGTGCCTCTATCGAAGGCCAATCCACCTCGTCAAAAATGCCGGTTGAAAGTAATCTTCCAAAGCCCTCTGCATGGACAGTCCTTTGGAGTAGTCCAGTTTGTCACTGAAGCAATGAAGTCATCATCCAGGTGCTTTGAAAACGTCTCATAAGGACTTGCTTAAAACACACTCAGTTCACAATGCTTTCTTTTGTGGTTGCAGAGGCTGTTTCTCCCTCCAGTACATGGATGTGGATGAAATGTGGTTCAGCAAGAATAGGAGCAGCTTGTGGTTCACAAGTTCTGCCAGTTCAAGTGGTGGCAAATAAAAGCTTCTGCTCCATACCCAGCCAAGCTATCTACCCAAGTTAGAGTACCCATGAAATACTAGGCATATCAAGCAGCTTTCCTGTTCAGAAGCCTTCAATGTTCACAGCCTAGTGTACAAACAAAAATATCAACATCTATTTTAGTTTATGTTACTGGGCTGATCTGGGAACTGTCTCAAAACTCCCATTAGGTGTAGCTGCTGTGGCTGACAAAGGCACCATTCAGCTGACTTCCTCAGTCACCACAGCCTAACCTGACAGTGCTTGTGAGCACTGGGAGGGCATTGTGTCTTTTAAGGCTGCCCTGGAAGGGAAGACTCAGCATAGGTGTCTTGGTTTACAAGACAGTGTCTGCTAGGGAAGGCCGCAAGACCTCCCTTGGAATGGAGAATGCAAAACCCCCTCCCTCCGGATTATTAGAACTGTGGAACTAAGAGGCTCTCAGGCAGCGAGGTGGGGATAAGAATAGCACTAATATATATATATATATATATATATACTAAAAGAAACAAACACACAACAGNCAGCCGGCCCGGCGCTTCCAGCAGGACTCTCAGGAGCAGCAGGCTGCAACAGCAGGGATGGGCAGGAGAGAAAATATCCCAGGCCGGTGGGCGAGATGCACCAGAAACTCCGCGGCAGCAGTTGGAACCGGCGGGGCGTCCCGGCCGGCGTGCAGAGCCCAGAGCAGCGCCGGAGAACAGCGGGAGATCGGGATAGCGGCGACCCGGCTCCAAGCAGGGCAGCGAGGAGAGGCAGGATTCCCCGGAGAGCACGAGCAGAGGCCGGTCTCTCAGGCTGGTGATGAACTATCCCCGCAGCAAGCGACAGCCGTCCCGATCCTCACCCGGTGCCACCCCGGCAGCAAGAGAGCGAGGCCGCCCCCAAACTCACCTTTTACCTGCCTCGTAGTCTAGCCATGGCTCTGCCCTTCCCCCCAGAGTTCCCCTCCCCCTGCCCTGTTCCAAGCACCCAGTTTCTCAGTTCCTCCCCAGCGCTTCTAATGGGGAAAATTCCAACCTCCAACAATAGGTGATGTCACATAGAGGACCTCTGGTGATCTGAGTTATACAGCTGTATGGATGCCCTATCTTGGTTAAGAGCAAGTATTTCAATAACATCTCCCAGACAACTATTGTATTTTCAGCTCATCAGAAGACAAAATGAAAGGTCAGTGTTTATATCTTTGCTGTGGTACAAACTGGAAACACCCATTATGTTTCAAACTACTGTGGCTAAAAAGGGTTTTAGGAAGAGAAATTCCACTGTCAGATGGGTCTTACAGCTCCTTACCACAGAATGTTGCATGTGACAAAGTCATCAGATCATAACAGTACCTGTACCAGGTCCAAAGGTCCAGTTAGATCTATGTCCTATCTTTAGCACCAACTAGTTACCTTTTTCATAACCAAAAATTTGCAAGGCACTTTTTAATTGAAACTGGATTTTGAATTTCTTGTGTAATACACTAAGAAAGCACAAGGTACAGCCTGCCCACTACACTGTCACCATGTGTTGGAAGCTGCCGGTGCTAAGAAGCAGAAAGCTGCTGCTATGGGTCACAGGATGCCCAGTGTAAGCCATGTGACCATCCACACATTCTGTGTATTAATTATACATTTGGAGATCTTGCCTTAGGGGAGGTTTCCATTTTTGCTTTTTTGTCAGATATGATCAGTGTTTAGTGCATGTGCGGACACATATGACACTGCTTCCAGATTTGTGTAGAACAAAACCATAACTCTGTGAGAGAAGGCTGTTCATTTGTGTACTTCAGGATGCTGTAAGCCTTGCTTTAGTTATCCAACCTCAGCTTAGGGGAACCAATCTACCATCTCCTCACCAAACATGAGACACGTCAGCAGAGAACCTGAAGCTGAACTGTAAGTGTTCCTACAAGAAAATGGAGCAGAGACGTGTAGATGGAGGGGACAGAGATACAGGAATGTAGGTGGAAGTAGGATTGGGACCCGGCCTATTTATAGCACCAAGTTAAGGCAATTCAGATGTTACAGCCTGAGGACACCTGGGTCTTTACATGGCCATTGATATTTTTGTGACCTGTGGACATCACTTAGCTTCCCTTAGCTGTACATCCATAAAGCTGGGATTACCAGTGTGACCTTGCACAGCACAGTGACAATAATTGCCCAGAAGATGTAAAAGAATGATGGTAGCAGCTATTGTGCAAGTAGAATGGATATATCACATTTATTTTTCTACTAACACTTCCCAAAATAATACATTGACATTTATAATTCACTTTCCTGAGTTTTCCTCTTGCATAATGTGTAGTATTATAAAATATTTACAAGCTGAGTACCATTACATGCATATTTACAGACAGTGAAGAAAAGAGAGTTGGAACAAAATCATGAAGGACTGGATGCAATAAGGAGCTGAATGCTCCAACCCTGTTCAAGGAAAGCAAAAGTACTGGTTGTACTGAAGCCAGTGAGTCCTCCTTTTGATATCAATAACATGCTTAAGTGTTTTGTCAGAAGGGGGCCAAGAGCCCTCAGCACCTAGAAGGGCTCTGCACTCCCTGTGTTGCCTGAAGTCATGCAGTGAAGCAGCAGCAAAGTGGCCATATTGTGGGAATATCTTCTCTGGCTTCCTAAATAGGACAACTGAGAAATTAAAGCCAAGAATGAGAGTCTGTCCCAGGTTTTACACAAAGCTCTGTGCACTCCAAAGAAGAATTTGGAGAGCTTAGTTACTGCTGGCTAAATACATATTCAGAGCAAAATTCTTTTCTGCATGCACCTGGTTTGCATGAACACCAGGCTTGTGTGTGCAAGGGAGGCGTGTGCACAATTGAAAAGAGAAGCCAGAATAAAAGTGATCCCTAATTTCATATGGCTCAGCAAGGGGAAAAGAGCAGCTCGATACAGACAGGTGTATATTACTTTCTTTAGATTCAAAGTCTGGTATAGGACACTGAGGTCTGAATATGGTCTCTCTGGTTAACTGGAGTGAGCCCTTTCAACTTGAGAGTGATCCTTGTCCCTTCCAGCAACACGGAAGGAATACATTGCCCACTCTGTCTTGTTAAAAGAGAGGGAGGAAAATAATCAGTCAGAATCTTTGATTTTTCTGTGTAGTCCTGCTAAATCCTCCCACTTTTGGCTAAACCAGACACTTTTGGAGAGTAGAGGGCTAGCATGACACGTGGAAAACACGCAGAGCTGAAGAGCAACATTTGGAGATGAGGAGAGCTGACCCTGGGACCAGCAGCCCCTGGAGCCGCTGACAGCCCCACTCAGGCATCCTCTCCTCCAGGGCTCCCCAGAGCAGAATCAGGTCCTTGAACAGGGGCTGAATGTGATGTGCAGGCATTCAGCAGCTTCTCATACATCTTTATCTCTTCTGTTGTATGATTCAGTGCACTACACAGATTTATGGGAATTCTTTCCATGTTCACAACTTATAAGTATTAATAACCCGTCCAAGTTGGAAAATAATACACCATTCCTAACTCTATTAACTACAGAAAATCTGGCTTCAGTTAAAATAAGATCCCCTTTAGCAATGCCCAATATCCAATAAATATTATATATAAAAAAAGCCAGGCCGCATCTTATCTGACGTACGGTAACAGTAATGTTTTGCCTGAGGCACTGCAAACTTCAGGCTTAAGAAGTCAAAATGACAGGGTACAGATGATCACTTGAAAGTTATAAATTTTAACCTAAAGAGTTACCTTTAAGTCTTTTTTTTTTTTTTTATCTAATAATGATTACAGACAGGCAAATTCAGCAGGCTCACAAATCTACAAAGAGATATTAAAGTTGTAGATAACATCCAAAAACTGTTTTCTTAATACTTGTGTTTCGGTCACTGACCTGCAAGGAAAAATGGCATTAACATTTCTGCCACTGCTGTATAGAAGTGGCTCTGAGTTTTCCAAACAAGCAGTTCCACCCAGTTATCAATGGTTTTAAAACTACTTGCCTTCAAAGTTAAGACTAAATCCTTTGGTCCTACTCTGACAAAACTCCTATTGCTGTTGGTGAAGGTCTTCTGTTCAATGAAGACTTCTAGTTTCAGGTTAAGGTCTTCTGAGATACTTAATGACTGATTTGCATGTTTTCAGTAGATATTTGTTACTTGAATACCCATGTCCAGACCTTACTGGTGCATAAAAACTATGTTAGTGTGTTACAGTATCTCAGTATCTTTTGAGATTAAATATGCCAAGAGATGTCCTCAGTTATTCAGTGAGTCTTTAAGCTGAAAATGCTTCAGAACAGCACAGCCTAACTAGACCTATAACTTTCACCCCACTTTAAACTAGCAGAAGTGACTTGCAGCATACCCCGCCTTAGCAGAAGTCACTTGCAAAGTCAGCTGCCAAATCTGTCCTGTTGAAGGCTGTTGGAGAATGCAAATTCCTCCAATTATTTACTGAGACCAGCCTGTCTCTGGCCTCAGAAGTTCAATTAAAATAGTTAATTAAAATAGTTAATTAAAAGTTAAAATCAAATATTGTCTCAGGTACTTCTCAGATGCCTTCACTGAGTCCTGTGACTGTTACCACATTTCAGCCCTTTCTCTTCTCCTTTGCTCAGGGAACCTGCAGTGCCAGCCCCAAGGACAGTGCTGGGGCAATGGCCCATCCAGGAGCTGTGTCACAGACCAGTTACAGAATCCATCAGTAGTTATGATTATTATTTGCTCCATTTATGACATCCTCAAGAATTCACAGCATTCATTCATTCATTCATTCATTCATTCATCATTCATTCATTCATTCAACCACTATTTTGTTTTACTTTGTGTATTAGTCTATAGGCTAGATGCCATTTTGAAGAGTTAGGACCAAAAATGACCCAAAATTTGCTTTGATTTGACAGTGTGGATGAAACTTCTTTAAAAAGGAAGCTACCTAGTGATGCTATTCACGGCAGCTCATGGACCCTCCTGCACCTCTGTATGTTAAATCCAGAACATTATTTGATTATACTTTTGTTAATCACATTGCAGCACTGGCTGTCTCAGTATTGTATTGCTTATTTAAAGGAAATTTTTTTTCTGATCAGAGAAAGTCAGAAAACTATCTATTCAGCAAACTTCTTTTCTTTATCATCTTTGTCTGAGGCAGCCGTCTAGCAAGCTTAGAATGGCTGAAAATTGAAGTCAATTTAGAAACTGGAAGGTTTTGCATGCATACCAGAAAGGAAACTCATTTTCAGAATGAGATCTGGACAGTTATCTCACTCTGAACATGACCTCATGAATTTGGCAGCTCCAACCCTTCAGCAGACTTTGAACTCTCTGGTGGATCAGTGGCCTAATCTTTGACTTTCTTTTCTTTGTAAGAGTGAGGGACCCTCAATAATTTTGCAGGATTTTGCAAGAAACTGTCTAATCACTCATTCATCACACTTAGAAAGAGCTTAAAACTGCTGGTTTTTTATCCAGTTAATGTCTGTTCTTTGCCTATTTTGTTTCTGATTCTTTTTCTCTTTGTTTTTTTTTGTTTTGTTTTGTTTTGGTTTGGTTTGGTTTTTTGGGGTTTTTGTTTATTTGTTGGTTTTGTTTGTTTTTTGTTTGTTTGTTTTCTTTTTTTTTTCTGTGAGTTGAGTGAGGAATTTTTTAGGGTCCCCATGAATTCAAAGGGAATGGCACTTTTACCCCAGAGACATCATCTTGGCCAGATTTCACTACAGCTGAAGTCCCCAGGGCCAATATTTTTAGTTGAATGATGTCCATTTGGAGCATCAGTCCTGTCACTGGCTTTAGCAGTGACAGATATGCACAAGTTACAAAAGGGAAGTTGACCTCCAGAGGTACTGCACACATTGCTCCCCCAGTGATGCTGGACTTATGCTGGTCCAAAGCTTTCAGGCCTAATGAGAAGCAAGTGCAGGACACTCTGGCGTGGGTTCAGACACACCTCGCTTTTCCCATATAAAATCTGGCAAAGAGAAAAGCCTCATGATGCTATATTTCCACCTTTGCACCATATAAGCAGTAGCCTAGAAAAACTGGTATTTTTCCATATGACAAATGGCAGCTTTCCAGTGAATACCCTAAAATTTTGGTTGGTATTTTGTCTCACAGGCATGCCAGTTGGGGAAGGAAGAAAAGCCTCTTGCAGCTTTTGTGTGATGTTGTGGCAATGGGATACAACTGCCCCTCCTGTATGCCCCACCACCAGCTCTGCTACACCACATTGGTGACTCACACCTTTGCAGGGCATCATGGATAGAGGTCCTCACCACCTCCAGGGGTCATAATTTTAACCAAGGGAGCAGGAGATTTGAGGGGAAGATGTTTCCACTGTAAATTGGATGTTCAAGAGTGTCTTGGGAAAGAGCCTGACATCAAGTTACAAGCAGGGCCAGGGCAAGGGGGCATTGAATACAGCCTGTTTTCCTCTTAAAGTGTTTGAGGACAGAAACAAAGGGCTAAATGGGAGTCTGTCAGGGTGGAGAAAGCTCTTCTTTTTATTTCCCATTATGGTTTTCATCTGTGAAAGAGGTTTGGCCAAACTCATTGCTTTCTGAGCAGCAGCAGTCATACTTAAGGAAAAGATATAGTGAAAACTGTAAAAATTGAAATATGTATTTTTTTCATTAAAAAGTCTGAACTAATGTCTTGCTTTGGTCTCAATAAAATTGACATAACTTTGTAAAAGACATGAAAAACAGCTAGAACGGGAGTTTGCTTTGATCAAGAAATCTTCTGACATTTGTATTTCTAAGTTATTCTAGACAGTTACAGCAGGTTTTGAAAGTCATTAAAGGCTCCTTTCACAAAAAGGGCTTGGATTGACATTTCCTTCAAATAGCTTCCTTTCGCAACCAAATGAAGTTTTAAAGAGTGTCTTTAATTATGACGGTTGTTGTTGTTATGGAGGCCGGATGTATTTCCTGTTAAAAATTGCAGGAAAGTATGTTACAGTTTTCAGTTTGGACTCAGGGAGTGTATCTGCAGAGTATCTTCAGAGTAGGTCAGAACTGGCTAAGCCCAGTGACTGCCTGGAGCCAAGGCTGGTGTAGGGCTGGTAGCAGAGATGTTCTGGCACACCCCTTGCCTCAAGCTCCATGCTTGGCACAGTGATATCCCACCTTGGGCCCCAGGCTGTCCACAAAGCCCAGGACCCTTTCTGCAAGAGCTCAAACAGCACCTGCTCCCAGAAAAATCCATCATGTAGACAACGTGAGTTAAAGATGGCTCCCTTCATCCTTGTCCAGTCCTGCTTTTCCCTTGGGAAGGAAAGCAGTAGCTTTCACATTAATTTTGGACTCAGACTAATAGTATTTAACTCACATACTAGTTCCATTGAAGCGAGCTGAAATTATTCACTTATGCAGAGATCAAATCTCTTGAGAAGCTGTAGAAAAAATAAAGTTGTGCTCTTAACAAATACTAGAAACATCCAGACTCCTTAAGCACAGCCATTTTTAGTAATTAATTTGCTATAGATGTAGCTAGCTGATTTAAAGAGTCAGATTTATTCTAATTAAAGCATTTACTTCTATGTCAGCAGAAGGAAAATTTACTGCCTCAGGAAAACATAAATGTCAAACGTGTGCTTGAATATACAGAGTATGGTAGATAGAAAGAAGACGATGTTTTCACAGGTCATGTGCTTAAAGGTCAGTAGGGTTAAAAAGTACTTTTTTTGTTGTTTTAAAGCTGCCATACATGAAGAAGGAGCTGTGCAACTGAAGGGAAAATGGCAAGACGGAATGTGCTCTAATATCCACAGGAAAAGCACCAGGCGCTCAAGAGGCACATGCATACAAACAATAGCTGAATTTGCCTCAAGACCCATAAAGAAGACTTTTATATAATATTGTTCTGGTGCCAGAACTGCTGCTTTTCTGTTCTGATGCACATTGGCACTTCTGCTTTTTCAGACAACAGTAACCATAGGTACTCCTCTCTTCACAGACTTGCAATGTCTAACATCACCATACTTGTGGGAAAAATTGCTATGTCCAAACCAATTCTTACCCAGGGAGAATTTCAGTCTCCAGAAGACTAAGCCAGGAATATTTCACCTGCACAAATGCAGTGGGGACATTGGAGAGAAAATATTGAAATAAATTGAAACCAACCTCTTATTGCCAGAAATTCCTGTTGGAACCATGGGAGCAGTACTGGAGCCTACCTGTAGGTACTGAGTGCCATCCTGGACCCCTGAGGGTGACTAGGATGCTAGCACGGGACCAGCAGCAATGACAGAGGGCTCCTGCAAGAGACTTGTGTCCTTATGGAGTGGTGTCTGGAAGCCACCTGTATTTAGGGACCTGAATGTCTCCCTAAATAACTCTAAGAATGGGAACTTTCAAAGCAGAAATTAGTACAGAGCCAATGAAATTCAGGCAACTATAGACAGAAACATTAATGGGACAATGACTTCCTGGATTTTGTGTGTTCTGGAGACTAGATCTCCCTTTCTCACCACAAGTGCTGTCAGGGGCTGAAATCCTGCTCTGTGTCCTCTGTAACTTCAGGTCTTATCCTGTCTAGGCTGCTGCTGCTGGCTGTGGTCCGTTCTGAGGCCTCTAACCCAGCACCTCACAAGAGGTGCCTCAGGATGAGGCCATTAGCCTGTATTTACATTGCCTGGTAATGCCATCAAACATTCTACTTCCAGTCATTAGCAATCCATCCCTCCTGCCTTTCCTCTCCCTGAGGAAGTGCTCACAGAATCTGTCTTGTAGATTTCTGTTTTTTCATTATTGTTGTAGTCTCCCCAGTTTATCTTGCTTTTTCATGGAACAACAAACCACAGATATGGTTTCAACCTAAAAGACTGTTTGCAAGAAACTAACTATCCAGGAGCAGAAGCACATCCTTCCCACATTCTTCAAAAATTCACTTAACATGATTTATTGCTTTATTCTTTGCTTGAAGCATGTTTTACTTACATTAATAATATTTTACCTTTCACTTATAAATTCAAACACAAAAGTGGTTGCCATTCTCCAAATGATCATATATATACATAAAATATTACAAGTGTATCACTTTCCAAAGATCAAATTCTCTTATTTCCCTTAATTAGGATTCAAGATTTTCAGCAATAAGCTGTTGCAGCAGAAGTATAGCTCTTTTATGTTTATTAATTCACATCTCTGCTTTTTCACTTTGCAAAGAGGAAAAAGGAAATGGTTTAAAGTGGGATAAGTACACTTTTTTCCTAAACAAAATAAAAAAGGAAGTTCCAAATATGGGGGGAACAGAAGTGATCTGATTCAGTAAGAATTTACACACAGAGTCCTTAGTTTTTGAAGTTTATCAGTCAGTCTTTCACACTGAAGTGGTATCAGCATCTGATGTGCTGTGTCTCATGTGCCTGAATATGGAAATCAGAGTTCCTTTTTTAAAAAGTTCCAGTCATGAAAGGATCTTCTCACACCTAAAATGGAAATACCAATATATTGACTTCTAAGTAATTTTTTAATGTTCTTGCAAGAGCAGACTTCATTTTGTGACTGATTAAAATAAAGGATAATATTTCATTATGAAACTATACCCTAATTTTTTAGATGATACCTGAAAGGAAGTAAATCTGGAGTGAAAAAGGTATGTTAAATCAGCCAACCTGTCTGAGAGGACAAAGATAAACCTAGTGAGCAGTGTGATTTCCTGTAACATGATTTTGCTACATGTAAATATAAAAATCTCATGTAACAGGAACCATACCTTTTGTGTCCCACAAGAACCTTCCCAAAGGGACAGTGAAAAAGTTTATAAATGTGCTCTTTCAAAAAATGTCTGTTTAAAAATTAAAATTCAGTAATGGGGAAAAGAACAAGCAGCCCCCACAAAATGTAGTATCTTACCATTAAGAAATTTTCTTTATGAAATTCCTAGCTTTCTGATTTCATGTGTATATATGTCTCTAGTATTTCCTCTAAGCTGGCTGTGCTACAAGTAAAGGGAGCTTTTGTGCTTTAGTTATGTACCTGGGCTTCAGCATCTGGGCTAGATGCCCATCTCTGTTGGAAATCATCTCTGTGTCCCTGAGCAGGTGAATCCACTCCTCCCATGTCTTAGTCAGTCACTTCCAGGATACATGGATTTTCCTGCTGACAGCCCCTGGTGTAACACCACTGCCACATCTGAGCAAAAAGTGTCTATAAAGTGGGACTTGGACCTTGTCAGCAGTTCAAGGCACAGTAGCCCTTTATCTTCCAGCCTTGCAGGCACTGGTACCCTCAAAAAGCAAAGTTCTTGCTGGTGAGGTGGTGGGTGCAGCTTCCTAACACCAAGGCCAGCACTTTGCTTGGGACTTGCTGAGAGCCTTCTCAAGGTGCAGAAGGCTTCTCAGGTGGTACCCTGGCAGTTTGGCTCCCCACTGCCACTTGCAGCCCCACATTTCGAGGTTTCCAGTCCCGCTGAAGAGGTGACTCAGCTGCCTGTGAAGCTGTATCAAAACCATGTCATTTTGCAGCCCAATGCAAACCAGCTTTGTCTTCAATTTACCTTCATATGTCAGCCAAAAATGGTGCCAGTTCTGGTGCAAGTCAGAGTTCTGAGTCACTGTCTCATTAATTTCTAGATACAGGTTTTAGGTGCTTTAAAACTTTCCTCAAAATCCAATTCCCCCAGATTCCCAGTCACTTTAACATGTCTTCTTTGAAGTCCTTCCAGTTTTTCTAGATATTTTTGGTAGTAGAGTGTCCAGCACTGAATGTAATTTTGCTTCCCTATATATTTTATAAATCCTAGCTCTTAAAGCATTAGGGGTTTATGTGTGTGTATATATTCTATTATGTAGTATAGTATATCATATAATATATAATGTGAAGAATTTGCCTTCATATCAGTGATACCAATTTTATTGGGAGAGAAATATTAGCAGGATTTGATTTTGAGTCACCAGCTGTTTTTTCTTTAGGGTTATTTCTTTTTTATTGGTGTCCCAGTGAATGACTAAATTGTAAACTAAGTTAAGACTTAACAAAATACCAGGATGATTCATACAAGCATAAAATTATATTGGTCCAAATTTTTCTGAACTCTCTCCAGAATGCTTTGAGTTTACTGGACAGATTTCAGGTTGCCATCACAGAAGTGCAAAACCAGACTGAACATTCTCAGATATCAAAGCTGCCCATGCCAGTTCTCCAATCAAGAGAAATTCCAAGCTTGGACAGAATATAAACAACAGCAATGGTCACAGTACAACCTCATTTTGCAAATCTGAGCAAATCTTTACTCCAGGTCAGTGATATTAATAATGGACTTTCAACTGATTTCAATGGGGGGAATTAGACTTTATATGCACAGACAAGAAGTGTTTATGTCAGCAGATATCCTCTAAATTGTGATGGCTAACATGCCAGTTGACTCAGCAGATGTGAGTGCCTCTGTAAGAAAGCTGTACCAACATGTAAAATGTAGGTGGTGGAAAGGCTTAAGCAGAGCTATTTCAGAGAGTTAAAGAAATACAGAAAATTTTACATGAGACATGAACTTCAATCTGAATACCACAGACTCCTTGATGATACTGGGCAATCTGCTTAGTCTGTTCCTGGATTCTGAATCAAAATGGAAGTCTTCCTCACATTTTCCTAAGAGGAGAGCCATAGGACCCAGTGTTTTCTCACTGTGACCTTCTTGATTGTTGTAATAGCAGTAATTGATTTCAGTGTCTTTGTTTCTGCACTAATTTGTCAGCATTTTTTTTTCTTGTTTGGACATAAAACTTTCCTTGCTTTTTTACCAAGTGAGACAACAGCAAAGACCCCTTGCTTGTAGCTCACTTCCAGCTGGAAGGAAGAGGATCCACAACTCCACAAAGAAAATGCCAGCGAAAACATTTTGGGTGTGGAAAGGTGCCTGGAAAGCAGGCACTGCCCCTGAGTTCCATTCACAGACAGTCAGAACAGGCCTCATGTCCTCACACCAAGTGAGCACGCTGCTGGTAGCCTGGAGCTGGTATCAGCTGTGCTTTGGGGGTACCAAGCAGTGCATCAAAACCATTCACCTCGGCATGGATCTGCAGAAGTTTTCCTGTGCTGCCCAACACACCCAGAATAAGAGCAGCCTGCTATAAACTTGTTATATGGACCTGGAAAAGGACTTAAAAAACTTAACAATGTGTTTTAAGATAGTAGTATTTCATTTTCCAATTAGCTGAAAAAAATTCTCTGCTGTCTCACACCTTGTGAAACAGCCTACCTTAAAAGCTCACGCTAATTTTGCACTGGTGTAAATAACAGCAGAGAGTAATAAAAATAATAATAAAAAATCACTCTCTACCAGGATGAAAACAGACAAAACTCCACCCTTCCATGAACAGCCATGACTGTTAGAATGGATTCAGATAACCTCCCCAGCCAAGTAAAGGGCTGCATGGAGCAAGTACTGTTGTTTAGGCTGAAAGTCTTTGTCTCTACTAGAGATAACAGATGCTGCTGATAACATCCAGAAGATCAATCGGTGCTGAACTAGCTATGTTTTTGAATGCAGGATTTGAAGGTTTTAAGCAAATACAGCTTAAAAATCCCACTTTCCTTTGTACACTGCACAGTTACATACTATTGCAACCCACTCTGAAACTATTAAGCTAAAGGCAAGAAATAGAAAAACATGAGGACTTTTGAACAGTGAGAATTTGCACAGGGAATCAAAGAGGTTTCAAGTTCACTTAGTGCAGATGTTTCTATAATTGAGACACAGTAGAAAAATGCATTAATGCACAAATCAGTCTTTCCTACAGTTATCTGAACCATAAAAAAATGTCCATAGCCAGGATATAATTCCCTATTAAATCCTACAGGATACTTTAAAAAAATAACATAGGTTCTTTTTTTCCTATTAAACTCTTCAGGACTTTTTCAGTAGGGGAGTCCACAGGGAGCACAAACAAACCTAAAATCTGTTGACCAATTCACCCCATAACCCCTTTTCATACACTTGCCCACAGATACTAAGGATCTGAATTTTAATGAGGCCAGCTAAGTGCAGCTGGTGACCTGAAAGATTTATTACTCCCATTTAAACCAGTAAGACTTCCTTTGGAACTGGCTCGAGCTCCCTTTACTGTATGTGCCCAGCCATCCATCCAACGCAAGCGCAGGCTCCTGCATGCAAAGGCAGGAACTTGCACCTACACGTTTGCTGCTGATGCAAAACACGCAGCCTCACAGTTAGAGGGAGAACATGGAGTCTCACAGGCTTTTGACTTCTCAAAACTGTAATGGTTGAAGCATTCAAAGGAAAGAAAATGTCTAGAACAGATCCAAGGCAACCTGACAAGAACGTTTTTTCTGATCTTTCTAAGCATGACATAATCGTCTACTTTTAGTGTCCAACACATATAAATAGAACTGGCATGTTCTTCTCAGCAATAAACTGTAGCTCCCTAAACTCGGCAGGGACCAGCTGTACCCTGCTGTAACATCCTTCAGGAAACTTATATTTGATGAAAGTCTAAACCCCCAAGAATGACTCCTACCTACAGGTTGCACATCTGTTTGCTCCCCTCCGGCACACAGCCTCCTGCTGTTATGCTGAATTTAAACAAAGGTCTCACAACCTCAAATCCACAGGTCAATTAAGATTATCAGGTGCTGCTTCCCAAACATACCTGTTTGCCCCGGAATGCTCCTCTAAAAGAACAGCAAATACTACTTTTTTTTTTCTTTCCATCCAGACTTTTCTTGATTGCTGTGATGGACTGAAATAATGATACAAACAAGAAGGAAATTGTGTATCTCTTTATCTCAGCCCAGCAGGAGGCAGATGGATAAGTATGAATAACAAATTACCTTGCAGTGGTTTCCACTAATCAGCCTCAGGGCTGGGCTGGTTTAGCGTGAAACCATTCTTAGCCTTTTTTTGACAGTGCTGGTTCAGGCGTTGGGCAGAGGACCCTACCCCCTAATTAAGAACCTGAAACAAATTGAAAACAGCTGTGAATAATTAGACAATTTAAGTGCTGTTAAGAAGGAATAATTTTTGTAGCCATCGTAATAAATCTTATGCTGTCCGAACCCATACATTTTATGTGAATTTTTTTCTGCCAGTGTGTTAGTGCATTACTCATAAAAGAAACAGTATCCCTTTTGTTTTGATTGGGCCTGCGTAATAACAAAAGAGCATATCACCCTAAGTGGAAGTGTGATGACAAAGAGAATAGCCTTTACTTTCCTTAATTTTCAATCGTTGTGGTTCAGATCCTGTGTCAGACTCCTGGCATGTGAGTTTGGGGAAAAAAAAAAAAAAAGAATTCTTGATTTGCACTGTAAATAATATCTGAACCCAAGCTACTTAACATTTTTTGGATTTCTCTGGAAAAATACTTGTCAGGAAAATACTTAAAAATTCAGCAACTGGCCTATTAGCTTTATGTAGCAGATAAGGTCTTGAAGTATTAGCTAAGACTAGGGAAATCTATTTTTCTCTGAAATTTTCCACCTTCTTTTTCAATCTTCCAACTTGTCTGGAATTCAGTTTAAGTGTTTCACAGAAAGTAATTTACAGACTGGGAGCTTTCATCATGCACTGCCGAAATATTCATGGTCTGATTCAGCAACCCATAACTGGTTTTATTATAAATTAGTGCTGTGACCACCTAAATATATATTTAATTTTATGTTGTGTATAGCTTTTCTGAAAGCAATGTATCTGCTCACTCAATGGCAACGCCATTCTTAAGTCTTTGTAGGATCCAGGCTTTGCTTGAATAATGCCGTTTCTTGTAAACAGGATATGGAAGGAACCTGATTATTTAGAAGCACGCTTTGGCTTTATTGCTATCTTAGAGTAGCATACATTCCTCTGTCATTTTGGTGGACTTACATCATGTAATTCCAATCTGGACACAGATTCTGAACACCCAGTTTTTTGAGGATTCATGAGGTGCTGTTTTGTTTTTCTTACATTTTCAGAGAAAAGAAAACAGCTCACTGTGCCAACCATGTGTTCACAGTATTGCAAACCAGCCAGCAGAAATGACACTGTGAGGAAAAACCTGATGCAAAGGACTTGGTTCTGCACTCCAATGGCCTAGACTTAAGTACAAAGAAAGGAAACAAAGCATTGTGCAAAGCCTCAGAAAATGAACCTTATGAAGGTGGTGGGAGTGGGAGTAAGAGTTGAGATCTATCTTCTCCCTCGCTCATAAGGCGGCAGGCAGTTCTGCCCTTGCTGCACACCTTCCTGCACTAGGTCCTAGGACACCTCTTAATGTTCTGCATCTGCCTGCACATGAGATCTGTGGCAGTGGCTCCTGTACCTGAAGATCTCCCCATCCTTGACATTATTTAGACAAGGCCCTGGGGGACATTTCTTCAACTCTGAATTACCCTTTTTATGGCTTATACCCAAAGTAGTATGACTTCATCAGGATGTTGCTATGGGATGACTCCTTACCAAGATTTCCATGACCCTACTTCTGTCCTTACATTAGCATTTGGATATTCTGCATGTGGAAACAGTGGCCCCACTGGCTTCGAGCATGTATGAGGAGCTGAGATTTAAAT
Source organism: Promerops cafer (assembly GCA_013398275.1). Taxonomy (NCBI): domain Eukaryota; kingdom Metazoa; phylum Chordata; class Aves; order Passeriformes; family Nectariniidae; genus Promerops; species Promerops cafer. The sequence continues at coordinate 1,036,143 of VZSE01012040.1, forward strand.
TTCAGATGTTGTGTCATCTGACTACATGTAAGAATTATGAATCTGCTTTGTACTGAAACATATTTTTGGAAGTTGTTTTGAAAAAAATCCCGGATACCACAAAAGCAGGGCAAGTGCTGAACCAGGGCAAATATTTCCATCACTGAAGTTATTTACAACATTTGAATTCCTTTAGAAAAAAAAAAAGAGAAATAATGATTTAGGTTCTAATAATACTTAAAAAATAGTATCACTATAAATACACTATTCTTAATTTTCCAGCCTTCACTTTTAATTCACCTACTTGCAAGTGCATGTATGAATTTCTTTTTTCAAGGGCCAAGATTGAATGTCTTCCCCAGAAAAGAGATGCAGCACTGACGAAGATGGAATTAATAGATTTTTGCTGCATCCAGCAGGAGCAGAGGAAATATCAGCAGAAATATACCTATCTATTCATAAGTGCTTCTCTTCTTTTCTCCCTGACTGCTGCTCTCTTAGGAGAACTAGTGGCTGATGAAGATCCCCAGTGGTTTCCTTTGGTCTAGCATGCAACAGGAGGTTACAGTGACCAAAAGAAGAATTTGATGTTTTGACAATACAGCCTTTGGCAACACTGAGTTCAAGAAGCATTTGGGCAAAGCTCTCAGGCACATGGTAGGATCCTTGGGGCGTCCTGTGCAGGGCCAGGAGTTGGACTTGATGATCCTGATGGGTGCCCTGCAATTCAGCATATTCTATGATTCTATGATAATCAGTTTAGGCAGGAGTGATCAGTCACATCCATGCTTGGGGCTTGCTGTTAACCCCAGGGATGACTTCTGGATGGGTCAGTGCAAGTCTTTGGGGGCAAACAACCAGATACAGAGGGAAGCAGATGCAAATTAAAACCAGCTCCCTTGGTTCCTGTTGGCCTTGATGGAGGTGTGGTAGGGAAGGAGAGGTTTTGGTCACCAAAGGAAACGCGTGTCTCCCACCAACAGCACCTCTTGCCCTCAGCTTCTCATTCCATAAAATGCAGCTAAAAGTTCCTTACCCTTTACATGGCTGCAAGGCTTAATCGACTGAGGTTTATAAGGTGCTTTAGGAGCCTTGACTGCAAGTTGCTGCAGACTTGCTAACTACATTATTTCAAAATAAAATAAACACATTTTATACAATCAAAAGGAAAAGGGGAAAAAAAATTCACCACCCCTTTCTCCCCTCCAAGTCAGCTTCTCAGAATTTCTCCAGCATAAGTTACAGTGCACTCCTTGCTCAAGGTTTCACAAATAGACATAGCTGGTTGGCCAAGAGATTTTTTTACCCTGGTGTTTATAATTCCAATTGGTGTAAAATTTCCTGATGGTTAACACATCCCGTTACAGACACTTTTGAATGAATGACTCATTCCCAAATAATTGACTAGCTTTGTAATTTGGGAAGTAAAAATCACATTTATGAGTCCCTGAGGGGAAAGCCTATAATGTTGTGCATAAAAAGTAGATAAATCATAAAACCTGATTTTTTTTTTTCATTTGTAAAAGCTTCCATTAGCCTTTGTGTGCACATTAAAGCAATGTCCTCTAAATGTGTGCAGCTGCCTTAAATCACTGGTGCACTTTAAAATCAAGTCTTTTTATATCGTGATGTTAAAATTACATGTTGGTTACTGTAATTCTGTCTTGTTTTTTGTGGGACATCCTTGGATCAGATCTGCTTCTGGGAAAACTTCTCCCTTTGCACTAAGTTTTCTAATCCCTGTAAGCAGAAGCCTAAGCATTTTGCAGCCAGTGGAAATGGTGCTTATCAGGTAAACAAGCAAGACAAACAGAAAGGACCAGTCAGTGCCAGCGCAAATAGGGCCCCATCCTCACTTAGCAGATGCGTGAATTTTAGTCTGAGGCTTCAAATAAATGTGCAATGTGATTCTAATGGGATTTGACAAGGGTATTTGATGGCTGCAAGGCAAATCTATTATTATCTACAGAATATCTAGTTACAAATGTAACCCCCCAAAGGTGGTACTGAAACTACGTGATATTTAAACTCCTGAATGAAATGGCCATGGCACTTGCCTTGCCTTTGCCGTCTAAAAGTCCCATACACCTTTATGCTAGCAAGGCCTTTTCCCACATTTTCAGAGTACTGTAAATTAGTTTAGTATGCTTGAAAGAACCTGTAATTGTAACTGCTCTTGTTGACACATCAGCTTGATGCCACACAGAGCACAACTGGGACCATATCCTTTGGTTTTGCAGCTACAGTGCATTTCAAGTGCTTGACAGGTCCAGCGCTAAGATGTTCTGAATTAGATTTGAATTACAACCGCTAAATGCCCTTGTCAAAGCTTGTTATGCCTGAAACTAGCCATATACATTTAACTGACTATTCCTATGGAAGATATACTGCTTAAACAAAGACATACTCCAAAGTTTCATACGGAATTGTCAAAATATAATTGAGTTAAAAAAACAACTAAAGCATAAGAAGAGCAATCTTTACTGCCTTTTCCCCTCTTTTCCTTCTTTGAAATAAATCCAAAGGACAATTTAGTGGAATCTTAGTATAAAATAAAAAGAGTATATGCAGTTCCCGCAGAGACATTGAAATTTATACAAACAGCAGATTCATCCATACATTGATCCTAGTGTCAGGAAAGGCCATAGCAGAACTTTAGGTTGAAAAACATTTCACATCACGTTGCTGGCATTGGAGAGCATCTGGTGCTTCAGGAAGAAAATGAACTAAAGCTAGCACATAGATGAGAATCAGGATCAAGCCTTGAATTCTGGAGGACTCCAAATTCATGCTTCATCAAATAAGGGAAGCACAATATTTATACGTCTAGACATGTGTGTGGAAGCATATACCTCAGTGCCTATATGCAGTATGTAATGCACATATGTGATGTTTATACAATTTAATAGAAACATAATAGGAACTTCCTTCTAACTTGCAGATGCATTTGTGATCACATACTGGTTGTACAAGGCCATAATCATACCTTCTTAGGCTAGAAAATAGCAACCAAAGAGCACAAAGCTGATTTTGACAGCGTTTGAAACTCAGTTGGTGCCATGGAGATGTCAGTAGCTCACAGGGCCTGCATTGTGCTGCTGCTTGTTAAACCCTGGGCTGCTGACACGGGCTGTGTGATTGCTGGAGTGTTCTGCTGGGGCTGGGCTGGCTGGAAAAGAAAGTGCTGGTTGTGAGCACTGCAATGGGCAAAGGAGATGGCCTAAAGCTGCAGGCTGAGAGAAAAGAGTGAGGGCTTCCTGCAGCCTAGCTGACTGTCTCAACCCTTTCTGAGCTCAAGAAGCAAGACAGATTTGCTTGACCTAAACCCACAAAGGCTCAGGGAGCACAGAAGAGGAGGAGCAGGCTATTGGAACTGTCCAAGACAAGACAACCACAGGCCTGCATGTATATGTGAGTAAATATCATCAGCTTCTCTTCCAAATTCTCCTGCATGAATGAAACAAAACATCTTGGGAAAATATCTGTTGCTTCATCATAGATTTTCTGGTTGAATTTGAAAGTCACATACTTCTGGAAGTTTTCTAGACTGGAGGGCAGGTCTACTATGTTGCGCTCCCAGGTTTGCATTTGCTGACCTGAGTGCAGACACAGCCCGTGGTGCCCTCACTTACTGCTTCTCCCTTCCTTACCATGGGGTCTGTGAGCAGAGAACGTTTTGGAAAGGGTTTGTTGGCATTCCCAGCAGAGAGCCAGCACGTGGCAGGGGCATACGTTCTGAAGGATCCCATGCCCTTCCACCCACAGTAGATGTAGATGTAGACTCAACATCTGTCCTTTTTTTCCACAATAAGGATAAAGGTCCTTCCTGTCTGTTCTTTGGCCTGTAGGTTGTAACTTCTCTGGGGAAGAGACCATCCATCCCTGGGAAGTGAAGGAAACACCCAGCACAATGGCATGCCATTTCACCCCGGGCCTCTAGAAGGTACTGTAAGACAAACAGAGAATAATCCTGCTTTACAACGGATAGGGGCTAGACAAAGACCAGGGCACTGCTCAGGGCTGTGTTCCCATCTCTGGTGGAGCCGTGGTACAAACAGATTGGGAGCACACAACCAAGATTTCTCCCATCTGAAGCTGCCCTAAGCATTACCTCAAAAGATGAATTCTCATCTTTTGCAGCAGCAACTGCAAAAAGATTTCTAAACCCATTCCAAGAGCAAAATGTGGCTTGAACTGGTCAAAACCTGCTGACAGCCTTAAGCAGCATGAGAAACCTGTTTCATGATGGCAGTTGGTTATTTTAAAACTGAGCTGAAAGATTAATGGTGAGATTTTCAAAAAATGTAGGCTCTCAATGACAGGAACTGACAATTTGCTCATGCAATTTCCCATCGCTGTGTGTGCAGTAGGGAGGAACGGGTGGGCAAAATGACACATGGCCATTCTGTGCCTACACTTTTTCTGGAAATCCTAGCCCTGTAAAGGCAATAAGCAAATAAGAAAAGCATTTATATGAAAGGCAGAAAGATTTAGGCTGAGAAATACATTGATATTCTTTGTTAATTTTTTTATTCAATTAAAAGGCACATGCTGATTATTTTTAGCAGTGTCCCCCTGATACAATTCAGATGTAAATCACATTTCTGTAGTCAGCTGCTGCTGTTTAAGCAGAAATATTTTGACACTATAATTATAGGGTTGAAACTATGCTTTACATTAGTGTATAAAACACTCATTAAATTAAAATTCCTCCATGAAATCATGAAAATAAACAGTCTGTCTGAACTAGCATCAACAAATTCACAGGATGCTTCTGCGTTTTCTCAGGGCTGGCCTTCAAGTGACTGTGTTACAAGGCCCTTATTTAACCGTGAAGTGTTAAAGGTTCACATTCTTTTGAAGGTCCCATTCTGCTTATTTTTAAAATTATTGCTTTAATTGTTTTTACAACTTGTAAGATTTTAAAGCTATTAAGCCTCAAAGTTGTGGGAAAAATTAAAATTGTGATTATTACAACTTGCATAAGTCTGTGAGATGGCTGTGGCACTGCATTTTTTTCCAAGGTGGATTAAATAAAAGGTGTTCATGGCACCACATGTGGCATGTCACATTGGTCTATTATGGCTGAGAAGCAGGATACATAACGTATACACAGCACCTTGGGGGATGGAAAAGAAACCAAAAACTTGGGATGGTTATGTGTTAGGGGATCCTTCTTGTCCTCTCCTTTGCTCCCCACCATCTCCTTGCCTTTCATTTCCCTCCCATCCATCATGAACCTGATAGTCCTGAAGACAACAGGTCCAACTGTGCCTCAAAGCAGGCAGAAGTTTCTGGCAGGAAGTTCCAGGACAAGAGTTCCAGTGAGGTTCATTCACATTGCAGGAGTGGGAACGAGGGAAAGAGTGCCTTAGCCCTGCCCTACTAACACGGGGATTCATTTACTATGTCTGTTTTCATGTGCTTTGCTCCCCAAGGATAAGAAGTCAAAAAGACAGCATGGGACCATGGGACGAGACAGTCTCCTCTGGCCTGATGGTCTCATTAGAGGGACCCACTGAATGGTAATTGCATCAGTCCACGTTCCTCCACCACCCACCGTGGGCTAAGCTTCCTGGGTGGGACCACGGTCAAGACCCCTGAGCCTCACAGGCATTCCCTGAGAATGCTGGAAAATCTGCATATGTTGGCACACTAATCCCTATAAGCCCTGACTGGGTTTTGTTTGTTTTCTCTTCATCTGTACAGTATCACTGGTCTTCACAGTGCACCGAGCAAGCTGCCGCTGTGCTGGGCTTGGGAGTGAATGCACGGGATCTTCAAGATGCAGATGATGTAATCACAGTGGTCTGAGACATTTTTGCTACATCTATATTCCACTGAAATCCGCAATTATGGTTGACCTTTCTTTGATTGAAGATATTCCAGAAAGATGGACTGCAATGGTAATTGCACTATTTTATCTTAAGATATGAATCTGAGACTGATCCCTCTGGTCTTATGAAATTACAGTCAACATGTTATTTTCTCCATTTGTGCATGAAACGTATATGCAACAGTGGTTGCTGCAATGTATATTTAGCCTTAACTTGTCAGAGCCATCAACTGAAAAATATTCAAAACCTTCAACCATTTTATTGATCGGGATTATGCACAAGAAAGTCTATTTCAGAGTGTAAGTTTTAGTACACACTGTAATTCAATAGTAATTTTTTTTTTTAATGCTACAGTTGTTTTCTTTCAGCTGCTGCATGGATGATTATTTTTTCTGTCCAGTATTACTAGCATTATGGTTAGCCCTCCTCTACCACAGGATGACATTTTCTATGCTGGATAGGAATAACCTTCTTTTCAGAGCCTAGATATTGTAGCCCAGTGAATTAAATTAAAGAAAGTAAAATATTTTACCACGGGAAAACATTAATGTATTATTCTGGCTTCATATTATCATGATACTTGTGGGGTATGTTCAGTGTGATTTTGAAAAATCTCATTAATAAAAGCAGAAGTTACCCTTTTATTTTTGCTCCAGATCATTGCACAAAATACATTTAGTTCTCAAATCAGATAACTAACAAATTTAATTTTTTTACTTCAGATGTTTATTCAGATGAATTATTGGAACTCTTAGTCACTGGATGTTCAGGTTCTAAACAGAATCTCATCATGATTCCTTCAGATTTTTAAACACTTCATGCAGTTTCGTTGTTGAACGAGGAAAGAAGGCCCAGAAAGAAGCCCAGAGAACCATTTCTTGGCTAATACAGGCTTCTTCAGAGGAAGGACAAAGAATTTTTTAAAATCTAATTTATTTTTTCTTGAAAAAAGAAAAACAGGTCAAAAAATATTTCTAGTAAGTTATTAAAAATATCCAACATTAAATTTCTCACACACACTACTTTTACTGCCTCTGTTTGGATTACCACAGGATAGGTGTTAATGAACCCTTCTACGTAGTTATAGTTTGCTTTCTGTTGATATTTTCTAGTTTCTGCTCACCACTCTATTTTCCTAAAAACATCACTGTTAGCAATGTTCCTCTCTACAATAGTCACAGAAAACAAACATAGCTGAAGTGAACTCAGGACTTAAGAAAAATATTTTTCTAGAAATTCTTTGCTGGGACTCTCTCTTATTAAAGGTATTACATGCATAAGACATAATGAGAAGTAAATGATAACACATTGGTGTAAGGGTGAGTGTAAACTCTGAAGGCAGACTGACTTAAAAACAGTACCTAGTGATGGCAGCATAAACAGACATTAGTAAACACTTGCCATGACCAATGCCCAAATAAATCAGATTACTCTGCAGTATATATGTTTATAGAAATAGTCATTTTGGTGAATTTAAGGCACTTCAAATATTAACCTTACATTTCAGAGCTGTGTGACTGCCCACTGATGTCAGAGAATTTAATAGCCTGGTCCTACTTCTTCAGGCACAGCTTTTGGAATATTTTTTAGTAACTCCACAAACACAACTCCATAATCTTAATTTTCCAATTGCTATTCTACCTTCCCATTTCCCCCCATGACTGGAGCAGCTCTAGGGATACTCAAGAAACACAGAGCTACTTCTAGTTGAAGACCTGTCACTGACAATGAGAACTAAATATCCAGCCCTGCATGTTTCAAGGAAGGCAGTTTGACACCCATTTTGCATTCAGTTTCATCTACCTGTTGTAGCTTCCTCTCCCTCAGGAACAACTCAACTTCTCCTACTCTATGGTAGGGTGGTCCATTTGTGGCCCCTTACTTTAACAGTGATGATGGAGACATCTGAATTCCTCTGTGTCCAAGATCAACAGCTGACACAACCATGACTACAGACTTCATCTTCTTGCCCATACCTACCCCACCTATGGAAATCCAGGAGCCTGTGACTTCCTCAGCTTTCCCATGGCCAGGAAACACCAATATAGCCCAAACCATTGGGCAGTACTAGCTCTTCCCCTACCTTCTACACATCCTTCCACACATCCTTCCACATTTTCTTACACTCTCCAGGAAGAAGTTTGCTCTCCTCTACCTTCTCACATGCAAGAGTTGAAAGAGTAAACTAGGGACTAGATCCCTGTCCTTCTTAACACCCCAAATGATGACTGCTGCTATGGGGTGGCTCAGGCATCTGGGTCAGCAACATCAACTGTCTCTGCTGGCAGCCAGCTCAAGGAACACACNGATTGGTTTAACTGTCCCTTCCCACAAAAAAACTCACTTCCTCCCAAACGGAGACACTCCGGCATCTGGGTCAGCAACATCAACTGTCTCTGCTGGCAGCCAGCTCAAGGAACACACAGCTGAAGTAGGCAGAATGAGGAATTATGACCAATGACCTGTTCATCCTCTCAGTAAAGCAGATTTCTGTAGGGAATAGGATTTTACTCTTTTTTAAAATTGAGGAAGCTTCAGCCTAAGTCCTCCAGTGGTACAGCCATCATCCCAGCAGGAAGGCCTTGGTGGGAGATAAAAGCAGAGGTGACAGACAGACAATCTCTGCAAAATGTGAAAGTATCACATGCACACACTCCCCACCCTGGTGACAAAGACTGTTACCAGAGGACCAGATCACGGTCAGTGTTACAAATGGTAGCAGACTTCAATTTAATGCTCACATTTTTCCTGAAAATTGGAGAGGTGCCTCAGGCTCCTCTACTTCGGATACCCGGGAAATATTTAGGAGGCAAAGAGAGGGACCAGCCCCCTTTTAGTGCCCAGGACTTCTCCAGAGTGGCTTGAAGGCCAATTTCCATACAAGACCTCTGCCTGGGCAAAGTGCAAGGGTCTCCAGCAACAACCAGTGAAGAGCAAAACTTGAGCCAGAGACTCAGTGTTATACTGCTTCTCCTCCCTCCTGATAACCAGCTGTGAGGCAGGAATAAACAGCTCAGACCTTGGCAAACATACCTTTAACTGCCTCTGTGTCCCCAGGAGTTTGGAAGGCGCTGGCTGCAGAGAAGGTGCTAGACAGTAACTCCTGAGCATGAAGGATAAAACCACCAGGACAGCACCCACAAAGGGGCACCCGGCTGCCCTTCTGCAGGCTTTTGGGTGTTAATGGCCATCTTCACCTCAGCTGACTGTCCAATGATGAGGTTAGAGCATTAACACTGACAATGAAAAAATTAGATGGAAACATTACTTGGCCTTGCAGGCAGCTAGAACTCCTTCTCTCCACCACCTCCACCTCCCTCAGCCTCTCACTCACATGTCCCCAGGCAAATTTGCAGCCTCTGATCACTTTATTGGTTCCAGGGGAAGAACATTACTTGTTCTTTGCACAGATCTCTCTGCCTTTCCCTACCTCTCTCTTTCTTCCCATCCTCAATTTCTGAATATGTTAGTAGTACTAAATAAGCAGCACATCAAATGGTTTTGAAGCTTCCTCTGGCAAAACCATAAAATCTGCACTGGTAAAATATATATATTTCTGTCCCAGATTCCCAATCTGTTTCCTTTAAATCCAATAAAATTTATATCATAGGGCTTAAGGGCAGAGAGCTTCATACAATTGAAACTGATTCAGTAAATGCAAAACATAAAAATAAAGTATTGGCATTCAGTATTCCTATGTTTCAATACTGCTTTGATATTTCACTATGAAACTTAAACTGGGCTGGGGTTTTATGCATTCTTTCCCCCCCCTCTTTTGTTCCCCCACTTTTTCCTTTGAATTTCATCTCTTTAATCACTGGACCATGGATCAGAAATTCTCACAACTTGTTTGTGGATGGCCAGAGTCTAAAGCAACAGCTTGTTTAGGAGTTATTTCACCATCTGTTCTTGCTTTTTCCATTAGATGGCTGGTTTTACACAGAGATTCATTTTATCGTTCTCTCTGTAGTGCATCATCTTGTTTCATTCACATACTCACACAATTGCTCACTTATCTTCCTGTTTGTGCACAGTACCTATTTGTGCATGGAGTGCACATACTCCAACAGGCAATATTCTCCACTGACTTTCACCAGGATCACAGGTAACTCATGGGATCCAGGGCTGGGATTTCCTAAAACTGTATAATAGATCCAAAGTTCTGGTGGCTGAAAGGGGCTGTTACAATTATCTAGTCTGACTTTTGATATAACAAAGGCCATAAAACAACAAAGACCAAGAAGCAATTCCTGAACCAAACAAAAACCCTTTGGCTGAGCTGGAAAATGTTAACAGAGATCTCCAGTTTGGGTAATCCACTACAGCTTTGGAGAAGTTGTTCCAGCAGTCAGAGGTAGCTGGCCTCTTTTTGTGAAGAAAGCCTCACTGCCTTCTAAAGTTTCCCACTGCAGATACTGATTTGTATTCCCTTTGCACTGATAAAATCAAGACCTATCTGATATCCAAAATTTTCTCCCAGTAATGGATTCTGGGTGTGCTGGTGGCCCCCAGAGGAAAGAGCAGGCACCCAGGCTATCCTTCTGAGCAGCAGTGAGCTGTTGGAGTGTTCCTCTTTCATCTGCAACCATGCCCAGTTTCTGTCAGATAAAATAAATAGGTTGCATCACTTTCAATTTTTGCTATAAAGCAGGTTTTGAAGTCCTTATCAGCTCATACATTTTCTGAACATTTCTCAGTCATAGTCCTGCAACAGACCTGCAAGAAATGATGTTTCAAAATACTCTCAGTTCTGGGCTGAGGAAGCTTTTTCAGCATCAAGGTGAAATCACCTGATTCCTGCCTGTGTCACAGCAAGGCATGAACTCTGCTGTCTGAAAGCAAGGACAGATGACCATGTGCATAGGTCACACGCTTCTGATCAGTTCAAACCCTTTACCTACATAGGAAGATGCAGATTAGACTCCACATGACACATGAAGTTGATCCCACCTCAGCAGAGAAAGTTGGAATAACTTACTTTTTGAATTTGTTCCCAGCCCTGTTTCCCATGAGCATAAAATGCATTTAATTCACAAGGCTGTGTAATTAATGTTTATTTTCCTACCATCACCTGCATTCAGTGAGTTAAACATCTCCCTAATTGCTTTCCAAGACAATTTCAAACAGCCATTTAAAATACATATATAGATATGCTAGAAAAATCTTTTCTTTCCTCCAAAACCCAGGATTCTATACCAATATGATAATTTCTTGATATCTTCTCCTTTCAACATTTAATGTGATATAGTGACACCACTTCCATAAGTAAAACTACCATAAGCTGAGGGGCTGACAACTCACAGCCTGAAAAGTGAGAGATTGGAGCCTTGCACTGCTCGAGGGTGAATGGAGCTGGAGCAGGGCAGGGTAAGCCAGTACTTGCCCCAGCCCTGGATGAAACAAGGGATTAGACATAAAAACCTGAATGGTTTTAGCTTTAGAAAAACTATTTTTGATACAACTGTTTATCTATTACTTGGTAAAATTTTCCACCCCAAACGTGGTATTTGGCAATGAGCTTTTTTCAGAACATCTAGTCCTTAGCTTCTCAAAAAGGTCTTTGTAAGGGGAAGATTTGTGCTGTTCACTGAGGAAAGCAAAAAGAAAATCAGGAAACTTTATCATTTCTTTTTCTTAATAATCCCTTTACATTCCTGGTTTATTTAATCTTATTAACTATTCTTGCAATTACCAAGAACAGCACCTGGACTATGATTTCCTCTCATGTGGAGGTGAAAGGATGTGTGTCACCTTTCTTGTCATACTTGGTGGATCATGAAATTTTTCAGGGTTTTATCTGAGGTACAGTTATTTTCAGAAATTCATTTTTTCATGTATACAGAGACATCTTGCAATGGGGGTCTGAAAGAGACAGAATTCAACTGGAGTATCACAAATTCTGAAGCATCCTTTTAATGGCCAAGTAGCTAACATCTGATTATTGGGAAGGAGCCCTGGATAATTCAGCCTGTTCTGTGGGGCGACTGCCATTTTAAGTCGTATCATGCCTGTTTGTTAGTGCAAATTGCTTAACACATCCAACTCTTTTAAGACAGCAAGAAATCAGTTTGACAAGCATTCATTAGTCTGAAATCACATATTAAAGAAAGTAGCATTTGCAAAAGTAACACAACTATTAAGGGAGAAGAACTTATATGAGGTATAACCTTACTGTGCAGCGGGTAACAGAAGCATTAATAGGAAAAACCTAAGTGGAAACACTTGACAAAATAAATTAAAGCACAGCTCTCCCCTGAAAAGTGACTAAAAATGGCATCCTAGGGTCCCATGTTTATTATGTGTTACCAAGTCCAGATCAGATTTGCTCAGTCTACAAATAAGGGGTGAAATTCTAGCTGGGTTGAATTCAACTAGAGCTTTGCAGATTACTTCAATGGGGCCAGGATTTCATTTTAGGAATTTTTTTTTCCTTTTTGAGCAGTCTGTGGAGACCAGACTTGGAAGATCACAAGACTGGTTGAAATGTGAAACAGAAAAATCCTAAAAAATTTCAAAATTGTTTCCATTTTGTAGGGCTGAAAACAGGCCAGTGTTTCACTTCTGGGTTTTATAGCTGAAGATTTTGCATATGGTGTTTTTAATCAATCTCTTATCAAGGATATCACTGACATGTTTATTAGCATTCTTTTCTGCCAGAAACACAGAATTTGGAAAAATGAAAAATCTAAATGATCATGCTGGCATTGATCTTGATACGCTTGTCAGTAAAAATGTCAACAAAAAAAAGAAGCCAAATCATGATGTGAAAAAGTCCACTTTTCTCTAATGATCTTTTTCTTGAGAAAAATTCAGCTTTTGAAGGGGAGGAGGAGAGAACCACTTTCCCAAAATGCAGACTCGCATTCCCCAGTGGTTTGTATATGAGGACTGGTTTTATGGGTGCCTTGGGTGATTTCTCAACTTGCAGCCCATGAAGGCTGGTGGCTGCTTGCCCTGAGTGCTTTAAGACGTTTTAGAAGCCTGTGGAGAAGGATAGCCCACTGTGCTTCCCTCTTCTCTGGCACTGATGGATTTGTGGATTGGGCTAGGGAAGGAAGTTTGTTTTGCCATTTCCCATGCTGTACTCTTTCTGTGGTTCAAAAGAGGCTCCAGACTCCAGAGCTGTCAATCTGGCACTTTTCACTAGCACTCAAAAACAATTTCAAAATCTATTAAAAAAATGAGATCCCAAACCTGCTGTATGTGAACAGACAACAGCAAGAACCGTATCAAGGGCTTTGATTGCAGGCGAGGCTGGCTGGAAAGAGTCGGTGCTGTGCGGATATTGCATTTTATTCTTGATAGTACAGGACCTCGCTGTGCTTCTGTCATGTTTAAGCTGTCTGTTTCCATCAGGGAAAGGTCTTACAAGCACAAAACACATGGGCAGTCTTTCAGCCCTGTTTCAAATTTCTGCAACACAATAAATCCGTTTGTTTTTATTTCTTCTTTCTGTAAACATTTCTCCATCTAACATAGTAACTGCTGTTTATACAGTGCAGTAAAAGCACAGGTCAGAGCACAATAAGATTATAGTCTTACTTCAATATGTCCAATCCACAATAAAATAAAACCTTACAAAATATCCAGAGGAACAGTTTGGGGTTCTCTTCATATTAATGTGTGTCGTATGGGAGGGTTGTATTGGGGCATAATATTTTCCACAGCTGTCAGGATTTATTTAAAAGGCAATATCCTTTTTCTGGGATTTTATTTAGGTTCTGTTTATACCATGTGTAGGATTGTTAATCCCATGATGTATGACTCAGTGGTGTATGATTACTTGAAGGTAATATGTACAAAATGAGCTAAATATTTTGGGATAGATCCTTGGGATTAAACACACTGGGCTCACAACAGAGAGGCAGTATGATAAGGAGGGGATGGAAAGGTAACTGCAATCTGATTTTTTGTCATGTGCTTAGCCTAAAGGCAAACAACATCAGTCCTGCTCCAGTGCATTCCCCATTCTCTGTGGCCCCTGTGCTCCCTTCCACAGGGAGGCTCGGATGCTTTGAAGGTCTTGGATCCTTTTCCAAAACTCTCTGTGCTATACCCCTCTGGGAAGGAAGGTGCATTTATCTCCCTGCCCTGGCTCTGTTCCATTCACTGGGGTATGTCTGAAGAGGAAGAAATCCTAAAAGGCCAGCTACCTCAACTTTCATGGGTGGGTTAACCATGAAGGTTGATGCAGCATTCTGGGGGCTATTTGACAAGAAATACAAAACAAATAGTATGCCTTCAGGTTTAAAGAACATGAAACGTGGGTTCATTTCATGGACAGCATGAATGTACTGAGATGTGTTTTCGATCAGCTGGATTCTTTGACATGGAAAACAGAGGCATAACTAAATCCACTGAGCTGAACTTGTCCCAAGCGTAACTTCATTGGCTTTACACCAGGAATGTGTTTGGCCTGCTGACTCCACAGGTACTTATTTTTGCCATTTAGTTAGTTTCTTTCCAAATGAATGGAAATGAAAGGACACATTAAAAGGACATAAAGGAGCTGTACTATTAGGTTGCTAATTTTCTTGTACTTATTCGGTGTGTTTGGTAATCAGCTTGTTTGGTTAGAGAATTTGCAGAGACACCAACTTCAGTATTCCCCGACCCTCGGTACCCATGGAAAAAGATGAAATATGAAGAAATACAGACTTGTTAAGGTGGCAACAAGCCAACAAGCCAACAAGCACCAGAGCAACAAGGTGCAACACGGCCAGAGCCTCGCAAGTATTTAAGTGCCTGGAAAAGAAGACAGACTCCCAAGGGGATTGTTTTACAGTGCCCATATGCCTGACTCCCCCAGGTCATGCAAGGGTGGTTGAGATGGGAAGGAAGAGCTCATACATCTGAGTAAGATGCCAGGCCAAGACAATTTAGCAGCTGAGATCCAGGTAAGTGTTTTTGCCATTTTAATGCATAATATAGTCAGCTTTTGAAGGATATAAAGCAGTACAAGTATCTTGAAGAACAGGACTTGAAAAGGACTTAGTTGCTGAGTGAATCAGAGTCTCCAGCCCCAGCCATGGGCAGGCAAGGACAAAGAGGCAACAGCAAAGTAGAAAGAGATGACCCCCATGGCAGAATGGTCCTGCTTTGCTTGAGATTTAGGAGGCCACCTGGAGAAATGCTGTGTGGGGGGCTGGAGGGTACAGTCCCCTGCATTGCTGCTTGTCCTCACTGTTGGTTTGATTCACAGAGCAACACAGGGGCAGAGGGAAAGAAAGCCAGCTGGGAAGGGTTCATGAAATACTGTCAGAGCCAGTATGGGATAGCATGGGACCAGGATACTTAGCTGTGTTACCTCAGCATGAGGGAGTCAGGAAGAATATGGCCTGTTTCAGAGAAAATAGATGGGTTTGGGGTGCTTTCAACACTTAAAACCAGATTCAGAAGTATTTATGTATCCCTAGAAAGAGATCTGAAACCTGATTAGAGGGAAAGGCTGGAAGGTATTCAGTGAAGCACAGCTGTAGCAGGCTGTATTTGTACATTCCCCAGGTGGAAGCTCATGTTCAAACTTTGCTCTTATCATGGAATCATGTATTAGTTTGGGTTAGAAGGCACCTTTGAGATCATCAAGTTCCAACCTCCCTGCAATGGGCAGGGACAGTTTCCACTAGACTAAGTTGCTCCAAGCCCTGTCCAGTCTGGCCTTGGACACTTCCAGGGATGGGGCATCCACAGCTTCTCTGGAACAACCTGTGCCAGTGTCTGACCACCCTCATAGTGAAGAATTTCTTCCTAATATCTGATTTAAATCTACTCTCTTTCAGTTTTCTGCAACAATTAACTCTTCTCAAGCTCAAAGAGGCCATACGGGCAGCTTTGGCACCACAGTTGAGGGCAGGAACTGAGAGGAGGTTGTGAAGAGCTGTGGGGAGAAGTGGGGAGTTGTGTAGGACAGCGGGAAGGGCACGGAAAGTACTCCCTAGGGTGAGCTAGATGATCCAGGCAGTCGTCTCACTACCACACCACTGCAGACACATACAGGCAGCGCTGCACCTGCACTGCCAATAGCAGCCTTGGTTACAGCTGAGCAATGACTGCTTTGATGGAAACAGCTCTTAATGGGATGGATTTGGTAACTGCGATTTTCCTCAAAACTGTCAGTATGAGACTTACTTAGCAGGGAAATGACCCTTTAGGAGAGTGGCAGAGCTTTTCTCACACAGGATGTTAAACACAGCAAGATGTTATGTGGGATGCTACTACAACAGCTGTAGGTGAGATTCCAACCAGCACACATTGTGCTGGCCACTTGCAAACCAGGGGGCATCTGCTGGTTCCTGACACAACCTCTTCTTCCCTCTTATTCCCAGATGCTACACTGCATTTAAAAAAAATAAAGAAGCAAAATGGGGAGCAAAATTACTTTTCTCATGTCAAAGTGTTTGCTGGAAAATTACAGGGAGACAATGTGATTCCAGAGAGAGGAAGAGGCAGTGGGATGCATCCTTCCTGTGCAGGAACAGCAATGAATCCTCACAAAGTTGTGACAGTGACTTAAAAATAATCCATGTGTTTCATTTGCTTAAAAATGCAGGACAACTGCTGCCTGCTCTCCTGCTTTTCAACCCTGAATAATGACCTTGCTTCCAATTCCAAAGTTTTCTGTGTCACCACGACATCTAGAAATTTACATTTCTTCATTCAGAGGTTAAGGAATATTGACTGTTTAGGCTTTCTTTTTTTTTTTTTTCCCCCTACCAACACAGTGGGGCATTATGCAATATACTGCATATCATGATATTGGGTAGTTTTTTGACATCATGTCTCCATTAATGTACAGTCACAGTTAGAAAAAAATTGAGAAATCTTATGTACCATTCATAATCTGACAGACCTATCCCATTTATCATTTCTATGGGCCAAATCCTGAAGATATTTATTAGCTATGGATAAGGTTCTTGTTTATTTTTCAGTGCAGATAAAAGACCTTGTCTCAGAGCAGGACCTTCTGCTGGATGCTTTACAAGCCTTCCTTTTAGTTTAGGGAAAAGAACATTTACACAGTGTTTTCCAGGCAAACATTGCCTTGCTCTGCCCATGCTCAGAGCAGACAGAATGCAATAGGGTTGTGTTAGCACAGTGTGGTATCTGTGCTAATCTACACTTCAAATAATTAATAGAGCTGCAGTAACCGTAACTTCTAGTCAAGACAGGCCATAGAGAAAGTTTGTGTTTGTACAGTGAGATGTTAAATCACTTCAGAAAATGGACAGAGCAGGCTCAGTTATAGGCAAGTTCTACAAGTGGCTTGCAGAAGCTGTTAGTTTAAGTTGGTGAAAGATGCAGGATTTTCTGCTGCAATTTAATATTTTTTACACATAAAAGAGGCTGAAGACCTTCTGAAGCCATAAACATGTCTGGTAAAAACCATGGAAATTGATGGAAGTTTTGTCTAACCTTCCTGTAAGCACTATTTGATGATGAAGGCAGGGCCAGAGTAGTACCTGCTGTAGCTAACTCTTGTGGTTAGCTCTTTGGAGTTCCATCACCACCCAAAACACATGATTTCTACAAAAAACCCAAGACTTCCTCATGCCCCATGTTCCCCTTCTCACTTTACTCTGGAGCTGACTGATCTCTGAAGAGTAACTTGCCTGGAGAGCTGATATTTGGAAGCTGACACTGTGACCATGTTTTAGGCCCAGTCAGAAGAAGCAGTCTCCAATTTTCTGCATTGTGCAGCACAGAAGGAAAATTAAGCTTCTATGCTGGCATTCTTGAGGCAAAGAGGTTCCATGGTGTGCCTGGCATCCAAGGGCAGGGGCTTTCCTCTAATTACTTGTGACAAGCTC
This sequence comes from Promerops cafer, assembly GCA_013398275.1. Taxonomy (NCBI): domain Eukaryota; kingdom Metazoa; phylum Chordata; class Aves; order Passeriformes; family Nectariniidae; genus Promerops; species Promerops cafer. The sequence continues at coordinate 1,053,766 of VZSE01012040.1, forward strand.
TGGTTGCATGTAAATAACTCCTCCACACAATAATGCTATTATCCTGTAGTGTCTTTTTCTTGCCTTTCAATATCATTGTCAAGTTTATTTACATGGCCCCTTGCTCCTCAGTTAACACCCTTCCAGACATAGTATTTTCTTCCTCTATAATTATCTAGCCATTGTAAAGCTGAATTGGCAGACACTATATTGTAATTCTGGCACTTTTAGCCTAATTGGGGATAACTACATCAAGAGAAGATGGTCAGTGGCAAATGAGCACCTTTTTACCCTGAAAAATAATAGTTAGCTGCTGCTTCAATCACTTTTTTGACAGCTCAACATTTTTATATTTTTTGAATATATATTTCTACAAGGAGAAAGCTATTACCAATACACCATATAAATACGTCCTGTCCATAGATCTACATTTTTTAAATTACGGTACAGCTTCACAACTCAAAACATTGTGGGTGACTTTCTGAATTAATTTCAGTAGGCATGTCCAGCAAGAACTACAGCCTCTCCACCTGGGGAAGCAGGACCAAGAACTGCTAGATATCCTGTGGGCCACTAAAGGGGTCATGGTCAATGGCTTAATGGACAAATCAGAGAAATCACAGACTTCTTCTGGGCTCAAGAGAAACATGTGATAGCAGCAATGTGAAAATCTGGGACTGCTGTCCCTGGGATTAAAGAGGTTTTTCTACACTTTGCGAAGTATTCCATCTCATTCATGACATATGGGCCTTGGAAGTCACACGAGTCTTGTGAGATATTAAATATGCAATGTCTTGTGATGCCAAATGTACACTGATGAACAGAGGGTAACGGGCCATGTCCCCTGCTTGATCTGTCTAGGCACATATGTGGCATTCCAGGAGTGAGCTGTTACCATGCAGCCTGCCCACACCACACTGGCCATTTGGCCTTCCTTCTCTGTGTCTTTCTTATTAATTCCTTTAGCCAAAGAGCAAAGCTTTGGTGAGAAGCAGCTTCTTTTGTTGTCTCCTTGTGGGGGTTGATCTGAGCATAGAGCTCAGTGCTGGGACATGCCAGTGCAAACATTCTCCATGACCTATCCAGCATTCCAGCCAACACAGATCCCCATGGGCTGTCAGAAGAGACTTCACATCCTCCAGAAAACTTCTCATGACACCGCAAGGCCCATTGGGATGCAAGAGACCTCATGCCCTTCTGAAGTCTTTCTTCTCATCTCAGGTCAGCTTCAAAATCCCTTTGGTATGTGGGAACCCAAAGCACTCTCAATGAAACCCTCTTTCATTTCACTCTTGTGTTGGTATCTAGGGCAGTACAAGAATAAAATTACTCAAGTCTTTCATAGGCCTTTAATCTAAGTGTTTCAACCCACACATTTGTACCTCTCCTAAATATCTTGCTTATTCCATCTCCAAATTTCTGCATAATCCATCCATCTAATACACCCTATACCAAATATTTTTGCCCTGTCATCTCCTTGTAAAGAGAGGGTGTCAAATACACGGCCAGCTCATTGGACACAGCTAGGGAAATAGTTTAGCCTTCCCAGTGGAGTAATTAAAGAAATCATCCCACCTAGTTGGTCAGCTCTAGCCACACACCTAATCAGCCAGGCTGGAAGCAGGAGACTTGTGATACACATGGACAGAAAGGGAAGGACATGCAGCACATGTAGTCATACATAGAGAATTCATGGTTTTGGCACCTGTGCTCTCAAGGGTCCTACAGTGGGACTCAGTCTGAGAAAAGTGGCTAGAAATACTGTTAAATGGCCTGTGATGGACTCTCTTGGTAGCTCCTCCAGGGAAAGCAAATCTGTGAGCTCTGCTGTGGTTTTGTACATTGTGTCCCTGGTTGATAAAATTGCTATCATACTGTGAGCAGTAACACTCCAGCTGCAGTCACAAGGAAGGAGTCTTGCCCACCCAAACAAGAAAAAAGTTATCCACAAAACTTATTTGGGGCCATTATTTGTATAATACAGTTCAAAAAGCACTGTACTGCATTGTATTCCACCTCATGCCTGCTCTAAACTCTGAGCAAAAAGATCTGATGACCCAAAGACTGGAGATGCTTCCTTTTCTCATTTTCTTGAAGTTTCTTTTTGCCCTTCTTAGATTTGTCATGCATGTTAAAAAACCCCAAATTCTCCAGAAAATAATTGTCTGTTGTGACAATAACCTAACTCAATAACAAATCTGGAATTTAATTAAAATCTCTTATTTCAGTCCTTCTATGTACAAGTTAGTAATCCTTGAACTTTTCATGAACTAAAAGTGTTTTTTGAGGAGCCAGGCACTTTGGCAGAGAAAAGAATGGAGATGAGTAAACTTGAGAAGTGCATTGGCATCACCATTCTTGCTGTGTCTTCAGTTCTTGAACAGGAGACAAGAAAAGGAACGTGACCAGTACTGACAGACAACACTCATTTTTACTTTGTCCCATGGTGGCAGTGCAGGAATTGTTTTTTGTCTTTTTTATTCAGTACTAGGATTTTAATGGGCTTTCTTATTTTTCTTCTTCATCTCCATAGGGAAGAATATTTCTTTTCCTTTCCATTTTATTTCCATTTGCCTCACCAAAGGAACTCTTCACAGAAAAAAGAGGAAACTACAACAGAACTGTTCATCCTAATGTGTTTCTAGCATGGTTCCACATTTATAGATGAGACTTAGCTGTGCTTCTGTTATGTGCTTTAATTAAGTCAAAGTGCAAAATCCCACCATACCCAATAGAAACCTTTGGCTTGGAAGTGTGACTGAAGGCATCGAGGGAAACAAAGAATTCAGTGGAACAAGGTAGTCAGTGCACTAATTAGTGTCCAACATCTGCATCAGAAGTCTGAAAAATGTGATTTTGAGCCTGCGTCTGAAAGGGCATGAACTGTTCTTTCCTTTGTGCTCAGCCACCTGTACCTGCCCCTCACTGTGCTCACAGCAGGACTCGAGGAGGTGAAGCCATTGGATGAGGGAACTGAGCTGACTGACCTCAGGAAACACGAAGCAAAAGGACAGGAAAATCCAATACACCCAGTATGTCTCTGGGATGATGAAGAGGCAACAGCTGGCTGTAAAACTACACCCAGGTATATGAAAAATAACATTTAAAATACCTGATCTATGATTATTTAATGCTGTGCATCAGCAGAATATCCTGTTTTCATAGAATAAATTCACTCCAGAATTCTCCTGCCTCAGCTCACCAGAAAATTTGTATGTTGAAGTTCTCAAACTCAAACATGTTTCTTTGAAGAGTGAAGTCTGCTTGGAATCTGTAAAGTGTTCTTGTATTATGGGTTTTAATATTTATTTTAACTTCCTGAAGAACCAGAAGAAAAGGCTCATTTATCAGTGGTGCATTTCAGCAGGAGAAATTTGCTTCTGTGGGGGTGTCTCTCTGCTGCTCTTAGGAGGAGGAAGGCAGCAGGTTTCCAAAGCTTTGCCTATTTGTACCAGAGGTCTCAATTAGGTCAGGGTACCTTGCTTGCCGAAACAGGCTGCAATGAGATTTCCAAGCTGACACTACTGAAATGCTGTAACAGAAAGAAAAACTATCTGACTTTTGAACTGAAATGAGGCTTTTGATAACTGCAGAAGTAAAATACATTCTATTCATCAGTGATGTTCAGATGGGTCACAGTGTAAAACATTTCAGAATCATTGATTAGACATCTGCCAGAGAAAGGCAAGCAAACCTCATAGGAGAAGACATTTTTCAATCAGTAGAGCTTATAACACCACCCATGGAAGCTGTTCCATTACAAACAGCTCTGTTTCCTCTGCTGAAGGTATAGTGGAAACATCTCATTTTTATTTAGCTGATCAGACAACCATTTCTTTGCAAAGTGGAGTGTGGTATAAAACATGCAGAATGAGGTCTTTAAGAAGTTATACATTTTCTTGGACAGTTTTTAATTTTAGACGTCTGAGTCTTATTACTGTCCAGTCAGAGCCTGCTGGCACTTGGGGAGTGCCAGCTTTCTTAGTGTTTGAAGTGACAACTACATGAACTGTGACATTTTAAAAGCATGATGTCTGCTAGGCATGTCTCAAAAGTTGTATGTGTTTGTAAAGTCCATAAATCTTCATGTCCACTTGTTGCATTACAGATTTAAACTCAGATTCCAACTTTTGCTTCTTTTTGCCAAAAAAAATGTATATGCCAGTGTTTAATTTTTCACTGCAAATTTATTAAAACTGGAAGAACTCATGTAGAGCAAGACTCTCAGACAGAGGGTGTGTCTATACTGCAGCCTGGAGGTGTGACTGTGACTTGAGCAGACAGCAGGAGTAGCTTTCATCTGGCTTACTGGGTACTGATGACAGTGCAATGATGGCAGCAGAAGGCTGAGTAACCCATGGAGATGTGTTGTGCTCCTTCCCATCATTTCCAAGCACTCTGAGGCTGCTAGTTTCAAGCTGGGTTGGAGAGTTTTCATGAGCTGCTATCCTCTTTGGGCTTCTACACATGGACAGACAAAAGCAAGAAGAGACTATATTAGAAAAAGATACTTTTCAAAGTTTATGCAAAGATAATTTTTGTAATAGTCAATGGCTATTATAGCTGTCAGGTGAACAAGTCTGGAGTTTTGAAAAAAGGTCAGAAACCTGCTTTTCCTTACACCAACGGTCTTCAAGGATAAGGATGAGTTCCTCTTGCAGGTTAAAAAAATGGCTGGAATAAAAGATATTAAAAAATCCATGAGAATGTGAACAGAGGAAAGGTCCCTTGAGGACTGTGAGAACAAAAACAAATGTGACCTCCTGGCCAAGAAGTTCCCAAGCCACAGATATGGAAAATATGTACAGAAAATATCACAGTATAACACCTGGTTCTTCCCCTAAGCCTCCACAAGCCACTATCAGAGAGATAGGGCTGTGGCCAAGATGTATTTCTGGTCTGACTCAAAATGGCCATACTTTCATTCTTACGAAAAATTTAGAACCATTTTTCATTTGTGCAAAGAAGAGAAAATACCCACAAGGAGTTGTCTCAAGGAGTTGTTCCTGGAGTTGTGCTCCTTAAACAGGCTGAAAAACTGCTTAGGAAATGGAACTGGGACTCACTGTGGTTTGTCCTCTGAAGTGCACGGAGGGAAGTGAAAGACAAGGATATTTGGAACTTTCATACATGGAAGCAATCAGTGGAAAAGGTACTTTGAAATTACTTAAGTTCAATGGGGTAGCAAAGATGAGCAGATATGATAGAAGTGTGTAATGTCACAAGTGCTACAGAGAAAGTGTAGATACCAAAAACTTAGATCTCTTGCAAGGTCAAGGAGAAAAGAAAGTCAAACCTACTGCACCTAGGGTGCAAAACAATAAATATTTGCAAGCCTTGCCCCTTTACTCAGCCCTAGTGAAGGGCATCTGGAGTGCTGTGTCCAATTCTGAGCTCCTCAGTACAAGAGGGAGATAGAGCTCCCGCAGAGACCACAAAGATGATGAGGGGACTGGAGCACCTCTCTTGAGAGGAAAGGCTGAGAGATTTGGGGAATTTCAGCCTTGAGAAGAGACAGCTGAGAGAGGCAGACCTTATCAATGTATATAAGTATCTGAAGGGGGCATATCAAGAGGGTGGATGCAGGCTCTGCTCAGTGGTGCTAAGCAATAGGACAAGGGGCAATGGGCAGGAACTGATGCACAGGAAGTTCCATCTGAATTTGAGGAAGAACTTCTTTACTGTGCAGTGACCACACAAGGGAAGAGAATGTCCAGAGAGGCTGTGGAGTCTCCCTCACTGGAGGTATTCAAGAACTGTCAGGACACAATCCTGTGCCACGTGCTCTAGGACGACTACTTGAGCAGGGAGGCTGGACCAGATGATCCAGTGTGGTCCCTTCCGACCTGACCCATTCTGTTATTCAGTGTCTCTTGCTGTGCCCATCTGACTAGAGGTGCTTCAGCTCTTCTCTGGAAGAGGGTGTAAGGGAGCAACAGAAGCTCTGAGATGTCTCAGGATCTGCTGGGTGAAAAGCTGTGAGGAGGCAGGGAGAAGAAGCTACAAGAAATGCCCCTGGGGCCATAATATCTTCTGGGAATGACTGTTCACTCTACTCCATCCTATGGGATGGGGCCAAGCAAGCTCAGAACAAACAAGAGGAGGCATCTTCTTACCCAGAAGGTGAGACAACATGGGACGACGGTGCTACAGCATGTAGTGATGGCCAAAATATAAAAAGGATTCAAGAAGGAATAAAAATTTTGAAAGTATATATCAGTCCCTGTGGTGGGGACATAACCTGAAGCTCCACCAGGAATCCACAAGGTATGAAGCGCCATGGTTAGAGAGTTTACCAGGAAGGACAACTCTTCACTAACTCCATTGCTTATGTTCTTCCCTCAGACACCTACAGACAACTGCAAAGGTCCCTCCTGGGCAGGGCAGCCTTCCAGTCTGATCTGTTCTGACAGTTGTATGTAGTTCACACCCTGAACAGACTGGCTTCCTCCATATATATGTTTTCATTTCTAATGAACAGCTTGCCAGTGAGACAAAGCAACAATGAACCATTCATATAATGGCAATCTACAAGAGTGACAGATCTGGGATACAATGAGATATTGTTTTTTACATTGTTTGAACAAGCAGTTATTTTCCAGAGTGTGGGAAATGTAAAAAGCAGAGTATCATAAGAAGGTATAGAAAATAAAAAATCTCAAAATCCTTAAGTTTTGAAAACTAATAACAGAATAAAATACTCCAAGACCACGCTGCCTAGCAGTTCCCGTCCCATTTGTTTTAGCTGCCTCCGCCAACACCAGAGCACAGAAAGAACCAGGGTGAGTGCTGCTTTAATAGCTCTAGAGTACATCTGCGATACTGTATATTTAATAGGAACTGTGCTTGACAGAGTGGATCAGACCACTGGTCTACTATCTTCATCAGTAGTTATTCCCAGAGAGTTCACAGGAATGTGAGAGACATCCCACAATAGACCACTAGAAAATAATTTATTCATAAGAAAACCATCTCCTTAACTCACTTTGTTTAATGATGTCCTCCCTGCTTTGAAGGCTGATACCTTTTCCACTTTGGACCTCTTATTATTCATATAAATTCCTAACCCTGCAGAGTGGTTGGCCTCAGTAATACTTCCTGGCAGAAAGTTCCACAGGTTAATTATGTGTTAATTATTTCCCATGTTCCCTTTAAAATACCTGCATCCAAGTCAAAGAAAATGCTCACCTCCCTTTGGTTTCAGTAGACTCAGGGGCTCTCGGCCTTGGCAGTTGGGGGTGGCACTGACAAGGTGGTAAGGAATCCAGCTATACATGCAGTTTACATTAAATGGAGCGTACTCCAGCTGCCCTCATTTTTGATAGAGATCTGAGCGCTGCAGAGATTTAAGGTTCCCCACAGTGATCCATCACGGCTCGAGACGCAAACAGAGCTGCATTCTGGGATGTGCAGCTCCCCGTGGAGCATTTTTCCACTCCAACAAAGAAGTCATTGTGTGTGTGTTTGTCCGCGCGCGTGTGCGCAGTGGATGGGGAGCAGGGAGTGAGCCACAGCACACAGACGGATACCTGCAGAAGTATTAAGTAAATTGCTTCTGTCCCATCCTCGAGGCAAATTGTTAAATGCCTTGCTTGTGTCTGACATGAGGATGCTGAGCTGGTGCTTTGATTTGTGCCTTCGTGCAGGTCCAGTTTCACAACACACCTATTCTGACCCACTGTTAACCTGAAAGAAATGGCCCAGCTCTCCCTCACCTGTCCACTGTCAGCCATTTCCAATGAGTTCCTTGTGCTGGGACCACAGGGCTCTAGACAGACACATCAGCTCACTGAGTAACCTGAGCACCAGGGCAGCAGCTCTTCCTGGTGACGCTGCCATGGCTGGTGTGATGGGAGACACAGGCTGGGAGCACATGGCTGGAGGTCTCACAGAAGGTCACAACCAGGGGCAGGGGAGATGTGTGCTTCCCGAGCCTCCAGCAGCCCTGCCATCTCCCTCCTGTTGATGCCAATGCTCCAGAAATTATGCAGTAGGTCAGATGAAGAACCTGATCCAGCTTAGAGCTAACATGACCTTAAAACAGAAAAATACCTAAAGACAGTCTGTGATGAGAATAGTTCCCTTGCCCAGCTCAGTGTGCAGGCTGCAAACACTGCTGCTGGGGTGGCAGGGGCAGGAACACAGTACTGGGAGGGCAGGAAAGCAAGGTTGGATGTCAATCTACACAGTGATTAGATTACAGGGATTGAAAAATGATAATCTTTTTCACCTTTTATTCCTTTCATTTGGGAAACACTAAACATGCTACTGACACAGCCAGCAGCCTTGGGTTTGCACAGCATGTTGTGCACAGATGCTGGCCCGTCAGTGAGGCTGAGTGCTCCCAGCACAGGCTGCACTGATCCCATGTGCCCTCCACAGCACAGGGGCAGGATGTGAACAGGAACATGAGATCCAGCAGGAGTCCAGATAAGGGGAGCCTTGCAAAGAAAAGGAAAACAAGCAGCACAAGAGAGTTCAGGGATGTGAAATCAGAAGAGAACGAGGTGAGCAAGAAGCTGATTTGCTTTCCAGGGTATTCAAGCTTTATCACAAGAGCTCTGAAACATCATATATTCGCTTGTTCTCTCCCTCTGGGGACAGTAGATGCTCAGATATGGTGGGAGGTGACATTTGATAGCCTGGAACCTCTCACCCAGGTCTGAGAGACCAGACCAACACAATGGCCCTGCTAGACAGGATGGGCATTTTTTTTGCAGACCAGAACACCAAAGCTATTATAACTGTGCTTAATGTCACCAGAGTTTAAGTCTTATCTTAATGGATAGGCAGGCTCTCTTTTTAGAATCAGTCAAGAATCTAAGATCAGCTCAAAAAACAGTTTCCTCCAGCACCCAGGTTACATTGCTCTGACTTTGAGGAAAGAGAATAAACCCAGAGACCAAAATTTCAAAATAGAAACACATGAACAGGGGTATTTTAGGATATAATTTTCACAGGTCATGGAGTGCTTGATGGATGTGTCTGATGTGTGCTAGCACCAGAACTGCTGGCTCCTTATCCAGTAGCCATTTCCTTCCACATATCCAGATGCAGAATATTTTTTTCCACAGTCTTAGTGATACATTAAGGATGGCAGCAATGGGACAAGGACCGTTGGCTCTGCACCTACTGGAGCTTTCCTAGGGAATGGCGCAATGACAAATTTACCCATTCCAGCCTTAAAGACAAAATCTGAAATCCCGGCCTTCATTCTTTCCCTCTGTAAATGTTGGGTTTTCCCAGAAAGCCAAAAATCATAACACCTAAATACTTGGGAGAGAACAGTCATCAAGAACAGTATAAGCACTTTTGCTACACCTTGGCACTAGCAGTGACTGCACTGTTTTCTTTAGAAGCTCCTGAGTGGCAGGAAAGTCGATATAAAAAAAGAAGAAATAGTTAGAAATTGTACAATGTTCAAGCAGACTGTAATAATGTTAAATACCATTTTAAAGCCCCTAAACTACTTTAAAAACAACCAAAAAAATGGACTGATTTAAAATCTGCTTCACAGCTGAAGGGTGGAGTCCAGTAGGAATATTTGCCTTTGGATATGCTGGTAAAATAACAAACCTATATTAATCCAGTCTTGAACATAACTGCCAACATTTTGAGTGTATCCGTCTGTTAACAGTATAGCAGAACAGTCAAAACAGACTTTATTTTAAAAAGGAATAAAAAGATGAAGGCACCACTAAGACAGAAGTCAGTTACTCATTATAGTACTTTTTGCAGCAGTGCTTCACTTCAAGCTGGAGAGCTGGTGGTTTTCTTAGCTTTGTTGTCAGATGTTTGACATGCGAGTCATAGATGAACAAGTCATGTACACACCCACTTACAGTGTGCATATATATATGTGTATATATACAGATATATATGTACTAAAGGTTGAATTAGCAAACTTTTTACTTGGGGAAGAGGCATGAGGTATAGACACAAGTCCCAGTGCACAGAGAAAATCATATTTTGATTGTGGTTCATGGGCACCGGGATAGAATTAGGTCACCAGTCATACACCCTCTTGTGACCAGCTTATCACAATGTCAATAGCTAATGGGCATGAAGCAAGAGAGCAGCTACTGTCAGAGCCATTGAACAGAACAGGCATGTTTGAACTGAAGCATTACATGGTGGGATGCAATCATGACTGGCAAGCAAAAGGGGGAAGAGTTACCTAATACCAGCAGCTCCTACATTACACTGCCCTGTAGGAAGAGATGAACAGCCAGAACAAAGTGACTGTGAGAGACAGAACAGCTCGGCGACGTCTCTGCAAAACTCAGCTGATCAGCTCATGGTGCTAGCAGGCTTGCTCAAAATTGCTAGCAGATTGCAATTATTCACACCACACAGAATACTGGGAGTGAGCCGAGATCTCTTATGGAAACCATTACAGAGCAAACCACTGGGCCCTATCTTGTCTGCATAAATGAAAAGAGCTTGACTGAGTCAGCAGAGGTTCCCCTTTTAACATGAGCAAAGAATGTGCCCCACCTGCTTCAAGCCCTCAAAACATGCCAAAACTGTCACCTTTAAAGTCTGAGTGATCCAGGTTTGCTCTTTACCTCCCTAACAATTCTTTCACCAAGTCCCTCAACACAGGTAAAATAAATTGAAATATTCCAATGCATACTTGAACAAAAATTAAATAACAAAAAAAGACAGACTTACAGCAAGAGGACAGATTATGCTTTATCCTTGATACCAAACTCTTCCTCAGTGAGAAGTTTGACTTCTGTCTGGTTGGCAGGTAGTTGTAGACAATGTGGTGGAGACACAGGCCTGCCACAGCACTAGTACCTGGCAGACGACACAAGGCACATGACAGGAAGAAAACACCTTTCTGTGATGAAGAACCACACTGCTTATTGCCCTCACCATTGCCAGTAGTTTGCAACTAAATAATAGCATCCAAAGATGTCAGTAATAGCTTTTCACTGCGGGGATTACTCTAAAAATGAGTGAAGAAATGTTTCCTTCACCACATAACTTCAAACACAAAAAGCAGAAGTCTAAGGGCTAAGCACGGTCAATTCTAAAATAAAACAATTTTTATAACAAACAGCTCCCCTACACACCCGTCCCAAAAAGTACTTGTTGGGCATCCCTCAAGTTCATGGCAGAATAGGAACATTTGGGGTTGAAGACAAGTGCTATCACCATTCTTTTGTTTTGCTTCACTGTACAGAAAAGTAGCCCTCCACCTCAGCACCATTCTCCAGTTAGCTTTCTTCTGGTTCATCCATGTTAAATTTAGGATGACACTGACACTCCAGCTATCTTGGTCAGTCAGCTCCAAAATGACAGCTCTCATTTTAATGACAAAATTATAATTATGTGATAATTATCTGTGACTTTGGCTTCTGAGTACTACCCTTTCGTAAAGCAAAAGAAAATGCTGGTGAGCCCCTGAGTGCACTGAAGCCAATGGGTCTGATGGATTGATGGTCTGAGGCCAACAGTATGAGGTTCAAGGCCAATTGCTGCATTTAGCCACAGCAACTCCAGGCAGTGCCACAGGCTGGGGGCAGAGCATCTGAAAAGCTGCCCAGCAAAAGAAGACCTGGGAGTGCTGATTGGCAGCAGCTGAACATGAGCTGCATGTGCCCAGGTGGCCATGAAGGCCAGTGGCATTCTGGCCTGTGTCAGCAATAGTGTGGCCAGCAGGATCAGGGCAGGGACTGTCCCCCTGTACTCAGCACTGGTGAGGCCACACCTCAAGTGCTGTGTTCAGTTCTGGGCTCCTCATGACAAGAAAGACACTGAGGGGCTGGAGCATGTCCAGAGAAGGGCAACAGAGCTGAGAAGGGTCTGGAGCACAAGGCTTGTGAGGAGCAGCTGAGGGAGCAGGGGGTGTTTAGCTTGGAGAAAAGGAGGCTCAGAAAGGACCTTACTACTTTCTACAGCTACAAGAAAAGAGCTTCTAGCCAGGTGGGGGTTCTAGATTCTAGCCAGACAACAAGTGATAGGACAAGAGGACATAGTCTCAAGCTGTGCCATAGGAGGTTTAGATATCAGAAGAATTTGTTCTCTGAGGGAGTTGTGTATTAGTCTGCCCAGGAAGCGATGGAATCACCATCCCTGGAGGTGTTCAAGAAATGACTGGACATGGCACTTAGTGCTGTGGTCTACTTGACAAGGAGATGATCAGTCCAAGATTGAACTTGATGACCTTGGAGGTCTTTTCCAACTTAAATAATTTTGTGATTCTGCAACTTTCACCATCACTATCAAAGGATCAGGATTTCAATCCATACTCTAGCTCAGTCTATAAACTTGGCTGGGCAAATTACTTAACAAACTATTTAACAATTTATTGCTTTCTGTAGAGTTACTTATTTTTCCCTGCCTTCATTTTCTCCTCTGATAGAACACCCAGAGCTTTATAAACAATAATTAGCAAGTTTTGAAAGCACTTTGAGAACTTGAGATAACAGCACTCTACAGGTGCATGGTGTATTTATTCTTAACACTTCAGGCCAGCAGTCCTCAACCTAGGAGCTGCAAAGCCAGAGCTTACAGAGTTGGGTTGTAAGTTCATTGGAAGTACAAACAGCTCACAAGCAGAAACTGTGACACAAACCTAGAAGGGGTACTGGGAGTGAGGTCACGAACCTGGTGGTGAAACCAGAAGAAATGTCCATCAGTTTTGTTAGTTCCAGAAGAGCTGAAAATAGCAGGCTTTGTGCCGATAAATATGTTTCCACTCAAGGCTACAGTGCGAAGTCCCACAGACGTGCTTTTCTGCTGAGCTCTCCCTCAAGAACAACAACAGAAAGTTCTGCCTACGCCAGTGATCTACTCAATTAGATTTTACTTCAATATATGTTAAGAGATTGGAACAAGATTTTAAACAAATGTTTACCCCCAAAAAGAGCCTTCACGTATTCAAACCTGTATTTCCCATGTGTATACATCATCTGAATAATAATAATAATAATAAAAAGTCTCTGGGACATACTGTGAATATCAGTTTGGCTACCAGCTTTACTGCATGGAAAACTTCCCAGCAGGTGGTTAAAATCCTTCTAGAAAGGAACAGGGTTGGATCAGCAGTGCCTTGGGGTGTTAGGTGCCCCTCTCTTATTGGATTTACACTGTGATAATCTAAGCACAAAACCATTGCTTCTTGGGTTACTTCATTAAAAAGCTGACATTTTGGTTCATGAAGCCATGTCTAATCTGAGCACTTGGCTTGCATTCAGTTTATCAATAGTAAACAACTGTTGTCTTCAGCTTTTACAAAGCTTACTGTTTTTTCCTGGGCATTGGACTCTCTCTTTGTCCTGAAAGTATATTTCATTTTCCAGGAACATTATGTCCTGGAAAACATTTTTCATAAGGCAATAATAAATGAATAAATAAATCCCTCTCCAAAGGGTTTTCATTTGTCATATATAATTTATGCCCACATAAGATTCATTCCTTAAAATAAATACTGAAACCTCAGAGAAAGCCCTTGTTCAGGTCTGCAAAGGGAAAAAGTGCCATGTAAATGGGAGTGGTGGTTCAGCACAGCCTGAGCCCCACTGGTACCCTCAGAGAGCAGAGCAGCAGACCAGGGTTTTTACTGGCCTCTGTTGTGTCTGTTGAACTGTTGCTCCGTCTTTAGCGAAATCTCAAGCAACAGAAATCCTCTATTAAAACCACCTGCACAGCTTTGTCAGCCGAGCTCCGTGCTGTCAAATGACTTAGCTTCTTAAGCCAATACAAGTCATTAAGAAGAAGGTGAATTAGAGATTTAGACGTTGCCGATAGTAACTATCTCTGATCAATTGATATCTTCCTCTGATAAAGCGTCGCTCCCCGGCCGACCCCCTTCTCTGCCTCATCCACGCAGACCCCAACCACTGGATCTAATTATGGGTGAGGAACACCAGGCCCTCGTCAGCGCTGAAAGGCCATCAGTAGGCCTATCCATTAATAACTCTCCTGTGCGCTGTACATTGTAATTGTCAGACTGCAATTTACAGTAATCCTCCAATGCAAAAACTTAAATAGCTGCAGCTGATTTGAAATTCATACAACCAGTTGAAAGAGAGAAAAACAAGATGCACGGGTTAAAAGGCCAAATTGTGCAAGTGTGTGCGCTGAGTGACAGACATTTTAGTACTAGCCTGGGACCATATTTTAAAAGGTCACTGAAAACTTTTGGCTTGGGCCCTCTGACAAACAATGAACTTTCCATATATTTATTTGCCATCTCTTTGTTTTTACAGCAAGCAGAATAAATGAGTTAAATGACGTTGTGCGGGTCTGCACATTGTCAGCACAGGTTATAAGTCATTATTAAACTCCATCAAATCAGACCAAACCCGGTCTAGGCAATGAGACTAAAAGTTATTTGCATTCCTTCTGTCATAAAAAATCATATCCCCTTACCCAAGACTTTCGTTTCTTTATTAAATGCAGCCACAAGAGTATTTCAGGTCTGGCAATGTGAGCTCAGGAAAACCTTCTCTGTATAACTCAGTGTAACAGCTTAGAACCGATTCCACTAAAATGTCCCAGTTGAGTGTATCTGGGCACTCAATCAAGACACACATATTACTTTTAAATAAGATTAGCCTTTATATTTTGCTGCTTAAGTTAAAACTTTTCATGTCATTCTCCCATTTTATGTAAACTCCAACATAATTCTGTTTTAGAGAATACTTCAAACAAATTAAAATCCTCAACTTGAATGTGTCTAGCAAAACTCACCTAATGGCATAGCAAGCTGTTTGGTGACACTAAAACACTTTTAAATAAGATGAATTTTCCCTGCGTTGCCCTGGCTTTGTAATTACTGCTGCTGAACAGCAGACGCCTTTGGTTACAATGGCAAAAGCAGCGGCTTGTGCTCTGAAACTTATTTGACAAATAACTTACAAGTGACCTGCAACATCTGTTTAAAAAATCGTCCTTTCGTATCTGCCTCAAGTCGAGTTCAGCATCAATTATGAAATGCAAACATATCATCTGGGGCCAAGGGCAGCTTTTACACATATACAAGGCACGGTGTGGGGAGGGGGTGGGCTGCAGGCGCCTTCCTTACACCAGTCAAGGGGAAAGAAAATGTTTAAGTAAGACTCCATCCGAGCTACCAGCATGTAGCATCACACTAGTAAGATCCAGTGACACTCAGCCACGGGCCTGACTGCAGTGGTGCTCGGCTCCTAGGTGCTCAGGAGGGCATGAGCCATGGTGGGATGGAACTTGGAGAGGTGGGCAGTGATGACCAGGGCTTTCAGCCACCCTGGACATCAGCTGGAGCAGCAGGACCACAGAACCTTTGAAGCCCAGACATGAGCTTCACTCATCTGGAAGGTGGCTACGGAGGTGTGTAAGTCACATCAACCCCTCTGGAGCTGAAAACACTTAGCAAGCAAAGGACTCCACACTCCAAAGAACACCAGCAAAAGGCTTTCATAAAACTAATGCCAGCCTGGTTTACACTCACAAAATCCTATACTGATGGAGATGATGCTCTTCAGTCTCTAAAGTTCTCCTCAACCCTACCTCTCAATAGTTTAATACTGTGCTGCTTGGCATAACATCAGCTTAGGCTGAGATTTAGCTCATGGTACAAAAGCAGATGGAAGAGTGAAATAGAGCACTTCTCCTTTCTTCAGAGATTGGAAAAATTTTCCAAGTTCTTATAAGTCTTTTTATGTGGAAGTCAATAAAAAAATAAAAATAAGAAATTCTGACTGTATGTAATCCCGAATTACATTATTTTGGATCTGATTTAAAAGCTATACTACAAGGTTTGATTCAAGTAACATGTGCAGTACAGATATCCCTTCACATCAATAAATATAAATAGTTTAACTATTGAATATAAACTTTTAGAGAACTATTTCATTATTGCAATCAAAATAGACTGCTTCTACCTTATGTGGAAGCACATGTAAAATACAGGTTGAACAATACTGAAAATATTGATTTCAGCAGCTTTAAAAGATATTTGCTTGTAAGAGATCAAAGGCAGATCTAAAAGTTTACTTGTGCAGGTCTCTTTTTCTCTCTGCTGTTTTTTTCATTTACCTTCTTATACATGAACTTAATCAGCAACCAAGCTCAACCAACAAGTGATAAAATTTCTGCAGCTAATTGTAGAATATTGGCGTCTAGTAAGGAATATTATTAAACGGTCCTATAACTCATGTTTTGTGTGAAAAACTGGGACTTGAAAAACACCTGCCCAAACAATTCATAAACACACAGCACAGCAAATACCTATGGATTTACAACCGTCATATTATATTAAACATACAGTATCAAAATTTATCACCTATTACACAGATTCCTGTTTTAATAATATCTTGTTCTTGTATAATTGCACCTTCTCTCCCAAAGGGTCCCAAAGCACTTTAAAATCATACATACAGGAATTGCTTCATTCACTGTGGAAATACAGCTGCCTCTGGGGTGGAGTGGGGGTTAGGGGAGCAGAGGAATTGTGCACATTGTGCACAGTCATTATAAACACTGACAGAGAGAGATGATGGTTGGGGACAGGGAGTGGAGAAAATTATACTGAAGTCTCAGGAGCATCGTATAAAAAAGCATGATCACAGTTGTAGGTGAGGGAGGTGCACCGGCAGCTGTGGCAGAACTTAGCACACTTTGGTGCGTCCTTGGCCTAACCATCACTGGTAAGCAATCCTACCATCACCGTAGGGCCAGCCCGCAGCCTTCAGCTCCAACCCTCAGGCAGTGAGTCATGGACGGGGATGAGCCTCCCAGTGGTGCAGCTCTGGCTGGTGAGGAGGTTGAGCTGAAGGCTTGAAGGCTCTGTCTCTGGTATCACCACACTGCCGTGCACACACTCCCCAGAGATAACCCAAGCTGTGTTTCTAGGAAACCACAGGAAAATGGGAGTGCACTGATAGATATCTCCATGGTGGGCAACTGGATGAAATTGTACAAAAATAATGCAATATTAGAACAGATCAGGAAATGCATGGATTTTTGCTAGGCTGTTTACCCAGTTAGAAGTTGGCTGTCAAAGACTGCTTCTACCTACACCACTGAAAAATGTTTCTGCCCCTCAGCTGGCTTCAACTGCAGCTTCATCTCCTTCATACCTGCCATAATTGCCAAAGTAGTCTCTTGTGCCTTCATGTCAGTCCCAAATCTCTCCAGCTCACTCTCATCCAGGACCTTCTCTGACCCTCTTTGATCAAGGCAAGGAATTCAATTCAACTTCTGAATTGTTAGATTTAGCTTTGCAAGGAAATCAAGCGAGAAGCTTAAAACTGGCCCCTGCAAATCACTACCAGTGGATTTACTCCTGCCTATTAGACTGCTCTGGTTCTGCCCCTCTCCACCACTGCCCAGCTCTTCCCCACAACGCTCACCCCTTTCTGGGGGTGTTATTTATGTGCTGGGTTGCCCAAGTCTGTTTCCTTTCCTCTGTATATTTGAAGTGTCTCTGAATCTTGGCATTTTTTCCCGCATATTTTCAGTCTACACCTTTCTCTATTTGTTGATACATTTCAGGTGTTTATGCAGGTCCCCCATCACTCCTTGCCTCAGTCACTGCAGTTTCTGGGATTTCTTGACACATATCCTATAGAAAAAGCAGCTGCTGTATATCTAGCATAGACTACGTACTCACATCTACTTTAGTTCCTACAGCCTATGTGCCATAAGGCTCTGCTGTGATTTATTTAGCTGCTGCATTAAGTAACCCTTCACCTTAGCTAACCTACCAATAAACCAACATCACTTTACAAGAAACCTTCCAGAGGTTGCTGTATGGTTATTTTACACAAAATTCAACAACTTGCAATTAAATGTTGAGTAAAATAAGGATTTCTCTCTCAAGGTGCATGCACAAGGATGTGTGTTTGATTGAGCCCTGCAAGGTGCATGGGGAAGGTCTCACATGCCTTTCTCTGCCTTGCTGTACCTGCTGAGAGAGTAGCATTCTTTGGGAATTCAGCCCTCTGTGGCACACAGTATATTCAGTGCTCCATGCAGGAACCCTTCTAGCTCACAGATTCCACAGAAAGAGCAACTTTTTAAAGCCCAACAAAGGCATTTGGTCCAGCAAAAAATGGTTACTAAATCTTTCCAGATCTCTTCCCATCTTCACCACAAGCAATTTCAACACCATTGTTGAGGCAGTCCCAGAACTTTTGCCCTTGTTCTACATGAGGTTTTTGCTGGCACAGCCCTTCACAGCAGCCAGTTGGCCAGACAGGGAGTACAGCTGCCTATGCCATGCTTGTTTGTATAGTGAGATCTCTTTTGCCTAGAGCACATGTACTATGTAAAGCTGGGAAAAAGGTGGTGAGTGTTGCTGGCAGGAACATAATGCCCTGCTATTCCAGTTAGAATCACCCTGAAAGCAATAATTTCTTAACTTGAAATTGGTGCTGCAAAATAGCATAAATTGGTATAGTTGTGTGAGAATAGAGCAGATCTTAGACTAGGCACAGAAGTTGTTGATGCCTAGTTCTTGGAAGTGTTGGATGGGGCTTTGAGAAAATTGGTCTAGTTGAAGGTGACCATCGTGGGGCAGGGTGGAACTACACTTTAGGATCCCTTTGATTCCAAACCATTCTATGACTGTCTAATCGTAGCTATCAAGCTCCTGAGAATTTACTGAATTAAGGGAGGGTTCCATTCAGACACATTAGACAGACAGGTCTTGTCTAAAGTCAGGTGGTGAATGGAGAATGAATACACAAAAGTAAAAAATAACTGATCTAAGTGGCTGTAGTGTAAGAACATGGAAGAAGATGTCTGTCCTTAACAAGATGTGTTTGCTGCTTTTTTTCTAATGATGCTAGTGAAACAGGCAACACACACAAACAGCACTCTTCCTCTTTAAGATGAGAAACTAAGTAAAGTTAAAAGCTTTACCCTAAAAGTGATGTGAAAGTGCCACTCAATTAACTCTGTGATAACTGCTTTTTTAAAGGTATATATAGTTGAGGGCTGGACTGGTGATCCTCCCGTCTTCTCATGGAACTCAGTGCCTCAGGTAAATCTGCAACTTAGCACCAGTTTATTACAAATGCTGGAACAGCTGCAGCAGTTCATCTCCCCTGCTTCAGGCCAAGTGGCTGTAAAGAAGAGAGGATCATCCTCATCTTGGAACGAGATGAGAGTGATTCCCTGGCCATGCTGCACTCTGATGAAATCTTCTTTTCTCCTTGTTCCATCACTTTCCTTGGAAGAACATTTCCAGCTTCAGACTATTGCGTAAGATCCATGTCATCAGCTGAGTGCCATCCTGAGGTTAGGGAGGAAGTGGCCTCTTTCTCATTCAACTCACCTCATTTTGAAAGGGTGATCTCAGGGCAGGAAAACCAAATGGTGCCCTGCAGCTCCACTGACAGCAGAGAAATGGGTGGGAGTTAGGCCCAATGCTGTCTGCAGAGGGCATGCTTGAAGGAGAATCGTTATAGAATCATTGAGTTGTTTAGGGTTAAAAAGATCTCTAAGATCATGAAGTCCAAACATTAACCCAACACCACTGTGTTCACCACAAAACCACGTCCCCAAGTGCCACATCCACATGCCTTTTGAACACTTCCAGGGATGGTGATTCTACCAGTTCCCTACACAAACTGTTCCCGTGCCTGACCATTCTTTCAGTAAAGAAATTTTGCTAATATCCAACAACCTGCACAACTCAAGGCCATATCCTCTAGTCCTGTCACTTTTTACTTGGAAGAGACTGGGTTATCTCAGAAGAAGCCAGCTAGTAAATGTGCCACATTTTATTTAAAAGCCTGAAAAAATAGAAGCAGAACAGCAGAGGCTGCCTTTGCACATCCCAGTATTTCTCACCTTCTGCTTGACATCTGGAATTTACACTTATCATGTCTGAAGGACTTTTTGTGTTAAATTCAAATCCACACAAGTTACAGTCCCCAAGTGAATGTCTTCCCAGTGACTTCAGTAAGAGCCAGACAGGAACTAGGAACTACAGGAAATTTTCAAGCTAACAGAAGAAAATTACTTCAATTTAAAAGCTAGCATGAGACTTCCAATAAAATACACATAAAAAGTAATGTTAAAAATATAGTATAAGCCAGGTAAGTGGAGATGGTTAAGCAGCAAAGTAAATGATACTGCTTCCATAAAACTGGGAAGGTTCTTGGTTATTTTGCTCACCAAAATGAAATTATTGTTCACATTCTACAATAAAGAAAGACCTAATCACTGTTATGAGGAAAATAAAATGTGCTTGCATGTCAGTACTGCCTGTGTCCACTGACATGGAGATTTCCTCTAAGGAACAGATCCTGCACTTGGACTCTGGCAGCAGTGTTAAGGGAAGCCCATACATACACCAAACCCACTCCTCTGTGTTTCTGGATTTGAAGTTATGATTAGCTTTGTTACTGCCTCTTTTCAGGACAAGCACTGTCCAAAACTTACTCCCTTCAGTTTTCAAACTCCTTTTTTTTTGTATGATTTTACTTGAGAGTAATAACAGCTAACCAAATGTATCTTAATTAAACTGGTGCATTATGAAACACATTTTTTTCCTGTAATAAGGAGATGAGAAACTAGTACCTGCAGACTCTTCCTTAGATAGACAGGTGTGTTCTCTCTTCAGTTCCTGTAACGTGACCACTGAGGGTTGTCAGAAGGACAAATAGCAGAGCTTTAAACTAGCATTGAAGGGGGAAAGTGGCAAAACCAGGCTCATCAGTGATGAGTGATGGGATGATGTGCCAGAACTTGAGGAAACTCGCACTAATGGGATCTCTCAATGTGCTTCACTAGGTGTTGGCTAAACTGCACCACACCTGAAATGTTTCTATACTAATGTACACACCATGAGGAGCAAATGAGGAGCTGAAGGCTTTGGCCTAGTCCCAGAGATCTGACATCATTGGTGTAGGTGAAAACTGGTGGGATGAGTCCTGTGACTGGAATGCCCTGTTGGAGGGTTCCAGGCTCTTCAGGAGGGACAGGCAGGGCAGAAGAGATAGGGGGTGTACTGTAGGTAATAAAAGGGGTAGAATGTATGGAGATCACAGCTGGCAATGGCACAGTTGAGAGCCTCTGGGTAATTATCAAGAAGCAAACAAATAATGTGGATGTCATCGTGTGAGTCTCTAATGGACCTCCCAGCCAGGGTGATGGCAATGACAAGTTACTCTTTGAGGAACCAAGTGTCACTTCCAAGCCAACTTCCCTTGTCCATACAGGAATTTCAACTTGCCAGGAATCAACTGGGAGCATCACACAGCTGGTACAACCCAGGCCAGAAGATACCTAAAAAACCTGGATGACTTTATGAAACAGGTCCTAAGTAAGCCAAGTCAGAAAGACACCCTCCTTGATTTGCTGCTTGTCAGCAGAGAGGATCTCATAAGCCAAGGGGAGACTGGTGACCACAAAGTGATCAGGTTTAAAATCTCTGATGACACAAGGAAAAGCGCCAGCAAAACCTCAACTCTAGACTTCAGGATGCTCATGTTACTAGTACGTAAAATCTCCTGGGACAATGCTTTTGCATGCACTGGGGTCCATCAGTGCCAGTCATTTTTTAAACATCACCTCCTAACAGCACAAGAACACGCAATTCCTGAATGTCAGAAGTCAAGCAGGGGAGGAAGAAGGCCAGCTTGCCTGAACAGTAATCTCTTGGAAATAAGGCAAAAAAAAGGAAGGTGCATACCCAGTGGAAGCAAGGTCAGGTGACATAGAGGAATACAGAGATTCTGCTCACCACTGGATGGAGAAAATCCATATGGCCAAAGCTCAGCTGGAGTTGAAGCTGCCAGAAATGTGGGGGACAATAAAGTTTTTTCAAATTTATTAATGGCAATAGGCAGTGTAGAAACAACATCAGCCCATTCCAGGATGAGGATGGTCACCTCACAAACAGGGACAAGGCAGAGGTATTTAATACATTCTTTACCTCTGTCTTCATCATTAGTGATGGTCTGTGGGGGTCTCAGGTGCCCTGAGCTGGAGGAAAATGACTGAGAATGATCAGCTCCCAGTTGACTGAAATTTTGTGGGATCTGCTGCACCAGCTGGATCCCTATAAATCTACAGGGCCTGATGGGATTCATCTAGGAGTCCTCAAAGAGCTGGCTGATGTCATGACAAAACCTCTCTGATAATTTTTGATCAGTCTTGGGAATCCAGAGGTCCCAGCTGACTGGAAGCTGATGCATGTTGTCCTCATTTTCAAGAAGGGCAAGGAGGACCCTGGAAACTACAGGCCTGTCAGTCCCACTCCAGTATCTGGTAAAGTTATGGAGAATATTCAGGGAGGTCTTGAAAAACTCCTAAAAGGCAACACAGTCACTCACTGGTCACAGCCAGCACAGGTCCATGAATTTCCTTCTATGACAATGTAACCCACATAGCTGATATAGGAAAGCCAGTAGATGTAATCTTTTTTGATTTCAGTAAAGCTTTTGATACTGTTTCTCGCAAGAGTTCCTCTGGACAAAATGTCCAGCACACAGCTGGATAAACACATCATGGGATAGGTGAGCAACTGGCACACAGGTCAGGCACAAAGGGTTACAGTGAATGGGGTAACATCAGACTGGGGACCTGTCACTATTGGGGTTCCACAGGGCTCCATTCTTGCCCCTGTGCTCTTCATCAATGTCTTGGATGCAGGACTGGGAAGGATACTAAGCAAGTTTGCAGACAAAAAGTGCCTTTGAAGCAGAACCTCTACCGATTTTACACCTTGACTTTCTGGAGAACTCCATCTGCTTTCACAGTGCTACCCAGCAAGGGATGGACCACTTTCTTGCAGACTCCAATTGAGAAGGCCATCCCTCACCTCATTTTGCCACAATTAACAGGATATAATGGCATCCTCAACCAATTTATAATATTATTATTTTCAGACCAATTTTCTTGCAGAAAATTTGAGGGAAGTTTTCTGATTTGACTCACTCCCTAGAACTGGGGAGGTGGGAGCTGTGTTGTCATCCTTACTAGCCTACACACTAGAGCCTGAAGGGCCTTACCCTTAAAGGCCCCTTTTCCAAAGCCCAGAAAAAGCTATCACAATGCCTACCAGCAGCCCAGCAGGCTTTTCTTTATAACTTCAGACAAAATGTGTAGTAAAAGATGCTCAATCCAGATGCCAAACAAATGACTGCTACACTGTGAAGTTTTCAGAAAGGAAGACTCCTGATCTTTGTCTGGC
This sequence comes from Promerops cafer, assembly GCA_013398275.1. Classification (NCBI taxonomy): domain Eukaryota; kingdom Metazoa; phylum Chordata; class Aves; order Passeriformes; family Nectariniidae; genus Promerops; species Promerops cafer. The sequence goes on from VZSE01012040.1 coordinate 1,076,888, forward strand.
AGGTCTGACTTTCCTCCATAAAAGATACATGACACTACTGTGCCAGTCAGAACATTCTACAAACACACTGCCAATATTCAAGATAAGCAAAATACTAACAGAAAACCAACAGAAAAATAATGAAATTGATGTTATTAAATGCTGAGACTATTAGCTCAAATTAACATTTTATTCTTTAAAAATGTGCCAGTCATGCAAACCTGTGTTCCAGAACCCTTGCGCTCTGGGGCCTCCCAGCTACAACAGACATTTTGCAAGTATAATGGTCAACACAGAGATCGAATCATACCACATACACCATCATTTTTAACCTGAGTGTCCCTTAAGAGTCTTCACATAGCTCTAAAGACAGTTCATTCATCAGAAGAAGGAGACAAGCAGACTTGTCTTTAACCAAGGTGAAGAAATATTGTTTTCACAAATGTTTTCACATTTTTTTTGAAATTTAGAACAGCATTTTTTTTGTAAACTCTGAAAGATTTATGGAGATATTAACAGGAATAAAAAAAAAAAGCAAAATGACAATACAAGGTGAACAGACCATAACTTTATTGGAGATATACTCAGCTACAATTATTACAAAAAACTATTAAAGGTAATTGTGATCCATAAGGTGCAGATTGCAAACTTCTGCAGCATGATTACAGTATGAATGAATTACATTTTATGTCCCTTAAAGACAGCTGCAGCATGTGATGGTAAATATTTTATTGTCCATCAAATTATATTTGTTATTCTTTCTACTTGATTTTAACCATCTTTTCAGTCACACTATTTACAATAAAAATGCCTGCAATTTCCAATTATTGTTCACAAACATTTTTTCTCCCCAACTTGCTGCTGCAGTAAATTCTGAGTGCATCTACAAAGCAATTAAAAGTAGTCTGTGGTTGCCATTCAAATAAAAGAGGGAAAACCTCAAGGATTTTATTGGATGAAATTTATTTTTAAGTTAGCTTTGATAGAAGTTAATTTTAACTGCTAGTGGAGTATACTACAATGACCTCTAGATATTTGCTAACATAATTCATATTGAGCTACAGCTGATATTTAGAGTACATTTGATGGTCATGAACTGTAGTTCTTAAAGTTTAAAATCTAATATGAAAGTAACAAAATTAACTTCTTGAATATTAGAGCAATTGAAAAAGGATCAATGTCAGTAATTAAGTACCAGAAATCAAAATGCTTCTTGCTTCATTCATATAAAAAATACAGAGATTTCCATGAGAATGTGTTCATGGGGAACCCCACCCAAAACAAACCCAGAATACTGTCAGAGTCAAGTGCAGTATCACAGCAGACCACAATGCTATTTGTCATTTTTGGACTGTGTGTGCCGCTGTGACTGGGATACAAAGAATTCATTTTCTGTACAGATAAATGCATAGAATACATAGCATATGTTATGTCATATGCAGTAACATAAACCCCCCACATTTTCCAGTTGATGGTTCTGTATCTGCTCACAAGGAGGAAAAACAAAACTCTGCAACATACATACAAGCACAAGATCTTCAGGTATGTAAATGAATGCAGTTCCATTGACTAAAATGATACAACATCAATTTGCACCAGCTGAGGATCCAGCACCTCATCCCTGGGCCACCACTACATTCCTCCCCAGCACCTAAACTGGTTCTTGTTCAAGTTCTGTACTTGGCAGTTGCAACATACTACTGTGTAATGAGACTTAAAAATAGTAGGCTTTTTTTTTGTATGGACTTTAGCAGCATCAAGCTGAACAAACACTTCAGAAGTCACTACTGAGCACTCAATATTCAGACTGGACAGATTTAGTTGAGGTTGACCAAATTACTAGGGGCTGTCTTCTCCCAAAAATTACATTATATGTGTAAAATGTTGGTTTGTTCAGAGATAATTACTGGAGTGTCAGTCAGAGGTCATTCTAATTTTAATTACTTCACGTAACAGTAAAATGATGTAGTAGAAAAATAATAGCTTTAAAATACAATCAAGAGTTGTTGCACATCTTTGTTGTATTTTTCCACGTACAGTAAAAATGCCACAGACGTTACAAATGACCTATTTAAGTTGTGCAAGTAAATGACACATTGCAGGCATTAAAAACTATCTTTTTCAAAGTCATTAAATCAGAACAGCAGCAAGGCCAAACCATATTTTTCCTCTCTGTTAAGCATTTTTTCCTTGAAATGAGGTAAAGCATGGTACCAAGTGCAATGCTTATTTGTGCTACATGAACAGAACAGCGCAAAAAAAAAGCCATAAAAATAAAAACGCAGCATAGTTAGGAGGACTGTTTAAAGTACAGTATAACAGGACTTAGATAAAAAACCCCAAGGTTCATGCCAATTAACCCCCACACTATTTATGATGAGCCTGTGTGGTTGCTTTTGAAGATGGGCTGCAACAGTCCGCTTACACTTGTGCTTATAGCATGTCAAGTGATTTCTATCCCAACCTTCAATTGATCAGATTTAGGTCTTTAATAGCATACACTGTCCAGTATCAAAATCATATCAACTGTAGGGTAAAACACACAGATGTATAACATGGAAACTAATATGGATTTTCTGCCTCTAAGGATAAAAAGTATTTCAATGAGGTCACACTGGAAAAAATTACGGCATTTAAAATGCATTTAAAAATGCATCAGCAGCAGAAACTACTTTATAGTCAGCCACTACACATTTTGGATGTCCAATTCATACGCTTTATCTAGTAACAAAGTGATCATTAAACTGTTCTGAAACACAGAGTAGGTTCAGCTGATTTTGTCTGCATCCAAACACTCCATAACCACTTCACTGCTAACAATTACCTGAAACCCCTGAGAATCTATAACCTTGTAACAATCAGTAAGAATTTTAGACATTCAAAGAATAACTGAAATTTTAGCTTTTCATAATGCAATTAAAACTACTTAAGACTTTCTAGATGGTTTGACTTCATCTGCTGATTGATGTCTGGCCAGAAACACAGAATTGTTGACATCAGTAATCATGTATTTTCACTAAGAAACTTCAGTCCTACCACAAAGAGCAAGCTATAGCTTAAATTTGTGACCTTTTTTTAACAACTAACGCAAAGCAATTTACATTTGAGAATTTGGACTGCATGTTTTCATTGTTCCATACCACTATATAATCTACACTTGCAGTTTTTATACTGTCTTTCATCACTGAAGTACCAAACAAATACTAGACTTTTCTCATAAGCTAGTATTTTAACTCTTGGATTGACTCCAATAACTAGCAGCTTTCAAATATAGGAATGGTCCTTTTCACAGACTGAAAGGTGACTGAGATAGCAAATATACGAACTTTTGAAAACTGTATTTCAGAAAAGCTTAATGTCTGCCCCTTGTCACTAAGGCATTTACTTTATTTTTTTGTTAAGAAAGCAAGAGCTGACAGTTTTTCTTTTTTGTTTTAGTGTGCATTTGTGAGGAAAAGAATAGGGTTTAAAAGCAGGAAATACAGTATTTGTAATTTAGTTCATAAGACACAGCATCAAGTTCAAACTATTGTGCTGGAAAATGTTAAAACACCTTGCTCTGCTTTCTCAAACTTCAAGCATAATTAACAGGGCAAAATTGCAGCAAACCTCTACTGATACTGGTGGGAATACAAGACCCACAGCTTTTTTTTAAAAGGTAAATTAAGAGGTATTATAGTTACAGTGCAAAAAATTAAAATTTCAAGCATAATATATAAACATAGCACCAAAACAGAAAAAAACCCAATGCATGCAAAAATAAAAAGGAAAAGAAGAGAAAAAAAGAACTGAGGTATTTAAGTAAAGAGTGCCTACAAAAATCTAATTAAAGAAGTATAGGCAAAGCCTAAAAAATACAAGTATGATTTCCCCCCACGCTCCCAGTAGACCAAAACACCAATGAGCTAGTTTCTCTAAATTAAGGACCTAAATCACAGATGTATCAAAAGTACGGCAGTTATATCTCAAACATCAACTTTCATGTTATTTAACAGCACAGCTTTGGTAGATGAAATATGCATGCAACTCTGAAAAGTACAGTAAGAAATTTACGTGGAAATATCTCTAAGTGTAAAGGTGCTCTGTTTGTTAAATACATAACCAATTGACTATAAAATCTGCAGCATATCTTAGGTGTGATATGTCTAAGGTTATTTTGTTAGTGACAGTTTTCACTGTGCAATTATTTGTTGCTGTTTCCAGTATTGGAACTATCTAGCTTGCAGGTTTGTGTAAAATTGGAATTTTAGCCAAAGACCATATTTCATTTATGGTATAAAAAAAACTGTAGACTAACCACCTCCTCAGAATTGTTAAAAATAACCTAATTACATATATATGAATATAATTTCTATTATAATCCTGTAATAAGTCACAGCTATAGTAATGAGTTGTACTGTAAATATAGAGCTGTATCATTGTAAAATGCATAAGAAAATGAAGGGAATGTAAAACAGTTTGTTCCAAAAAAGATCAGAAATTAAAGATTATTAATGAGGGTTTATTTATTTTTAAGGCAAGAACCTTTTTTTATGCAAGACTGTGTGGCATTAGGAAACCGAAGTTTCACTCTACCAGTATGCCAGCCATTTCAATTAAAATCTGTCCCTAACAAATAAGTGCAATAATGATTGGGAATGCCATCTTAATGTAAAAAGATGACATGGAGAGAAAAAAAAAAAAGGAAAATAAAAAGGAGAATACTGGCACACTTAATCTTTCTTATACCCAATCATCCAGTACAGTTTATCAACTGCTTTATGACTGGCACTAGTGCACAGATTGAAGAATTCCAAGATTACTATATATATAAATCTAGCAACTGCATTAGGCATAAGCTCCCTGGCCTTCTAATACTAAGCAAAGCTGTACTGACAAGAAAAGTAAACCAAAAAGACCTGACAACAATTATTCTGAACACTTGCTAAATGTCATCATTAAAGCACTCTTGTGATTAAACAAAGCAGAAGTGAGGAAAGAAGACAAGATTGTGTTTGCGCAAAAAACTATAACTACAATTAGATCCAAAATTTTATACATGTTAAATGTTTTGTTATCTATTCTGTTATCAAACAAACTTTAAATTCTGTCTTCCAATTTGTTCCTCTCAACATGAACTTTTTTTAAAAAATTTGCTTTATTTGTATGTTATTTTTTTCCCCATTTCATTTATTTTTAAGAGGAGTCTCAGCTGTTTGGGACCTGAGGTTGATTTGCTTTGAGGCTTCGTAGTGCTCTTCTCGCAGCTGCAGATTTGGCAATCCTGTAGCTTCTGCCAACACCTTTAAACTTTCCCTTTCCTACAACTTCCACTGTAACTCTGACCTTTCCATCATAAGTTCTTTCCGCAGGACTGCAAAAATATACACAAGAATTACTTACTGCCAAGGCAAGGTAACGTGAAATAAGAGACCTACATTTTTTTTTCCTACAGAAGTTAGAGCAGTAAAATTAAACAGACATCATTACATTTCTCAGAATGCTATGCAAGGAAAAAAATAAAGAACAGTGCACACAATGATGATTAAGTTAGCAGCTTAGTGCAAAAGAAATTACAAGTACTCTGTGACATTTAAAAATTCTCTGTAGTTCATGAAGCACAGTTTAGAAACACTTTCTGTCAGTGTGTATGGAAGAAAGCATATTCTTACCTAAATTTGGCTGTCTCTGGTTCCATTTCCAGCAGCTCTCGCACTGGGGAACGGGGCACATTAGCAGAAAATTTTTCTATTTGGGAAAAAAAAGTGAGTAACAATAGCTTTGTTCTTTTCATAGCAGATGGCATTTAATTATGAGTAATTTTCTGAAACCTGGCAATACCTATTAGTGGCCTCATCATTGGATAGTACACTTGCCAAACCATTTCCAAAGACATTCCACTATCCATATAAATGGCACCAGCAAGGGACTCAAATATATCCCCCATGGCCTTTGGTACTTCAATGTCTTCCTCTTTTTCTTCATCTTCTTCAGATCTTCTGAGCTGTTGGCAATTAAAAAAAAGACAAGGGTGGGAGGGACAGAGAAGGGTAGGGGGAAAGAGAGAAACGATTGCTTTACTTACAGTAAAAGAAAGACCTTCAGACATGTAAGCTCTCTTACATCCTATATCCTGTGATGCTTCCTTTAAGTTTTCAACTGACAACCTTGCACAGCAAAACTGTTGTTTGTTGTTTTATTCCCCAGTGAAACCAAGCTGCTGTTATATCATTTTTCAAATATGGAAAAAAAATCCCAAACACCATTGTGTGCAGGGAACTTTTATACTTTGTGAATTCCTTCTGTGATAATTCTGTAGGATTTCACCATGGGTTTGTTTTTCCCAATTAGAACCAGACTTCTATCAGTTAATACTAGAAAGCTACCCACAACAAAGAAAGAATTCATACATTATATATCTCCCAAAAAGAGACTTTTAAAATAAGTCCAGTCTCTGGATGAAAGTTACATGTACCTCTCCTTACCTTATTTACCCCTGAAGACAAGCATGAAACAAGCACTAATAAAATAAGACATTAATAACTGAAAAACAACACCACCAGACTGAACTAATAGACACATTCAGGTGTTAAAAAGCAACAGGCAGTGTTTTCTTCTATGCTATTTAGACAGTAATCTACTCCCATTATCAAAAATAAACTTTCAGTGTATGTCTTAAAGGTCTTGAGCTAATCTAACCCTTTACTAAAATACTTTAAACACATGTAATATACATTTGCCTAACTCCAAACAAAGTAACTTGAAAACAAAGATTTTAACCATTATGCTACTCTGCCTGAAGAGAAATAAGTCAGTCTTCTCCCCCAGCAGCTACACTCTCACTCCGTTTGGGGTTTAAAATCCAATTCAGTCCTCTTAAGAGTGACCATAATACTTCATAAACGTGTTCCACCCAATATTTCTACCTGAAATAAATCAAACAAGTAGTCAGACCTGATGCATACAGCAATACAAACAGGAATTTTGACGTTAAAAAACCAAGTTCAACTGTTTTGAATAGGGTACTTCATACCAAGTGTAAACTGAAGCACTTCTGCATTATAATGAAATAACAGAAGAGAGAAACTAAGAGCTGTAAGGCAAGGGACAGATGTTTCATGAGCAAGATTTGAAAAAACAGAAAAGCAGATGATGTGGAGATACACATGGAAACCAGTCTAGCTGGTATGAACTGCAGAAACAAAGACTCTTACATTAAGTGATGAAATAAGAATTTCAGTAATTCAGTGCCAGACCAAGATAGGGAGCAGGAGTAGGGAGAGTGAAACAAGGATTTTATTTGAAACAGCTATCACACAATTTGGTTGCAACTTTGGTGAAAGTTTCTTTTTGCATACTTGCAAAAACTGAACAAAGCAAAAAACAACACTTGAAGCTCTGAAAATAAGTTCCTAACCTTTTCACTCATATTGTGGAGAAAACAAGAGTTAAGAGTTTAATCCTCTAATGTAAAGTAATTTATATTATCTAAACTTCAGTGACAAATTTCTTATTCAGTGTTCAATGAATTTTTCCCTTAAAACATGGTTTTCACTGCAACAGAGGGCAAGGGCTGTGAACACGTATATATGACTGAAGTATTTTGATTCCTAAAGTTTCAAAATGTCTATCAGAAAAAAAACCCTACTACATATAAAAATAACATGCTTATTTAGTGCTGGCATGTTGTCAGACAGAATACTTTTTAAGAGATTGGTCAGTTTTTCAGAAGACAAATTATTATGGACATCTACTGGGTAACACTTTTAAAGAAGGATAATGAGAAGTCTATCTCTTCCACATCCTGATTAGAACTTGACTCACAAGGTCCTTGCTCTCACAGATTTCCTGAGCAGCTTATGTAAATGAATTACTTTTACCACATTCTCTAGGAAACAGAGGTTCATTATTATCAGCTTTCCTGCACAGCACAAAATACGACCTGTGTTTGCAGGTCCTCAGTGAAACTATTTTTCAAGTGGCTTACTTGAAAGATGCATATAATGTTTCCCTGGTTAGAAGAATGCCTTTAGGAGCATGTCAGACATATTTGAGTGTAGTACAGTAACATCTCCTCCAGTAGAAATCTCTTGTCAGTGTACTACATTTAATAATCCTGGCATTATGCCAAGGTTGTTTTGTTCATGGTGTTGTATGGATACCGTACCCTGAGTCAGCACTACGTGATTTAGCAACTCTTCACCACAATTTTATGTTGTAGTGCTTCCTATCAGTTGGTGAAAGCAGCAAGCTAAGTGTGTATCCCACACTGCTCTAACAACATAAGAGCAAAATGATGACTAAAATCAAGTGCTGCAGAAAAACCTAGAGGCAAATGGCTTTCAAATTAATTAACTTCTGTAAATTCTAATTGATGTTATACTTTCTGAAGGCTGTATTTTACTTTGCATATTGAATCCTTTTATTGCTGGGAGCCTGTTTCTTTGGCTGCTGTGAGCCTGTTTCTTTGGCTGCTGTGTGCATAAAACATTACAAAAATGCTAAGAAATCCAGTGACATGCTTCAAATCAGATACTGAACGTATTTTTTCTACTTTCACTAACCTCAGAATCCATTCCTTGCATTTCATTCTTTTCCATTTGAAACTGCACAAAGTCATCAATAACATGAAACAGTTCAGGAGAGACAGCTTTGAAGTACTTGTGGTAGTCATACTTTACAGCTAATGATGCAAAAATGGTATTATTGACGAGAGCAGATCGTAGGTCAGTAAGAACTCCTGGAGAGTGTTGCCGTGGGTCTTCATAAAGGTGCTTGGTTATGAGGTAGTCCAAAATTGCATCTCCCAGGAATTCTAAGCGCTGGTAACAATCTTAAAGCATTGGAAATAAAAGAATGTACAACACCACAATTAAGTTTAACACACATTTTTTCCAGGCTTTCTGGATAAGCAGTTTGGTACAGTGCCATGTAAATTCCACAAACTAACCAATGCTCAGAGAAGACAATCTGTTTTTAAAAAGAAGTATCCTCCTGTTTAAAGAGCTTGCTAATGAAATACTAAAAAAAAAAAGGAATCAGGAAAACCAGGAGCTGTATCTAATACTAAAGCCAATTTTGAACAAAATGTTAATCTGACAGGCTAGAAAAACAGCTGTGTTTATAAACAATTAGTGTTTTTACTTAGGATCTTCACATGCTGAGAAACATCATAAAGTAAATTTAAGAGATTCTGCCAGCAGGCTGATCTGAAAAATATAACAGTTAAAACTGAAAGTAAAAAAATTAAGAAGTAAAACAATTAATATAAAAATCAATTTATTAAGAGCAGAGGAACATAAAATCTGAGTTTTTTGTCTGATTTGCCACATGTTAAGATACCTTCAACAAAGATCCCTATTTAAGCTGTGTCTTTTAAACTGGAAATTACAATTGTCAAGCCTTTGCTTTTTTGACAATTGACAGAGGCCACGGGAACAGAGAGCTAAGAACATCTATTTTTAGAACACAAACAAAAGCAAAAACCCTCTTGAATGCAAATACAGGTAGGTAGGTTGAGAAGGAAGAAGACAAACTACTAAAGAAGTTACCATGAGAGTGAACTGACTAGCACTAAGTTGCCTTTATAGCAGGTGAACCTAAGACACTGCCAGATCTCAACTGCTAGTTACACCTTAAAGAAAAAAAGGTAACAGCTATTCAACAGTTGTCTCACTTGGTAAACAGAAATGAAATCAAAAGTTTTCTTACAGTTTCAACAATGTAATTTTAACTGGACACTATGCCTCAAGGTTTCTGGTAGTGTGTATATATATATTTATGTATGTCTAAAAATAAAGAAATCATTTCCTTTCAATATGTTTTGTGAAACATTTGTAAAAAGTAAATACCTATGTGGGTAATATCCCCTACAACAAAAAAACCAAAGGAGTGCTTCTGTATTTTGTCAGAACTGTTTCTCAATGTAGTAGCATTTCAAAATTACTTATTTCTTTAATGAAAGCAGAGCTTTCTCACTCCTTGGAATAAGGGCCCAATTCACTATGGGGAAAAATTCAGACTGCTGACTGCAAAGAAATTTGCAAATCACTACAAATAGGGTTGAAATTTTACCATGGTTTGCTTTTGATTGCATATTATTGTAGGAAAATATGCAAGTTTTAGAATGAACAAATATTACATTAATTAGTATAAGCAAGGGCAATTTAAGATCACAGAAATACAGATTTCTACCACTGTAAAATGTTTTATGAGATCACATACAGAAACACCAAACATTAATCTGAAACTAATATTTAGTCTGATTTAGTCAATTACTTCAAACTTTGACTTTAAATATTTACTCAATAAAATGCCTAGACTTAAATTAAGACTTTGAATTCACAGCTTCAAAGGGAAGTCTCCACATTCTGCACTCCTATAGATTATTCAGCTAATAAAAGCTGTAGTCCACAGTTCATCTTCAGAAGTACAAAGTATAACATTCTTGGGATTCAATTACAGAACAAATTTGCTAAATATATTTGGAAAATATGACTGCTGTTTCCTGAAGTACATGGCAATTTTCCAGAGTTCTACAAGAACTTATTTCCATTGAATGAGGATTTAATGTCAGTCATACACAGTTAGTGATAGAGCATTTATCACTGATGCTGTTTCTCGAAACTTGGTCTCAGTAAATGTACTTTATCTGCATCAAATCAAAATATGAATAATCACTGAGATACAAATTGAACAAATATCCCCCTCTAAATAGTGAGCTAAATACTATTTTTTAAGATATTGTATTCCAAGACTATTGTAACATGTGATGTCTAAAAAAAGTCTATATATGGGAACACAAGATACTACTTCTCTTGCTTTTGCACTATGGGGAAAAAACTATAGAGCTTTTTGAAAACAACTTACCAGTAATGGTATTATAATGGTAAGAGGCATGAGTAAATGCCTGAAGAAGATAAGCCTTGTTCTTAAAACTGTAATTTATTTTCTTCTCAAAGTTTTCAAAACCAGAAATAAGGTGATTTAGGGTTTTTTCAGCATCTGGGTGATCAAACATACACCTTGGTGGAATCTTCAAACAGCCATACTCCAGGTCTTTACACAGAGAAGGCTCTGAATTAGCTACAGAAGCAGAAACAGAATTTGGTGAAAGATTTTTCCGCTCACTGGTACAGTTCTCTCTGGTAGCACACAGAGTGCCCTCCCAATCAGTCTTTTTAATTACAGGGAGCACCTTCAGCCCCAATGAACACAGGAAAAGCTGAGCAGCTCTTTCACCACAGCTGGTCAGATAGCAGCCCAACAGGGCTTCCACACAGTCTGCAATGCTCTTGTCAGCAATACACTGCTCTGTATGCAAGTCATAGGAGATGGACTGTTTTCCTGCATCAACACCACAGTTTTCTTCTGATGGATTCCAGAAGCCCACTACAAAATCATCCTCTTCAACAGCCTTGCTAGGATCCAGATAGCACATGGCATCCCAAGAGCTATAGTCAAAATCATCAAAATCTGATGAACACTGAACATTACCCATGGATGACTTTTTGGGTGCTTTCCATTCATAGTTTGAATCAGCGGTTGAAAAGTGTGAGAGTGAAATTTTCTTCACAAAAGCCCCTGATCCCATTAACATATTATCAATGAATTTGATATGCTCCTGATCATACTCCAGAAAATCATCTTCAAAGTCTGTTTCTTCCTTGGGCAACCTCCACATTAGGTCTTCATTCTCTTCATCATCATTATAATCATCGAGTTTACCATTAGCCAACATGTTCTCCTTTGTCTGTGAAAGAACACAAAAAAATGGTGCTGAAGAGGGAAATGAGACACTTTTACTGCAGAAAGATCAGAAAAGCAGGATTTGAGAAGTATCTCCTAATAATACTACCGATTTTTTTTTAATGTTCCTAAGTACATTGTCTGATCAGATGCACAATACAACCTCAACTTACACAAAGACTAGAATAATTGTCCTGGAATACAAACTCTTTGTTACCGACCTACAATAGCATGTGTTTTACACATAGCACATGCTGCATTTCATAGGAACCTGTGCTTGTACTTGAATGTGAGGCACACACAATGAACTTTATATCCACTAAATATTATAGACTTGCACACCAAAGTAAACAACAGAAAATTCTGAATTAACAAATTTTAGGAAGTATAAGAAAGTTCGGGGTCCATCCTTCTCTCAAGCTGCTAAGTAAGGCTATTACAAATGTTGAATCAATGCGATTTTGAAGATTACTTCTACATCTTTCTATATGGAAAATGCATTTAGTGGGGGTTTTTTCAGTTGGTTTTTTTTACAGGTTATACTTCTAGCCTTGACTAATAAAAGAGAAGGCAAAATTGTCATCAATTTTCTAATACTTGCATATACACCCACAACAGCAAAATTAATGACGTCTTATGTCTTTTCCCTCCTCATATTGAACAAATTGGTATGGACTGATGTAAACTAAAAATTGAACACAAATATTCCCAAACTATGTAATTTGCCATGGCCCCTATCCAGAAAAGCACTTAAACATATTAGCTAAATGCACTGGTAGTCTTCCTAACATCAAAAGGACTATTAACAGGCTCAACACAGCAACAATGATGTCAGCAGGAATTCTGCCACTGAATTTGATAGGAGCAAGACCAGATTCAAAGCACTTTCCTGGACTGGGTCCTGAAAGCCAACAACATTTCGAATCAAGCAAAACACTCTTTATCTGCCCTAAACCTATGCATGTTATATTATAGGGCTCAGTCACTAAATCTTGCAAATCTGTGAACCAGACACTACCACGAGGGAAGTTTCCCTTTGGGCAAAATGCACACCCATCCAGAGGCGTGGATGGGTGGCACCTGTAAGGGGCACTAGGCAGCACTTAAAACTACCTAAGGATCAAACAGATCTCAGTGTTCCTCATTGGGATGGACCAGGCTTAGTCAAGTTTAGTAATGGGAAGAGAGGAAAAAAAGTGGCTATGGAAGTTCTTAGTTTAGACATTCTGCTGAGAGAATTCCTGCTGCTGTAATTACCTATCTCACACACACACAGCAGGGACATCTGTAACTTAAATTGATCAGAAAGAGGTAACAAAACTGGACTTGAAATAGTTATTTTAGATACTTGTAGCAATATCAAACTTAAAATAAGATTAATTTAACCAGTCTCAACAAAGACAAGTGCTGCTTTTTTCTTGTTACTCACCACCCATGACATTTACTATTGAAATAAAAGAAGTCTCTGAATGAGACATGTCTATATGGATGCTCCAAAACAGATTTTGGCATCTGTTTTTACAAAGAAGGAACAAATTATAAATTTTTACTGTGGTTTCATTCACAAGTTTCTTAAAATGAAATTGTAAATAGCAGGACAGCTACATGAACTATCCTAACACTGTCTGTACGTTACTTCTTGTACATTAGAAAAAAATTCTAAGGGATAAGGATGAGCAGTGGCTGAAGGAAACAGAAAGCACATCCAATCATTAATTTTTTGTCATTAGCATTTAAAACATAAATCAACGATGAACCGTAGAGGAATGTTTTTTTCTTAAATAATACCTGACTAATTTTCAGGAAGTTATTGCCAATTACAAGGTGATGCAAAATACACGTTAAGTGCTTTTTAAATGTTCTTTTGGAAATCACCCATTTGATAAAATGAATGAAGAAAGATTCTTTCCCTTAATAAAGCTTGATAAATACTAACATTTGACTAGTATGTTTTAGTAATAATTTGTCATAGTAAGATCTCTATTTTCATTTACACACCATCAGCCAATGGATGGAGAATGAAATTTACATCCAAGAAAGCAAAATATCTACGTGGCACAACCCCCCTGCCCCCACTATTTAGTTGCATCATGCTCTGCACTTTGGTCTGAAACCGTATGTTTTATTTACAAATAAACAGTGACTATCACATAGGAGGAGGCCATTGAAATGTGGAAAACTGAAACCTTTTAAAAACCAACAATTAGCTCCAGTCCCAAATGCACTACCTGATTTGCCAGAAAGGTAGAGCAGGAAGTCTCTTTGAAATGAAATCCTGGCACAGTACAGAACCACAATAATCAGGTTGTTTTATTCTGCAATAAACATTTATTTGCACAGTACATCCACCTAACAGTACTCTCATGTGCCCTCTGGTGGTTCTACAGTCTGAGCATGGTCTTTGGAACGGGGGGAAGAAGAAAGATGTCCTTCCTACCTCTGTAGTGGTTTCAGTTTGAAACCAGGCAGAAACAACGATTCGTGTAGTGGTTTAGGTTTGCCAGTCACAGATGCACTCACTAGGGTGTACTTACTCATTTCTTGCTGGGAGATGGGATTAGGAGAAAAGGCAAAACAGGCTCAAAACTTAAAAGGGTATAAAGAGAGGTTTATTGACAGTAACTAAAGGAAGACAAAATGAGAAAACAAACAAACAAACAAACCAAACCCCTTCAGACTCTTCCCCTCCCCACAACCTTTTTCTTTCCCACTGTCAATGTAAAGAAACAAAACTCTATATTTTCAGTCAGTTTACCACCCTTTAAAGTAGTCTTTCACTAGTTTGCTTGGGGAGAGAAGTCCCTCTTCCAAATTGTCATGGAGACTTTCCACAAGAAAAAAAAAGTTCTCTTGTGATTTTCAACTCACTAATAGCAGCCGCCCGGGGAAACCTGCAATTGTGAAGTCCCTCCCATATTCACACAGCCTTCCCACAGCTGTGTGTATGGGCCATGTCAGCTTACGGGGTACCAGTTTAAATGTGAACTATTCCAAAGCAAAAGTTCTCTGCATCTATTTTAAGACCTTCTTCGTCACTGGGAGCAGAAGTCATCTCCTTTTTTCTCTGGGAGCACAGAATCCTCATCACTCTTCTCTTTCACTCTCTCCCTCTATTTGTTCAAAGTTCTCACAGAATTACATAGGGGCCTTTGCTAAGTGAAGAGCCACCTCCCCATAGTTCTTTCATGCATTACAGGGAAAAGAAAGTCTTTCTCCATAGCCTTGGCAAGAGGATTTCAGCCTCAAGATCAAGGAATCTCCTCATCCTTCTCCTCTAGAATTCATACTCTTCATCACTGACTCAGTATATCATATTGTCTCTTTACATTCTGGCATTTTTGGTCCTTTCTCTCTCTCAGGAAGGGTCGGAGCACTGAGAGGGTTAAAATCTCGCCCAGGGCCTGCAGATGGCCGCCTGACCCCGGCGGGCTCCGGGAGCTGCGGCAGGAGCCAGGATTGGCCACGCTGGGGGAAAGGCCAGGATCTCAGCTGCTCAGACACCACGGGAGCAGGGCTGAGGCTGATGGAGTCTCTTCTCCTGCCCAGCACCCACGTGGCCAGGCCAGGGCCGGCTCCGCCGGGCCGCGCAGGCTGGGCCCGGGCTGGCGGCAGGGAGGGGGCTGAGATGTCAGCAATGGCAGCGGCCCGGTCTGTCTCTCTCTGCGCAGCTCCCTGCCCCTTCCCGGGAACCGATGGAGGGAGAGGGGGGCCCGGCCCTGCGGCAGGGCCGCCCGGCCCGACCCCCGGCCCTGTTACGTCTTTCCCGGCCGGAAATCAAGAGAGAGTTTCCCGGGATTTTTTCGTTTTTAACATGGGTGTTTGCAGAAGCGCATAAACCTTCTCACTGGTGTAACAAAGTGTCAATCCTGAAAGCTAATTACTGATCGGTTGTTTTTGTCAGACCTGGAGGAAGCTGCTAAGAGCTTCTCCTGCACTACTTCCAAAAGTGCCCCCCTGGGCAAAACCACCACAATCTCCTTCCCCTGAACTCCAAACCAGTCTGCAACACTTCAAGGTCATGTTATCCTATGATCGCTGGTATTTCTGAATATGTCCTTCTACTCCTAGAATGTCAGAAAATTGTGTGAACCTTTTCTCATTAAGATTTGTCATTGTGAAGCGCTTGATAAGACACTTAGGGTGTCAGACAGTGAGAGAGATTAAGCCAGCACTGTATTTGACATGAGAAGTAGTTCTCAGTCATACCCATGGTGTAGCCACCAGCATCAATATTGAACATTATCTCAAGCCAGTTCTACTCTTCAGTCTGCCTCAGCACTATGAAAAACACCAACTCTTTTTTATATATTATATAGAGGTGAACTCATTATTTATTAAAAAGCAGTGTTCTGCCTGAACATATTACAGCTAAAGCAGTGGTGACAATACCATTTAAAATTTCCAAGAGAAACTTCTGAGAAACTCCTGGTAGCAGGCTAAGTATCCGCAGAAAAGCTTTTCTTCTCTGCTTTTCCACTAATATCTACACTCAATACTGGATGAGGCGCAATAAATTTCCTTACTTCGGGTTCTGGTTAAAATCAGTTTTCCTCTGATTTTCTTACAGAGAAGTCTTATAAAGAAAAGAAATATACAGATTTACCTTTACTGAAAAAAGCAAAATAACTGGGGGGGATGAGGTAGGAGTGAAAGAATACAGACACACAAATAATTACTCATCAGCATAGTTAAATAAATTCATACCATTTCATCTTTCTCCCACTTGTCAGTGTTGCTCTTGTCCTGATTTACTATGTAACCAGGAGGAAGCCAATTGACTGGGGGATCAAAAATCGACACCACCATGCGACTTGGCAGTCCTTTCTTTTTTCCAAGGCGATACAAGTTACAGTTGCTGACCTTTAAGAAGAACATTGATAAACCTTTGGACATACATTTACATAAATAGGCTAAAAGGCAAAAGGAGCAAAAATATGTTACGTGTCAAGCTGATCTCACATTATTATGCATTTTCTCCAACTCTCAAAAGAGAGTTCAGCTCTCGTAACACAGTAGAACCAACTCAAGGGAAAATATAACATCTTCCTCTTTCTTTTTTTCTGAGGCCAAGCATATCAGGTGTGACTGTTTCAGTTAAAGAAATTTAATATATTACATTCTCCTCAAAAAACAAACTGATTGCTACTTTTAAAATAATAGTAAATAGAACCTGTACAAGTGCAATTTATTACCAGTATAAATCATGATCATTCAGACTACATTTGGAATGAAAAATTCTTATTTATAGGTAGATTGACCTAAACCTTGGCAGTAGAAAGTGTAAAAACAGTTCCATATAACACTTATTAAGTCATAATCCAGATGTTATTTTGATAGTCTCTAAAATGATTTTAAGTATTTTAAAGGGAAGGGCAAAAAGCATTCTGAGATACAAATATATTTCCTTTTCCTTTTTAACTATCAACTACTGATCTTTTTTCCTCTTTTTAAATGCCCTTTGCATGTTTTAAGTCTTGAAATTTGAACTTGGGATATTCGATCACTTCTTTTATTTGAACAGTGCAACTTATTTAGCCCTCCTTATTTTCCAAGACTAAACTATACAACCATTTCATTTTCAGAGTGATGCACTTTATTAGAGGTAGATAATCAATGCCTTGGCATTTAGTTGAAATTATCACATTCATTTGGAAGAAAAAACAAAATAAACAAAAGTTTTCATGGTTGATTATTCTAGCAGCAGCAGAACTAGACTCTGCTCCCTACTGTTTACATTTGCTCTAAAATACTTTCACAAGTTTTGTTGCAACAGTTCTGTAAGATTTCTTTGTTGTTTCATTTTTAAGTAAGATGCGAAAAATTTCAAGGGAAGTATCTTCTTGAGAAAACAAAGGGAAGGTCAAGTAAGGATGCAACATAAGGCTCTGTGCTGCTAATTCAATCCTTCATTCAAGCATTGCTGTAAAAAAGCTTCTACTCAATACAGCTTTAGAGGTTCAGTGCACCAAATGTTCTCAACTAACCCAGAATTTTAGTTTCATTCAATCCTGTGATTTCTTAGGTTTGTAAGCAGCTGGTTTAGATTTCAAACTGAACTGCAGAAAACAGTTTCAATCAATCAATCACAGTTATGGCAACATTAAGCCCACAGTCCTGTATTTGTATTCCTAATATGCATGATACTCAATGTATAATGAACAAAGCTGTGGAATTAAATCAACCTGTTCCCATTCAACCTTCCGGCAAAAATTTCATATATATGGCTTGTTACAGCATGCCTTTTACACAGTATGACTGGATTGTCACTACTCACTTTTTTGCTTCTCATGTATGACAGCCGTCCCTCGTGAGCATCAGGGTAAGTGCAAAACAAGTATGTAGTGATGGCATGCTTTAAAAATGAATCACCAAGCATCTCTAGCCGCTCCAGGTTAAATCCATCACTAGCATTTGAAAGAGTCAAAGCTTGAAGAATGAGACCAGGATTAGGACCAAGAGTTTTTGAGGAGTACCCACTGCAAGGGCTCTTTTCAGAATCTGCTCTGTCTTTTGAAAGATTAGTAGCTTTTGAAGCACTGGTGGTCACTGCCATTATGGGGCATCCATCTGAGGTAGATCTGTTAGCATTTCCATCAAGGTATTTATTACTCGGTAGAGTACATTCATTGCTGGGCTTGGGCTGGTTCTCACTGTTGTATAAATTCTGAATGGGATATGAGGTAGTTGGTTGTACAGGTATTTCCTGCCTGCAGTAATTCAGCTGATTTCCTTGGCAAAAGTCTCTGTTAACTAAATCACAATTGCCATTGGCAAGACTTTTATTATAAGAAACACCATTAATTGCTGCAAGTTCTACCGAGACATCAATTTGGAGTTTACTGGGTGACTCATTGAGCAATGTTCTGTAACTCACAGACATTTGGTCATGGTTTTCTGCAGAAGAGGTTCTATTAGCACCTTGATGTGCAGCATTTTCAGGGACTACAATTGTGCTGTGCTTACAGTAATTTTCATTCTCTACTACAGAGGAGTTAGGAAGAGAGATGAAGGACTTGCTGTCAATAGACTTTTTCCATCCAAAGTCCAAGTTAGGATATCTGTAAAGATAAACAGGAGGTTTGTTAACAAAAAATATTAGCAGAAGACAAGAAGACTCTACATGCACATACATGTTCAAAAAGAGCCACAGGCTTCTGAAAAGAACAGTGACGGCAACATGTAACTTCACCTCTCACAATCATTTTTAAACAGTGTTTCACTGAGAAATGCCATGAGTTAAACAAGAGTTACCAGTGTTATAATTCATGCAGTAATAGTTGTTTCCACCTTCTATGTCAGACATCATATTGTAAAATACCTACTGAAAAAATACATACCTGAAATCTGCAGGAAGTGATTTAACCCCTACACCAGCATCAGTGGCTGTTTGAGCTCTTAGCTCCTCTGCTGTCAAAAGGCAGTGCAGGCGGTAAAGTATGCTGGGGAGGCAAACTGCTTTTCTCCACAATGATGCTGGAATAGGATGTATAGCACAGAGCTCAGGAACCAGTATCTGGGAGAGGAGGGGGAAGAAAAGAATTAGGTAGACACCAGATCACTATTAAGAGAGTCCACTTGAATTAGATGCTTCTATTTTACCTGTTTATTCTGCAAACTTTCCCACTTTGCTTTCCTCTTCTCAGCACTGCTTAGTGGAAGTGCTTTTCCCTTCTGATTCAAATGGCGAGGAGTCAAAAGATTAAGTCTAAAAACCATGTGAAAATACTGTGGTGTAAGTACGTAATTAATGAATAGAACTTACTAGCCTAAACTTTCTTAAGTTTCTTAGTATTCAACTTCAATGCACTGTGAAGTGACAGCATTATTACCTTGGAAAAAACAGACTCAATTCATAGTTCTTGTTACACAAATTAAGTATCTCTCAAGGAAAAAAAAAAAAATTACTGATTTTGGAAGACACAAATCTTCAGCTTTATCCCATATTTTAAAGGAAAAAAAAAGGTCCTTAACTGTTGAACTACAAACATCAGACACAAAATATGACTGTTGTTACCTTGAAGATGTGTGGTCCACATCCAGCAGTGGCTGGTTAAGATTGGTAAGGTCAAGATTATACTTTGTTTTATAATATTCAGCAAAAGTTTCATATTCAGGGGAAGGGAATTTACTGAGTGGAGTAAGATCAGTGTATACATCAGCTACGTAGAATCGATGAGGCTGATCGAAATTTCGATATCTAAAAAAAAATCATATTTTGGCATTACAGTAAGGCTTTTGTTAAGTTCTTCATATTCTAACATGGTCAGGAGATTTACAGTTAAACAGTGCACTTAAGATTTTTGGTCAATGAGGGCTCTTTTTGTTGTAGAAATTATTTATCTAAACTCAAATGCTGAAAGAGAAATGTGCTTTAAGACAAAGATTAATAAAGTCAATCTATAACCTGCAAAATTCCCTCTACAAGAAAAACATGTAAATTAAATGAAGGATTTACGTCTTCAATATATAATACAAAATCAAGCTCTGGACAACAGTAACGCTATAAATGATAATTTCTTAATTCAAAACACCTAACAATTAAGTTTGATAATTTGGCTTTTTAGCATCTGATCTCCAATGTGGTATTTTACATCAGTAGAAACTGAGTTCCTCTGCATACAAAGACTGTACTACCTCATGTCTAAACTGGCATTTTAACCAAGTCATCCTCCAAATAAAGTTAAAATACAAAGCCTCAAATACATAGCAAGGTAAATTCACAAGCCTTTCAAGAACAGTGAAGTTCTAGTACTACAGGCAGAATATTAAAATTAAAGCCAGATTGTAACAACATCTTTTTTGTGGCTAACAAGGCTCATTGGAAACCATGGTGATAAACATGCCTGGAAAATAATAGTAATAATAATAAAAAACCAATGAAAACAATATTCAACAATTAGATTTGCATATTAAGTTATTTCACACTTTGACCTGCTGCATCTATCATTTTAAGTTTTTATTGCAATATCTAAATAGAAACTCTAAACAAATAGTATCTCTAAACAAAATTTACAAAATATTAATGAGACTTTTCAGCTTCTTTCAAAAAAAGAAGCTGAGACAGATAAGGCCAAAAACTGACTCATCTGAGACAGATGAGGCCAAAAAACAAAGTTTAAACTTAAATTTATCCTCTCTATGTATTCAGCAAGTACCACTGTTTACAATATACGAGGTATAACACAAGCCAGTTGGTCCACAGGGAATAATTAAGCCTCCACAGAGCCTACCAATTCTGGAGAACCTTTGCATATCCAGTACATAAAATGAATATCACTCAATACAAAGATTCTATTAAATGGTCTTCATCACTTGTAATTTTCCCATCTACCAACATGATAACTCCCTTTTGCAGGTCTTTGGTGTGCATAAGCAGTAACCAAGAGAACAGGACTCCCATGCAATCTTCCAAACTAAAGTGGTTTCAGTAAGCCACTTCTTGACGAAGTTGCAGTGTTTTATCAGAATACTATGTAGGTTTTGTGGTGAGCTCTACTATTCCTTATAAAAATGTAATGAATCTTGGGATGCCTAAACACTTAAATCCTACTAATATAAGATTCACTATTGATTTAAAAAAATCTTTTAGATTATTTGAAATGCTACCACATACTTTCAGACTAACAGCATACAGTTCTTAAAAAGCAGTTCTGCTGCAGATACTAACATGCCCTTATTGCAAGTGTTTGTATAAATACAATAGGTACAGACCTACACCATGTAGAGTACTCACCGTGGAATGATAACTGCATCCTGGTAATCTTCTAACTTGAAAATAAAAGGCATTTCTTTTGTATACTGCGTACTGGGAATGCCTGTACGTGCCTCAGATTTCTCAATGTCTTCCATAAACTTAAAGTCAATGTCCAAAGTGCTGGAGTCATCAACTTAAAAAGCAAAATGCATAACTCAGTTTTCTAGGCTGAACTTTTCTGACAAGTTGTAAATTCAAAAATTTTTGTTCTTACCAACATTTAGAGGTAGAACACAATAGGCTGAATCAGCTTCTGTAGGTTTGAACTCTAGTGCAGGTTTCTCAAGACGAAGAATGTGTGAAAAAATGTACTGGTGAAGTCGTGTTATCAGCTCAAGCATTTGCAGAGACAGAGTAAAACCAGATTTCTTAAGCTCAATGGATATTGTAACCTCTCCAGAGCGAGTATACACAGGAAAGTGAGGAATCTAAACAAGAACAAAATTGAAAGATATCATAAAAGAAAAATCCAAAGTGGGATTCCTTTACAGAGTACTCTCTGTTTAGTGCAGATTCTGAGGTAAAGCTTGACTGACCCTGCAGCAAGTCAGATCAAATAGGAGCAGAATTTTGAACTGTGATGACCCTTCAATTACAGATGAGACTCTGAACATTAAAGAATGACTGATTTGGTTTTTTTAATAGCTCTCCTTGTGTTTTACAGATATTCTCTTTATAAAAGCTAATTAGAAAAGGAAGTATTTTCTATTATGAAGAAAGAAATGTGAAAACCAGCAATATGCCTGAAATGTCTTCTTAAGTGGACAATACAGAAAATACAATTTAAAAAAATCTTCCTCAGCTGAGTCTCACCAACAGAAAATGCCTATTAAAAATTTTCTGGAGCAAGAGACGCCAATTTCAATTAACATGGCCCACTTTTTCTGCTGCTGCTGCATACTAGGAATGCTGAGAGGATTTGTTACCTTAGCTTTTATATAGATAAGGTAGTGCAGTGCAGGCCACCTCTGTAGCTGGTATGTCTACTCCTATCATACCTCATACAAAAAAGGAGGGATATCTTGAATTTGCCAATGCAAAATACTAAATTTCAAAACCAAAAGTTCAGCAAAAATAGATTGTTCCATCCCAAAAGACAGAAAAAGAAGTGGTGACTTGATTGGATGGAATAGCGTTGCTTATTTTCTGGAGGTTTCTTGATTGGATGGATAGTGTTGTTTATTTTCTGGACGTTACTTGATACAAGCATAATTTATGGTCATTTCCAACTCTTCACTCTGTCGAGCGGGGAGAAGTAGAAATAACAGGTTGCAAGGCATGCAGAATAAGGAAAGGAAATAGATTCCTTCCTTACCTGAGGTATAGGTTTGGCTGTCAATATGCCAAAACATCTTGTTGTATCCTCAGGAGGATATAGCTTTCGTCTCCTGAAGTTGAGCTCATCAGGTAGAGGAGTCGTTAACACCATTCCTATTACATACAAGTAACAGGGCTGATCAGGTTTGGGATAACTATCCCTCAAACACTCTGGAATCTGAAAAAAATTTTAAAAAATCAAAAATTTTATCAATTAACATGATAAAAATCAGCAAAGTTCACCTAGTTATTATTCTTTGAATAAGTCCTCTTCGGTTTATTTGCAAACACATTGCTAAAAATAAGGAACAAAAAAATTATTCTGGGCTCAAGCAGTGTTTTCTTTTTTAAGCAAAAGTGTTTGGCCAGCAGCCTGGCATAGCAGCCATGAGATTTCCTTTGTCCTCAGTAGGTGAGCTGGGGGACAGAGGGTGACTTTTCATAAGAAGACTTAACAAAAATTCTAAAGGAGACTTACTAACAACCTGTCCTATTGTTCCCCATAAAGCTCCTATAACTTTTCTAGTAGAAACTGGAGCTCAAACATCTGCCCTCAAAGTTGAAGATGCCTCTTCACATGGAGTATCCCCTCAAATAAAGGTATATTGGTGGTGGGTGCTTTTGGACACACCCAGCCTCAAAAGATGGCTAAGGTAAGGTGCTGGTTGCTGGGGAAGGAGAAAGCGACTGAAACTCTAATACTTTTGGGACACTTCCCTACAAATTTATTAGGACTGGACCTCCTGAAGAGAAAGTCGTGGACTGACCAAGAAGGTAAAATACGGGCGTTTGGGAAAGAAACTCACCATCTATGCCTATTAGGTGCTGCTCCACCTCTTCCTTCCCACCTTGTAACTAACGTCAAGCCTTACCCCTTACCTTTGGGAGCAAGTACAGATCGCCCCAGTTACTGACTACCTGAAAACAAAGGGATATTGATTCCAGCACATTCTCCCTGTAACTGAGTGCTGTATTACCATCCATACTGCCTCATCCTCCATTGAGGAGGCATGAGCCAAGGTGAAAGAAATAAGTGATCAAGCTGGAGAACTATTTCAATCTATGCAAACACGAGACTGGTTTGATGGATCAGAACCTAGACCATGGGTTACTACCCTCCTAAAGTCTTTAGCACTTACAGGATGGGGAAAGTGGTTAGCACAAATTAAGAGTTGCAACTGTCACTGGATTTGTGTTTTTAATTGTTGGCACTAGCCTGGTTACGTGCATGATAACACGCTTATTCATCTCGCTTTCCCTCTCTGTTCACTGTACTTGTATCACCACCATGGGAGAAGAAGATTACATCCATGTTCCTCGAGGCACTGGAGAACCACGGGGTGGAATGTCATGAACGAGTAAAAAGTAAGGAATGTTTCTCCACTGCTTCTTTGAAGATTAAGGTTCGAAAAATCGAGTTTTAAACTGCCTCTAACAAAAGCCTTAGAAAACTGCTTTGTTTTAGAAAATGAAGCATCCTGTTAGAAAATTATTAAAATAGCTTGTAGTTGATACATCAAGCAAACAAGTAGCAGACTTTTCCTACATCATGCCAGCCAGCCAATGAACTACAGGAGGTGGCCGGGTTGTTGCCACTCTCAAAACCCTCTATAAGCAAGTGCCCAACGTGCCACAGGTTTTGCCAAAGCCACATAGTGCTGGAATCTTTGCTGTCTCTGCTGTCCTACACTGTTCTGTGAGGCTGCTTGTGCCCCCTACCCGCCATACTGGTCCCGCTGCTGTGGCTCTGCTCCCTCACTGGCAAGCCTGACTGCTCTGGGAGGGACTTCACCAGACAGAAGTTCACACTACAATCGCATGCTGTAAGCCAGCGCGGGACCCATGGTAGTGGCAGCCCCTTTCCTGTGCTTCTCGTAATTATTCTGGGCATTTTCCTACTTTCCTATTTTCTCTCTTTCCTTCCTCTTTTATAAAATATAAAGTTGTATTATTGCCTTGGATCACACCATTTAAACTTGTTTGTGTTTTAATCTTGCTTTTGGGTATGCTTAGAACCTTCCTTTCTGCAGTAGTGGATGGAGGCAAAACATGCCTCCCCTCACTTTAAGCAGACCGAAACAAGGTTTGATGCAGATGTCTTCATTTAACCAGCAACACTAGAGCACATTTTATGTCCAAGACCTTTGGAATTTAACAGCAGAATAGGAACAAAAAAAGGTAAAAAGGAAAATGTGCATACTCAGAAAAAAACAAAAGCTTGACTGAACTGACAGCTCCATTAACACATATTCTTTGTCCAGCAGAATTGTTTGAAAGTATCAAAAACGTTTTGATACACTTGGGACAAACACATAAACAAAATTCAATACACTGCCCCTGTGCCCAGGCACTACACTGTATGAGGTTTCTCCTTACAATTCTAGCTTGCAGATGTGAATACTCACAACAGCCACAAGCACTTTTAATTCTTGCTGCTCATATTTGTCACAGACGTTAAGAAACCATGCTTTATATTTGGTAGAAGTTCATTACTTTGCAGGTCTCAAAATGATCCTCCTGTTTATCTAAAACTAAATTGCAATACATGTAGTCTTGGATTTTAAAGTTACAATGCAGTAAAACTATGGCCTTGGCTTAATGGAAAATTACTCATAAATTTAATAACTACATTAAACCCAAGAGGATCTTGCAGACCTTAAACATTTGCCAAAGCTTCTTTCCCAGATGTGAGAAGCTGGGACAAAGGCAAGGGAAAGTATGCTTAGATTCCCTATTAAAAAAGAAATAACTGAGAAAGAATGATGCATCATTTGACAAATCAGCTCCTCTGAATGAGATACCATATCCTTGCATTTTATGAATCACCCCTATTCCAACAATCACTAGTGAGGTAAGAGGACAGAGAAAAGCACCGGTAACAAGAAATATTGTGCCAAAATTCAAACTGTGCATCTTTGTGAAATGCAAAGATTATCAGACTCTATATGAGTTACCTGTCCTATTCAAAGGACCTTAGATAGAGCCTGTAACAACTGCAGAAGAAAAAGGAAGGTTCCAGAGTAGTTGCAAAAGACAAAGCTTCTTTTCTCCATTTTCTCTTAAAGTATTTCCAATTCCCCCACAAATACCTTTTAAGAAGTCCAATTTTACAAGCTGGTGTGGTTGAAGCCTGTTTTAACAGACTGTGAATATATTACTTAACACAGAGCTGTATTTTCTTGTGTGACCCTTTCAACAGATCAAGTATAATATTAAAGTATAATATTTAGAACTACATTAAAAGTAGAAAGAAACTGAAAGTACACTTATTTGATATTCCAAGATTTAAACCAGAAATTATGAAATTCTGTGTTCAACCAGTACACTTGCCAAACTAAACCAAGCATCCAAAAAAACCCTAAACATATTCCTGTATTTAGTCCGGGGCATATCTTTAGTGCTCAATTATTTGTCCTGAAAGCCAGTAATAAGGTAAGTATTTTACAGATTATTAATGCAGGACTATTTTCCTCACAGTTATTTTTATACTAGGCAAATAAGTATTTTCCAACAAGCCCTAAAGAAAGTGAATGTTCTTGGAGCTTACAGGCATGCTTCCAAAGCATGTGGTACCATAAACTCAGGTAGCACTGCAGGCTTCCACACAATTAGAACAGTAACGTTTTTCCACTGTAAATACAAGACCTCTAAAAATTTCTTATCAGCTAAGATTAAGAGTTGGCAATTCTGTTTTAATAGTACATAAAGCATTAGATCAAAGATCTGGACAGCAGTAAGTGATACTAACAGCTTTAGGATAGCACTGTCTTCGTTTTGTAGAGCCTGGCCTTCCTGGAACACTGGTTTCTTCTTCATCATGTAAATCAAGTTCCTCCTCATATTTAACCGTTTCTTTACCAACTGGCATCAAATGATCATCCAGTTCACCTGAATATTACAAAAGAGTACAAAAAAATAGCATTATGAACAATCAAATCTTGGTTCCTTCAGATACTACACAGTAGTGAGATTGCTTGTGAAAACACCTCACATGTAAGGTTTTAAAATACATGGACTACTGCAAGGCTCCAAAAGTGCAACTTTGGGGAAAGAGTGATAAAGACTACATTTTGGACAAAAATGCTTATTTCTAGTAAAAAACTTCTTCTATTTAATTAAAAAAATGAATTCTATAAGAAAAATATCGAAGAATTCTTTTTGCCCATAAAAAGCGATCTTTGACTGAAACACTTATATTAAAATCACTCACACAGAGTTATACAAAGGAAGAGGGAAAATTTATATTTCTCTATCTTTCTAAAAAAGCAAATTACTGCTGTTGAATTTGCACTTCCAACACTGGGTTGAGCCACCATCAGGGTGCCATTCTTGGATACATTTGTTGGTATGAATTCATGTTCAAAAGGCTTAACCCAGAAAAAAAAATACAAACCCCAGACCTACAATTCTTTTTTGCTTAAAAAACCATAAATACTTCTGTACTTCATCAAAAAACCACTAATACTGATTTCTCTTTAAAATGTTCCACAATGAAGAACATGCTCCATTATACTTACTAGAAAAAAGAGCTTAAGTAGTCCTGCAATGTCCTATTTTTGAACCATGACTTAGAATACAGTAGAGAAAGCAATAAATTTAGGGTTGTGTATTTTATATTTTGTCACAATTCACTTTAAAAACCACGTTCTTCTAGCTGTAGGATGAAGTCCCTGACATATAATCAGTATCTTCTACAGAACAAGGCTCTTTTCCCCTATTCAGTATATTCAGTGCCAAAATCTTTGTCTCTTGTACTAACGTTGCTTTTGCTGTTTAATACAAAATTAGTTAAATAACCAGATTTCCCAAGAAAATTTAACTTCAGTTTACAAGGTGTAAGCTAAATTACTAAGTACATGACCGCATCAAGTGAAAGAAAGCTGCAAGAGATAGCTACAGCGGAAGGGCATGTACATATATAACATCCATACCATATGCAATTTCTATACTATAAACTATAAAATATACTACTATAAAATATAAACTATAAAATATACTTTAACAAAGTATAAAATTAACAAAGAGGTTGTTTTACCAGTTCTTACCAATTTTGTGCAGTTTTTCACAGCAAATAAGAGCGACAACTCTCTCAGCCAGTCTTGCACAACTCATTGGAGGGCCCTAAAAACATTTAAATACTTTGTAAAAACTTTGGTTTACTAGCAAGTTACATATATATGTTTAGTTTAACACAAACATTTGAGGCAAGCAAAATTTTTGTAAAAAACACATTGATGGCAGTTTTGTGAAGATATTCAGGCTTGTTTTTCCATGGAAACCAAAATTACAAGAACTCAACTATACTATTGATCAAAACCAATAAAGGACAAGTGCATGAAACAACAATGTACAGGGGAGAATATCTAAATATCTTTGCCTTTGGCATAAACAGTAACTGATTGAAAATGAATAACAAAAACAGATAGTGATCTAAAATCAGTTAGAGAGTACAATACAGAAGAAATTAGTTTTCATTACCAACAGTGAAACTAAATCTAGAAATGGCACAGACCAATTCTCAGCCCAACATATTAATATATTTCCACACTTTTCCGTCCCCAAATACCTACAACAATTGAAGCTCGAAGAGGTGAGTTGATTGGCAGGTAGAGAGTAGAGTAAAACGTATGGTCAGGTAGTTCCCGGGTCTTACACTTGGGAGCCAGGTGTGTAAATGGATCACTTGGTAATCTAGCACAGTACCTAAGTTGACAAAACATTTTACACATTTCCAAAACCTGCAAATTGCAACCTAAACACATTTCAGTGGAATCTTACTTTATTGGTGTGAATGCTAGAGAAGATGGTTTCAGGCACACTGAACACTGTAAAGGTACACTACTGACTCATATTCAACTAACTTCTGAGCAGAAGACCTCCAAGTCCTTTATTACAAACCTGGTCTCCAGAAAGGTTACTCCAGCTTGTAATGATGCACAAGGCTATTTCCTGCCAGGTCCCAGGGTTCCCATTATGTCTCCTGAGTTTACTGTTGTCTTATTCCTTCTGTTTATCATGGATTTTCCCTCCTTCCTCTCCTCCCTTGTACTGATCTCCATCTCTCCCAACTTGGTATTAAATGCAAACATCCTGATGTTAAACTGTGTTCGACCTCCTAACAGTCCAGAAGTAATGCCACATATAACCAGCTGCCAGACAGCCTTTGAACCATTTACCATCTGCCATTAATCCTTCAAAGCTGACTCCTTTGAGAGGCTTTATTTACCAGGCAGTCCATCAAAATGGTCTGCATCTCAAGAATTTAGCTACTAAGGTAGTACTTTGGCAATTGCATCACAAGCTTTACTTAAGTAAATGACATTCACTGCTTTTCATAAAGTCAACCACTTCATGACACTGGAGATAAAAAGCCCTCAGTAAAACTTGGTTGGTTTCTGAAAACCCCCTTTTCTTCATGGGCCTAAAAACTGTTGCCATGAGGGCTTGGTCCATTAGCATTCCATATGACTATAGTTAAATTGACTGGTCCACAGCTCCCTGGATCTTCTTCCTTGTCTTTTTTGTTTTCCTATCACTGAGAACCTCCTCAAATTACCATCACCTTAAAGAGTTGATATTTGAGTAGCTCCCACCCTGTCTTGTGGACTTAAATTACCGTGGTTTTGTTTGTAAAGATGTCAACAGACTGCTATTACAAATATGAGTATTAGAACTGGAAGATTTAACTACAGTTTTAACAGCTTGTTTATTTATTTATTTTTAAAACTACCTTGACAAGAGCAAAAATGCAAATTTACTACCCATTTTGAAGCTGAATGTTTTCAGAGAAGCTTTTAATTAAACAGGAATCAACATAACATATATTATCAGAGCTACAACCTCTGGTAGGATAAAGGTAAAGAAAGCAAATAATCCCTTCAAACATCTATGACCACTTTCTTTAGGAGAGAAGATTTTGTCAAGATGCCCAAGAGGAAATGTGTAAAATGCCCCAGCCCATGCACCCGTGTTGCCCATGCATCTTAGTTGCATGACTAAGAAACCTTTTATTCAACGACATGAAGTAAGAATTGAATATACCTCTTACCTATTTATGTGTCCAATAGCAGTGTTAATAGTAACCCTTGGACTGTTCTCATCTGGCCTCAATACATAGGGTGGAAAGACATCATCATCATCAACAATGGGTTCAGTTTCAGTTTCATTGGCATCAACAGATTTTGAGCATTTGTTTCGGAGGATCTTAACATTTCAAGAACAGAACATAATGAGAGATTTTTCCCTGAAAAACTATGATACACTTAAAAAACACAAGCCCATTCCTTTGACCTCATACCTTCTCAATTGCTTTGTATGTCTTAAGATCTTCTTCAAAACTTTTGATTTTGTCTGTATCTGCTAACATAATGTAATTAGAAATTGGTGCTCTAGCTCTTCCCTTTGACTGCACGTAGGAACGGTACTCTGTGGGCAAATCAAAACGCACCACCAAGTTGCATTTTGGTATGTCAACACCCTCTTCTACAATACTAGTAGCAATAAGTAGGTTGGTCTCATGCGCTCGAAATTTTCTAAGAACCTGCAAAAATAATGAAGACAGATTTGACGTATTAGTCCAAGATCTGTTTCCATCATGAGATACATCAAAAGGCACTAAAACCAAGATGAGTGGCTCTAACACCCCCAAAACATGTCCAGACATGAAAATACAAAACTATTACAAAGAATCATTCCAGAAACATAACAAGACTATTTATCAGAACCAGCAGATTTCTAAGAATACAATCAGGTATGTGGAATCACATGTGTCTAAGAAGCTACTATAACCCCTAGCAGTGGAAAGGGTCCCCCCTATTTACTTACAAGTTTTCAGTTGTGGTATTAAAGAAAAAACAAATGCTGCTTTCAGGATGTCATCTTTTCCCAAACATTCCTGAGGCTGAAGCATCCTCAGGGGGTAGAGCACATTCTAGAGCTGGCACTTCTGATATTTATACTATATATGAAACAATACTAAGGAAAAATGTGGTGTCTGGAGCACAACCAAGCCAGGATGAGCTTTAAATGATGTAAAATCAGAGTGTTTTTTTTTAACATTTATAACATTTAATGATTAACCAAATTCACATTTAGAAAAGATAAATACTAAAATCAGCTTAACTACTGAAAATGTCAGTAAGCCTGACATTCTTTACATTCTTAACATATTATTATATTACCACTAACACAATGCAGAAAAATTACATAATGATCTGACTAGATAAAAATATTTTACATGAAGTTTTAATTTCTATTTGTTTAATGTGACATAGCAATGTCTCCAAACATGCTTTTATTGTTTTACAAACATCTGTACCTACAGTAAATATGCATATTTGTTTAAACAGAGCTATAAACTTCCAGTGACTGTGCTCCAGATTCTGCCTGTTGATTTATTTTGTTTTCAAAGACACACACACACACAAAAAGGGTACTGCCAGTTTAAATCTTTTTTCTTGAAGTTACCTCTTCCTGTTTTCTAAATTCTACTTCCATCTGCTTGTTACGAGGCTGGTTCTTGCCAATGCCATGTCCAGTTATAAAATTGCTACTGATGTAAGCCAGTTCTGGATCTTGCTTGCCAGCTTCTTTTATCAACCTAAAAACATTACACATGTTTTTAGCAGTTACACAACCTACAAAATGGAGGAAAATCTATTATTTGTAAGACCTGTATTAAAAGGAAAAGTGGAAGCATGACAATTAAGTCATGTTAACACATAAATTGACTGCAGTCTTCTCGAAAACTTCTGTAAGGTTACCACAAGCCAGACTGCATACAGAAACACAAGGAGTGCTCACGCATCACACACATTTCAGACCTCATGGTAAAACTAGATAGTTTTTAACCAATCTATTACTCTAAGGCTCCCTATTGTTAATGCACTCTACTCGAAATTACTTTGTTACTCTTTTTCTGTAAGCTCTATCTGATTTTAGAAAAAAGACCTGTAACTGCTTCCTCAACAGAAGTGTTTCTTCAGTGTAAAATGTTAACTTCTAGGTTAAAATATAAGATTGTAATTCTACTTAATATTAGAATATACATTCTGTTCAAGTATACTGGTGACAAAATGTTGACCTGTTTTTCTCAAGAGTGATGCTCAGCTTACACAGTGAGATGTTCACTACTTGTGAAATTAACCCAAATAGAGGATGTAATATAATTCTTTAAAAGGAATAAGCGACAGGGATGTGAGAAGCATTCATGCTCTCACTTTATTTCCACTCAGTTTATTCTTTATGTTACAGAAGCAGAAAAGGATGGCTTCTGCAGTGTTCTGATTTCACAGATAAGGTAGAAGATTGCTCACCTAAATAATGGACTAAATCTAAGAATGAGGGATTTATGGATTTAAAACCACAATCACAGTGTGCAATCAAAGTAAGTATGCTGAAACATCATTAGTTGATCAGTTTTCAGGATGAACAGAATTTGGAATTACTCAACTGCAACAGGCTTTTGAGCAGGAGAGCCAATAAAAAACCAACGGATCATATACAACAAATAATCCCTTGCCTGTGTCACTATAGCCATCCCAGGACCACACTGCTCCAAGAATATCCATCATGTCCATTACCAGGTGCTCCCCACAGCCAAAGAACAGCCTGCCTCTCTACACCTCCAGCAGTAAGTCGAACCTTTCCCCAAAATATCTCTAGCACTTCTGCCTCCCATAGAAGTAGATGGATGCTGTGCCACTCCCCAGCTACAAGCCTACCATCTGCCCAGCAAGCTGCTGCCAAACCAGAGGGAAAATGGTGAAGTTCTCCCTGCTCTTTCTACCCTTGGAAAACTACTGAAGTCTTGCCCCCTTTCCTAGTCCCCATTTTAAACAAAATTTATGAGAAGATAAAACACCTGGAAGGCTTTCCTCCTTTGCAATCTGTTAAAACTGGAATGAACAGGGAGATAGGCAAGAGGACAGAAAAGAGGCATACAGCTTGCCATCCTTAGGGAAATAGACTAGAAGGATCCTTCTGTGCTAAAGTGCGTATGTGGGTTGTTAGCTCAAGGTCAAATGGAGTTAGTTACATTTCTGTATGCAGTCTAGGCTCTTGGGACAGACACTCTAAGAAAGTATGGGTTAATAACTGGACAGAAATATTTTTTTTTTTATTTCTTTTTAGACATGGCATTTCTGTGAGGTCATACAAATTGAGTACCTACTAAACATCTCAAACATTCTTACTATAGTTCACTTGTATAGGAATGGACAATTAAAAGCATCTGAATAAACACTTCATTGCAAATCTTTGCCAAGTTCCTGAGAAACATATAGGACTTCAACCTTGTGACTAAAAAATAACTATTTGTGGTAGGTAACAGGTGGTGTTTTTCAAATAGATACAAGAACTTCTGCTTTCAAACCCTTCTCTTAAGGGAGCTGACCGGCACTGCAATGCAAATAGAAGAAAACTGGGCTTTAGAAAATGTCTTCTTTTCTGAAAAGGAGTTTATAGGCACCAGAATTGAACTGTACACCAAATTAAACAGTGAGCAAGCCACTCCACCAACTGTGTGTAATAATAATTACAGACAGAAAGTACAGTTTATGCCATGAATTTCGCCCTTCTTCAGTCATCCTAGATTTCATTAAATGGTATTCTAACTACTACCATAATAACTATGTTTTAAGAAAAATTATACTTCTGTTTTAAATCAGTTCCATCTAATGATCCATACTGGATTACTGGAAGTAGCTGTGATACACTAATTCAAACACTCATGACTTTCTCATTCAGTCTTTCCCCTATATATAGCCTAAGTACAGCTATCATCAGCAGAGGCCCTTGAATTAAATGCATTTTGCTGAAGAGGGCCTAAAGTGAGCTTTTCTACCAAAGGCATCCAGTCTTAATTCCAACAGCTCAAGTCTGATAGTCAATACAATATCAGGTGTTCTGAAATCAGGTGCTACATGAGGTAAAGGAGCATTTTGAGAGTCTGGAAGCTAGGTTTCAGAAGGGGATAAAAAGTTACATATAGTTTTATATTTTGCCACCAATAACCTCTACTCAAGGTGCCTAAAGCTCAAAGAGGGCAGAATTTGATCACCTATTTCATCTAGATTCTGTATTCTGTCAGGTTCAACAGCAGTTAGGATATTGTGTAGCGTATAAATCACAGAATATGAGAATGCACAGTGGAAAACCAGTATGATTTAAATCACATTCAGAACAGAACAGAGAAGAAAAAAGTTTTCAGAATTCTGTTGATTCCCTGTAGGGTAATGAAATACTCATTTCAGCTCAGCAAAAGACTCTATTAATGTTATTTCTTCAGGACTTATTAACAGAATATGTTCATTTTGCTGAACAGCTTTGTTTGCCTCATACTGCAAATTTATGTGAACATCTTTAAAATGCAGAAAAAAGAAAAGACAAAAGTTGACGAAAAACACATAAAGTCTGCAGCTCAAAAGATGCACTTATAAACTCAAGCAAAAATGTACCAACAGAGGGGTCAGATTTAGAGGTATCCAGAATGCAATGAACACCTGGTACAGGACATTTGGTAAACTATCAGAGAAATCTATCAAAAACCAAAACCAGGATAGGTGAATCAATCATATCATTCACAGTTTGTGGCAAACAGTTTTTAACAATTCAGTGTTATACATAACTAACATGTATCACATTCAAGAACTACAATATTGCCAGTTGGCAAATACTCCCACATTCATACTTTTCTTGGTGGAGACTTTAAGAAAGCATTTAAGTGTTTGACTAAATAGGTGCTTTATAAACATCAACTGTGAAAGCAGTACTGGTAAATCTTGAGAGATATTTGTGGAATAGTAAATTTGATTTTTTCTAGACTTGGATTATATAATATTGTCATTTAGTAGGGTAGTGGGGAGATTTCCAGAAGTATTTAACTCAGTAGGCTAGAGAAGTTTCCAACATCCATTGAAAATATAAATCTAAAGACCAATTACAACAAATCAGTATATGCTTATTTTACAGGTTTAGTGCGGTATTTCACATTTTGCCTTCCCAAGGAATCAAATTAAAAACTCAGGTCCAAAACGAGTCCTTGAGTACAACTTTCAAAGATATATGCTCTTCTCAGATGCTTTAGAAATTCTGTATGATCTCCTAAATCAACTTTATAAATGGAGTTCTGAAAATACACGGCAATCCCTACATATTCACGATATTAACATCCTGGCAGCTGAGTCTGCCTGTTTTCTTCAGAATATTTTTTTTTTTAAATAAAAAGCTTTACCTATTTAGAACAACTGCTGTGTATCTTCTTTCCACAAAAATAATTCCACATAAAATATTAGTAAAGGGAGATGGGAAATTAGTCTCTGGCTTCTCTTTCTCCTCAATTTCTTCATCCTCATCATCATCTTCAGAATCACTCCAAGATACGTAATTATCCTGATTCCTATTGTTATACCATTCAACACTTTCAAACTGCTGCCGTTCATATGGTTTGTATTTGCGCAAGATTTCAAGCAGCTTTATTACTTTTGGGGTCACAAATTTCAGGTCAAGTGAGGCAGGCGAGAAGTGCTCTTCACAGAGTGCATGTATTTTCCTTAGGAAAGTGTCTGTAAACAATAAAAATTTCCTGTGCAGCTCCTCTTGTTCATGTTTGATATACTTCTGCAGCTCTCTCACCATCATCCCAGCTACCTTATCTGCACACCACGGTCCCAGAACAACCAACACAGCTCGACAGTCTGACAATATCTACAACAAATGAATTCAAGTATCAGTTCAAAGAGTACATTCATGAACTATTCATTTAAGACTAGGGGCTTTTTTCTCTTACAGCACAGACTTTGTAAGGATTATGACAATTTTTCTACTTAAAATGCAGTAGTCTGCTTTTCTTATTTAGATGACCTTGGGAAATTTGGTGTTTCTAATGGAGCAAGTTCCCCCTCCCCCCTTAAATTACTACCAATCAACTTCAAACTGTACATTTCTGCATCTCCAAAAAAATCCCATACTTAATCAAAATTTTGCCACTTTGTAGAACTGCAATTTTAAGTTAAATTAAAAAGAAGAATACTTTTAATTTTAATTAAATTTTAAATTAAAAAGAAGAATACTTTTTGAAGCAGCTATATAAACAAAGCAAAAATTCTTTTCTTTATTATATAACATAGAACTAGTAGAGTAAACACTTTACTGGGCATTTTTATTTTATTTACTACTAATAGCTGACAGGGTTTCAGAAGTATATGACCAGAAAGTTGCATGGTGGCCTTAAGGTAGCCTTAGGAAGTCTATCCTTTCAAAGGAAAAACAGAACACT
The DNA here is from genome assembly GCA_013398275.1 of Promerops cafer. Classification (NCBI taxonomy): domain Eukaryota; kingdom Metazoa; phylum Chordata; class Aves; order Passeriformes; family Nectariniidae; genus Promerops; species Promerops cafer. The sequence goes on from VZSE01012040.1 coordinate 1,112,941, forward strand.
GGTTTGTACATGTGGGTGGGATAGTAAAAAGAGAATTATATCCTATTCACAGAAAACAGAATAGGCATTAGAGTACCATCATAATCTTATCTGATGAGAAGTTGTTTCCTCCAGAAGAGTGAACTTGTCAGACAATAAACTAGGAATTCAGAAATGGGGTACACTGATAACACTATTAAAAGGACTTATCATTTGGATGCCCTATATTGTACCAGCAGAACTACCACTGAACAGTAACAGCCAGGACACTGGTTTTCAGCTGCTGCTTATTTTGTCTTCCTTCTTCCCTTCTGTGAGGAAATAAAGAGCAGGTTATCATCCTCTTGATGCTATCCTATCCTCTGTGGAGTTTATTACTTCTAAGACTTAAGGGCAAAACTATCTAGACTAATTTTGACTGCATACAGAGGCTTGATACTCTACATTGCCAAGACATAAAGCACCTCAGTCTGAAACGCCTTTCTTTTCTTAATATGAGTGCCTCCATCTTCTTGGAGAGTTACTGGTTTAAAACAAGCACAAAGGGTTACAAGCTTAAGATGCATAGCAGTTAATCCACTCTTCTGGACTCTGCAAGTCATGAAGATCACCTCCAGCCAGCATTCCTTATGTATTTTAGCTTATTATGGTCTAAGTTTAGCACAAAAGTAACCAGGATTTCCAATTCCCATGCACTGTGATAGGCTGCCTTATGTAGCATCTCTCCCTCTGGCACAAATAATATTTTATAGGCAATGTCAGAGTCCTCAGTTTCTAAGAATGCTAAAGGAAACCAGAATATTTTGGGCTGAAGAAAGAATTACGTTCTCCAAATTTCTTGTGGACTATTACAGGAATAATCACAGTAGTGACTCCCTACTGACTTCTTGTTCAAAGACTTACATCCCTACACAGTTTAGTCCCTGCTAAACACTCCACACATTCTGGACCATCCTCTGCCACAAGTCAGGACAACACAGGGGCAAACACAGAGAAAGTCAGGCGCAAGCCTGAGACTCAAATTCCGTTCCAGCAAGGTGTGGCACTAGTCCAATACTGTTCTAAGATAAACTACAGGTACTGTATATCTCTGGCTGGGATTTTTGCCTAAATTCTTCTTTTACCAACTTTTAATACAACAGGGTACAGTCCCAATTCTTCCTGAAGCATTATTTCCTCTTCTGTACTGAATTATTCAAAGGTCATAGGAGATTGTGAAAATGTCAAATTCATGACTTCAGAGACCTACAACATCAGGGCGCAGAATTATTTTAGTGCTTTAAGCAAATCCGAATCTCAAACTAAATGAAATTCTAATCAATGCCTGACATTGAAGCCTCACTCGTTTATCAAAACAACTGCATGTCAATAAACACAAAAATCAGAATTCTTTCTGCTTCAGATAATCAAGGATGGCTAGCTAAGGAGGTTTCAGTTATGTAACATACATGGCAAAGAAAAACAGTAGTAAGATTTCTATTCCCCAGGTTTCTCACATTTCTTGATATCCTTACCTGCTTAGAAATTAAGGTAGAATCTCTTTCTTTTGAATGTACAGATATGTTGCAGTCATTTAGAAAAGCAAGTGCTTCATCCAATTCCTTTAATAATCTTCCATACAACCCACTTTTGTCAGTATACGGTCCACAGTCTACAACAATCTCACATGGCTGAGAAGTATATCTTAATGAGGGCAAAGATCAAGTTAAACACAGCTTCTGTAAGCCAGAGCTATTTCAGCTCTTAAGGTTATACAGCAAACACAACAGCAACATGATGTATATTCAAGAACATTTCTTTCCCCACCATGAATCAGTAATTATTAAAAGTTATACAGGTAAACACTTCAGAAAAACCTCTACCACCCAAAACACTGAACTACTTCATTCTAGATACTGTTCTAATACATTCCTAAAAAGAAGGCTAATATTGCTATCCTTATTTCAAATACTGGAAACTTTAAGCAAATTCTAATCACTTCACCAACACCTTCACTTGTTTTTTGATAGTGCACTCTCTGGCTGTACAAAAGAAAACCAATCTACATAATGTAAATTTATGTCTCTATATACATTTACACAAGAAAGATAATTACTATTCTTGAATGGCAGCAAGAAATTCTTAAAAGAAAATGGTTCAGACTAGTTTAAAAAAATGCATTTAAAACATTGACATATGGACGAAACACTTGTTCCATAACATGAAAAAACTACCTTTAACTTTGTCTGAAACTCAACAATACAGGTGGTAGAAGAAAACATGCTACATAGCAAATATTTCACCCTAATTTCCCCTACAACAAGTCATTGCACTATCACCACCTTTAGTTTAAACAACATTCACAGGATTCTAGATTCTGTAACTCACTTGCTGCTCTGTCATTTTACTATTTACTACCTCCTCTCATCTCCCTCTGTTTTGCATTAGCCTTAAAACCCAGGCTATGCATTTGAGGGGGGGAAAAAAAAAGGCAACTTCTCTGGCATTAAGAGCACAAGGTACTGTGGATGATGCCACATTTTCCTAAATAGTGACATTATGGCATACACTGGACATGAAATAGTTACAGTCCACAAGAAATAGTGCATTTTAAAAATTCAGAAATATTTTGTGAAATGACAGTTTTTCAGCTTTTTTTTTTTTGGTTGTTTAGGCTTGGGTTTTTTTGTTTGAGGATCTGTTTTGTTGTATTTTTTTTGTTTTGTTTTTTAACTACAGAAAATCTCTCTGTACCAAGACCAATCAGCCTATACTCAAAAGCCATTTAACATTCCTCTCCAACCTAAATGGAACAGCAGAATAATATATACACAAACTTTTCTAAATTTTAGAAGATGAAATATTGCTACTGGTTTATTCCTCTATCCGAAATGAAAATGCAAGCATCAATTCACCAACAATCATTATAAAACACACCTGTCCAAGACCACCAAATCAGTTGCAGTTTCAGCATTGCTCTTCAAAATTTCCTCCAGTTTCTGGATCTTCTCCTCTAACTCAGCAGGATCACACTTCCCATTTAAAATGGAAGCTGTTAACCCCAAAATTCGAGGACATGATGGATAATCCTCACAGATCTGTGAAATAAAATAAAATAAAATAATTTATGAAAGGTATCCTGTTAATGTACCTGCAAACTTATGATACTTAGGCTGGCAACTTTTATTTCAATAGCAGGTGTTGCAAAAGGAACCAAACATTAAATTAATATTTTCTATTCTACTGACTGGAAGTTAAACAGCTATCACATTTAAAGGTAAATATTTACAACATGGAAAAATAGAAACAGTTAGCATTAAACAGAATATTCTTGTCACACTTACAATATATAACATAATACTTCCACATCATATAAAAAGGCACATGCACTTGAAAAGAGATTTGAAAAGATATTTATTATGCAGGTATCACTCACTTAAAAGCCAAAAACAACATGGAGTCAATAATATTCTGGAAAGATCCCCAGAAACACCTTTAGAGATCAGCATTTTTAAAAATAATAAACACTGATTAGCATATCCCATTCCCTAACTCAAATATTTTGACGAATTTTAAAAATTCCCCTAATTCAATAAATTTAGCTTCTCTCTTAAAGACAGATTTTTCTTTAATCCCTACTGTAAAATACAGTAAATACATTATTCTTCTACCACATAGTATCACTTTAGTCTTAAGTCAATACAGTAATTTCACAGTCCCAGGAACATGCTAATATTGGTTCCACTAATATTTTTTTGGTAGCAAAAGTTGCCTTAAATGGTTTCAAATTCTCCAGCCCTCCCACTGACTTTTCTTCCTCAATCAAATATATTAAACATTCATGCAATAAATGCACCTTCATAATCTCACGGTATGGATGATCCTGGATTGCAAGATGGCACTCATCAAACACCAGAAGATTAATATTTGACAGGGATAAATACTCATTTCTCAAAACAGTCAAAGCAACATGACATGTCATGACCAGAACCTAGATTGAAAGGAAAAAAACTGTCAGTACAAGAAAAGCACAAGCTGTGCTGAGGTCAAGGTGAAGGAGGAAAAGACTTCTGAAGGTCTTGTGAGACAGCACTGGCAAATGTCAACCCCTATTCATCTACCTACACCAGGTAAGGACAAAAGAGAATAAAACATCCTCTACTGGAGAAAGCCACCTCTCTGAATGGGGGTGTATTTACATATATGTCTGTAACTCTCCAGTCAGATGCCTAGTTGAAAAATGGATACAACAGAATCTCAACACCAATCACACCACACAGAACAAGTATCCTTAAATCCTAATAAATTTAGTGTCCTTGTATGTGTCCCATCACCACGTCTCTGGCAAGAAAGATAAGTTCTTCATAAGCTCTTAACTATTTGCAGCTGTAACATAAGCAGGACCTTACCTGTATTCTTTTTTAAAGAAAAACTTATTTCTTGTACACTAACACATAAAAATTGAGTTTGCTGATAAAATTTTGTAGTTTTTACACTCACTTTGAACTTCACTAAGTATATTAACACTTTCTTCTGTCAGAGTTCCTCAGACGTATTCCACAGAGCATTATTAATCACTAGAAAGTAACTAGAAACCCCCAAACCCTAACATTTAATAAAATTTTAATAGCATTTAAAGTACAGTACGCACACTCAAAATTTCTTCTGCAATCAACATAATGAACAAGTCAGGGAGATTGAAAACCAAGGACTTAGAGGATGGATTTTTAAAAACAACCTGAAAACACCTACATATATTTGCCTCAAAATTTAACATGCAAATATTACCAATATGCTTTTTAAAAAAGACTGAATATATAATTGGAAGGAATAATTTCTGATCCAACCTAACTCTCTGTATGCTTTGCTTATAGTTTTTACTTAATGCATTACCTGGTGTTTAGAGAATTCCTGACTCCACTTCTCTTTTGTCCATGATTCAGTTATATCCAAACTTGAATACTCTCCCACTTTAAGGTCTGAATGTGTCCTGACAGCTGACACTTGTTGAGCAACTTGATTTGCTTAAGGAAAAAATAAATCTCATTTACATAAAGGTCCTCTCATACTTGATGTGTGTCATATGACCTAGCACCACATTTCATAATGTGATGTTTAGTTTAGACTAATGTTAAACCAACTGCCTCTATGCAAAACCAAGTCAAGGAAACAGATTGGTAACTAAATTGCACTTTAGATTCAATGCCATAACTTTAAACTAGAAAACAGAACATGCTATATATATAAACAGATTATATTAAACAGATGATGAAACAAAAGATGAAAGGCATCACATCCTTGCTGTTGAAGACTTTACACAGAAGTTTCTCCCAGCTTTGCTTTCACAGAACCTCCGTTGCAGAATATTCCATGGAAGTATTAGCAGTGTGTTTAGGAACATTTCCTCTTACCCGAGTTGACCAAGAACACAGTTCTTTTTCCATTTTTGTTGAAATCTCCCCTGATCTGATAGGACAGCTCTTTAGTGAGTAGTACTGCAATAAAAGTCTTCCCTGAGCCAGTGTTTAAGCAGACTATTGTATTATGATCCAAAGCTGCTTCAAGCAGTTCAACCTAGGTTCAAAAAATAATAATGTCCTTACTTGCAGCAATGCAGTGAAAAAGCTGACAAAAAAAATAACAGAAGTGATAAATAAACTATAGACAAGAACAAGTCAATAGCATCACTTGAGATCTCTCAAGTGCCATATAATTAATACGTCTCTTTCATAACAATGTATTCTCACAATCCTTCAAAAATATTAACATACTTTATATAGCCCAGCTTTTAAATCTAAAATTCTTCAGTATCACAATCTGCTCTCAGGTAGCTTTCTGAATTTACCTTTTTAATAGATTATTCTGTTGTTATATACAAGGTGTGAAAAATGAAGGTACAGCTTTTAAATCTAATTGCACACATCAATTCAGCCCAATAAGCAAGTAGACTAGCTGAAGGTGATCAAAGTTTCTTGGTAATGCTAACAGAACACTTCTGGCACCTCTGCAGTGCAAAGAGAACTGGTATTCTAGAACTCAGTTATTCTTGAAGTGAAAAATCAGAGTACCCTGATAGGGTTTCTGATTTTAGAGGGCTGCTTTGACCAGTATGTGAACCAAAAATCAAAGTTAGTATACCATGTGGAAGACAGAGTGAGAGGTGGAAGGCGACACATACAACTGAGAGGCACAGTTTATCTGTCCCTAGCAGCATTCTACAGAGAGTGGCAGGAGAACACTCAGCTTGAAAGCTGTTCTGCTCATTAGAGCAAACTGAGAAGAGCGAAGGGGGAAGGATATAACAAATGTCAAACAAAGCCAAACTAAAGAATAAGCTCCCAACATGTGGAGCTGAGAGACATGTCCTGACAGTGTGCATCACAGCACATTCTCTACCAGCTCTTCTTTTTCCATTAATTAACAGATTTAATTGTACTTCTTTTGATGTTTCTCTATCAGTACTATCACTAGTACCTGATATTTTCTTGGCGTGTAAATGTTATCATGAATTGCTTCTTGTTGCCATGGTAGTCCAAAAAATGGACCCATTGGGGAGGAAGCAGGGGTCATGAGCTGCAGTCCCGCCATGATGAGGGATTGCAAAGCAGGGCTTTTCATTCATTCATCCAGTGTTTCTTTCATTGCATTTTTGTTCAGGCACAGCCTACTGTGAGAAGAAAATGAAACAGTATTAGATATACTTGCAATCTCAAGCAATAAGAGAAAATTTTTATCAAGAAAAGGACATTACTTGATTTTACTTACAGAAGTGTTTCTTCTCATACTAGTTTCAGCAGAAAATGTTAATTTTAAATTTACAGGCACTTCTCCACTTGAAGATGTGTGCTTATCAAAGTACCCCAGAATTTCAAAAGGAGCTGTACTTTACAGGACAATGCTCATTCCAGGCATTTGGATTTACACACATACATTTTAATATAAAGTCTCATTTATGGTCTGACAGAATCTCATTTTAAATTTAAACTTTAAAAAGTAAAGCTGTCTTAGCTTTATTTCAGGAAAGAAAAACACTGAATTTTACAGCACAGGCCCAAGTATCAGATTTTCCATTTTTCTTTCCAACCAAAAAGGGTTTTGACTTTTAAGATTTAAATATATGCAAACAGGAATTTTATTCTAATTGCTAGGAAAAGAACAGAAACTACACAAGAACTTCAGTATTTTCAAATAATTGGATTCTGACAAGAGTATCTTTTTAAGAACTGGCAGAAGCATTATAGATAATTGTTGATGACTCTGGTAAGGAATAACAGAGAATGGAATCCTTACCAGGTTAACCATCAACTTCCATAAAGACACTTTATTCATAAACAAATAAAGCAATTTCATAATTTCATGACAGTTAAGCACTGGAGGACACTTTCCTACTGAGGCTATGAAGTCCTCATTATCAGGGTGTGTGTGTTAAAAACATTTGCTCTTTGTCAGGAATGATCAAGGTTAAAACAAACAAAACTAAACAAAAAAAGAATTACCAACTAAAATAAACAAACAAAAACCTTTAGCCTGGGAAAGTGATTATGGCCTGATGATATAGAAGAATATTGCTGAAGTATACAGAAACATACTACATGAAATCTAAGAAATTTTGAGTACTCCCTCTTTAAATTGGATACACACCCTATTCAAAAACCAGTATTTTCAAAAGTTATTTTTCTGAAAATTCCTACATGCTCTATATTAATTTAGCATCAATATGGGTTGAGAAATGCATAAAATTGATGATGCATTCATATTTAATAATTTATTACAAACACATGAGGAAATGCTAATTATCATTTTATTGTATTGAAATGTTCTTGTTTTTCTATGCAACAGGAAAGTTGTTTAAGTTTTGCAAATGTGCAGTAAGGAATAAAAAAAAAAAGAGAGAAGTATAATATGCTATCTAAGAGAGAACCAGTAGTGATTATCAGAAATAACTGCAGAGTAAAAAAAAAAAAGCAGTACAATTAAATCATCAAAACCAGGGCATTGGCTAGATTTCCAGAGGTCCCTTCCAACCCTAGTAATTATGTGATTCTGTAATTAAGAAAAGTATTCATTTAGATTCGTTCCATAGTCTCCAACTAATAACACTGTTTCTCTGTTATATGTTAATATTTTTAAATTAAATATTATAATCTGGACCATGTCTAGACACGGATATTAAAATAGTATTAAATAATTATAGGAAGCTCTGAAAAGAGAGATTAAACTAATTATCTCACTTTCCATCTCAGGTTTATATTGTAAAATAAAGAGAAGGCAATACATTGAACTACATGATCACTCCTCTTGCAGAGTGAGAAGCAATTTCACTTTACAGTAAGTGGTCAGATAAAGCTTTGTCTCAATTTGTTTCAAAGTGGCAGGGGAAGCCCTGAAGGACAGTGTGGTTAAGCTGAAGTAACATTATACACACAGTTCCACTGTAAAAATGTATTTATCTTTTGTAGACAAGCATTCAGTAGTAAATGCTACTTAGTGAACAAGGATAAATGTAACTTCTTGAGTTTAGGACCAGCAATAAATGTCCCCCTCCATCAAAAATGTTCCTCTTTAATATAAAAAGTGTGGTGATACTGCTGGAATATTGTCTGGTATTTTTATTTGGGCAACAAAAAAACTGTCACAGTGAGAAGATTCCAGAAAGAAAAGATGTCTTAAAATCTTAAATTAAAAAGGAATGGATGTGCATTTTCACAGGACATAGTAAAGAACGCTTGTCATTTTGTTTTTCCAGTTGCTTTAGGACAATCTCCAAACTCATGGCAACCCTCACATTTACTTTTCACTCCCGTAATGTAAGTTACCACTTGAGCCCAAGTATTTCAGATTACCTAAACAGATAAAATGGATCAATACTGCTTTATTTAGCTATAAATAAAGAACAACACAGTATACATAAATCACAAAATCAGTACTATGTCATTATTCATGTGATACAAAAAAAGACTCCTGTAGATTATTAAAATGTTTCTACACATGTCAAAGAATGCATACAAGCACATGCAGGTTCTAAAACGCAACTATAGTAATTTTATAGAGTGCTCTAATCTGGCACAACTGAAGATGTTTTGGTTCATTCCCTCCTTGGAACTAGTGGCTGTTCCTCCACTGGGTCATAGGAGACAGCTGGCAGGAAAGAGAAAGTCAATATAGAATGGTTTAGGTGTTATACAGCTGCATGTAGCAATCTGATCATCCTTGACATTCTGATCTACTGAGCATTCACACATCAAATGTACTTGACGTTTATCAGTATGTGACTGATAGACTAAATCAGTCATGTGGCAAGGACAGTAGCATGACACACAATCTTCCCCAGACACCAGCAGAAAGCATCAGAAAACTCTGGGCACTACTAACCTTAGTGAAGCTTTTGCATGAACTGACAGCTTAGGTGCAGGAGAACAGGGAAGAAGGGAGAAAAAGCAGGGAAAGGTGCCATCCCCAACACTCCCTTCTCCAAGCTTATAGATGAAGCTCTCCTTTAATATATCTAGCTTCTCTTTTTGTATTCCAGTGAGTGGAAGCACTAGCTGGTAACAAAGACAAAAAAATCCTTAGAATCATAGAATGGTTTGGGTTGGAACGGACCTTAAAGATTGTATAGTTCAAACCCTCCGTAGGGTTTGAAGAACACAAAGGTCTTTCGCATGACTACAGTATTTCACTGAAACAGTCTCAATCCTGCTTCTCTACTTACATAGAGCAACTGGTGAAAAACAACTAATGTTTGCTTTGTTTAAAGTGGGACCTCACTGTCACAAGAACGGACCAGGGTAAAAAAATCCAAACATTTTCCATACTAAAAGCTGAAGCTGATTCCTCAATCATTCTTGTACATAAGCCCAGCCACTTCAGTTTTCTAAATCACTTTAGAAGAGCAGCTCCTCTTCTTTGTTTACTGTTCCATCTGCCCATGTGTTTCTTTTTCAAATGATAAATACAACTGGGAACATATAAAATAGCTATATCACACCACCAGAAGAGAATTAAGGAGAGAAAACCAACCTTATTTTAAAAGTTTGCTAACAAAAAACAAGTACAGGACCCAATATTACAAATAATTCACCTCTTTTGCTATGCACCTAATAACAGTGATACCAGTTTTGCTACCCTGCTGTAAGAAGCAAGAGAATTTATGCTTACATATAGTTCCAGCTTGATCTGGAAAGGCTGAGAAACAACATATACTCTAAACTACAGCTTTGGTTTCTGTGTACCTTCACAGAAGGCCTGCTCTTAAATACGATCATGTCACTGATACCAAAAGCATTCTCAAAAAAACCCCTTTGAAGTGTGAAGGAAGAAGTATATGCACATTTGTAACTTGAAAAGTACACACAACCAAAACAGCATTGTGTGCCACTGCAATCATACCTGGGCTGAGCTTGCATAAGACACAACACATTTGAAAGAACATATAGGGGGAAGGAATTTAAAATAAATCAGGTAAAAAGAAAAATCTATCCTCCCAAATTAATGTTTCTTTCTGCTATACTAAGGTTTCCTAGTCCTGGCCCTAATTTCTAGGATTTGTGTATAACATCTGACAAGATCAATGTCAACATTATAATGGAAGTAAGCGAGAATAATGCAGTAATTGTATCATTCTAAAGTCTCTATTTCAATAGCAAGGAAAAGTATTAAGTTCTTCAATAAAAGCAGTACAGGATCCTCTAGAAATAAAAAGGGAAAGAACACATCTACTTGAAGAACAGATTTTAAATTGAAAACATTTGAGATGTAAGCACATGTGTTCAGAATCTGTGGACAGAAAACTGAATATGAGCTAACTGAAACTAGCTAACAGTGAAGCAAAACAAAAAGCCAAACTAGTCCTGCTCAGCCAGTGCTGGGTAATAAAGATACCTGCTAAGATGTTCCATCTATGTCCACTGCATTATTTTGAAATCTGATAGAACAAGAAACTGTAAGAACTTGCTGAAGATGAATTTGGAGTGAGAAACACCTGAAAGAAATCATACTTCCTGTGACTCTAGACTAGTTATGGAAGCTGGATAAGGCAGCACAGTGCTCAAGTTTATTTGTTCTACTAAAGTACTAGTGGAAGTTCCATTTTCATGGCCATCAATTTTTTGAGTTTTAAGAATAGAATTCAAAACCTAGTGTCCTTATTTTAATGCCCATTTGTGTGAACAGATAGTGAACTTCAAAGGTAAAATTAACTGCCTTATTCCATCATTTAAAGAACCGTTTTTCAGAAAAATATACAATGTTGGAAATGAAGCCAACAACATGCAATAGCAATTTTTTCCAGTCTGCAATAAATCTGTGGTGTAGGTTTTTCAGTCACATGACTATATCCAATTTGAAGCCATCCCTTGGCACACAAAAAATTCAAGGTTTACTGCACTAAGGAATACAAGCCAAACTAACCAGAGGCTTCACCTGGAATGAGACATCCTGGATCTAGTCCTGCGTGAAGGACAGTTTAAAACATTTATGGGGTGGCGCTGAGGTAGACAAAGAAGAGAGTTGTGTCCTGGGGATGCAACTTTCAAAACTTTCAAGTTTTTACCACCATTTGTGAGCAAAGTTTGTGCAGTATTCACAAGTTAATACAAAACAAGTATAATAATCTCCTATTAACAACAAAAATTTCTTACAGCCATTTGCAATATATTTGATTTGCTTTCTATACTGATTTGTAAATTTGTACCTAATATAATCCTTGTGATACAAACATTATTTCTGATGCCTTAGCATTTCACCTTTGCCCAGGAATGTCTAATTTATCCTCTAAAAACACTCAGCATCAGCCAAAACAAGTTAGCCTCAAGAGGTAAAAAAAATTCCACTTACTCTAAAGGAAATAAACCACAGTTTACAAAAAAAAATATTAATAGAACTTTGCTGCTTGAATATTCTCTTACATGAACACTTGAAGAGTCTGAATGCAGTTTCTTTATAGCAATTTCTATGCTCAAGTGCTACATGAAACATTAACTTGCTGAATGATCTAACACAGAAAATTCTTACTTGGGTAAAGGAGGACCAATTAAAAAGAAAAATGTAAAATATTACAAATATGAAATACAGAGTAGAAAATTAATGTAAATGTTAATATACAAAATGTAAAATTACAGAGAATGTTCCATACCAACTTACACTGTAAGCATTCAGAGGCAAGAATTGGTTTTGCATTAGTTTAGATGAACTTGCAATATTTCTAATTGTCTGGTTTCTAAGCTTTCTTTTAAAAGAAGACGACTTTTTAAAAGGATTTGACTTTTTCAGTGACAGCCCAGAAGAACACACTACTTCTTCCATAAATAGCAGTGTATTTTGTTAATATTACTCCTGTAACTTTAGTTCTCTTAAGAGAACTTAAAAATCCCAAACCAAACTCCCCCAGTTTTATCTGCAAAAAAAAGTCCAAAACTCGAACAACTGTCAGTATTACTCAGTAAGATGAATCAGAAATCTATTTTGTATTGTGCTGTCTTTAACACAGAACACATCTTGTGAGACATTCTTTCTCTTTCATCCTTCAAAGATCTTTATCTCATGCATTGCCTAATAAAATTTTTTACATTTGGTCTTACAATATTCTTAAATGAAAAAAAAAAGAATATATTTCAGATGTGCTCCTTTCCAAGAAGGGAGTGTGTAGATGCTTATAAAACTCGAATATAAGCACTCCTTTATGGACCATCTTCCCTGGTTTCCCTAGCACAATCAGAAATATACTTTGTGTATATTCATTTTGACTACAAGAATTCTATATTTTCTATTTTTCTGATACAGAACCAGTCTAATATTGGTCTTTAATAGCCTACCAAGGCATACCAGCACAATAACAGCTGCTTTCTGTTGTCCAGGAAAAGTTTCATTAAAGAGCTTATTAAAACAAAAGTTAAATTGAGGCTCTACATTTGGATGAGCTGATTCTGAAGCACTTCTACAAGCAGTACAACAGTTAACAGGTGAAATTCCTGGCAGACTCCTCCTAAATGTCTGTTTGTAGGGGAGAAATGGAGTACAACATGACACTTAGCAGACTCAGAAAATCCTTTTAAGTCCTTCATGTTGTGTTCAGTATGACCAAGCCTGGACTTGGGGCAAAAGCCTAATAAACACTTTGTGTTGCAATCAGTCTTCCTCGACCAACAGAGGCAACAAGTCATCATTCACACAGGAGCTGGGCTGCTGCACACTGAACAGTCAAATGCAAAAGGATTATGCTACTATATATCAGCACAATGCACACAGGCTGCAGGGCAGTTACAAGTAAAGCAATACAATGTAAAAACAAAAATCAGTTTTGTAGCACATCTCAAGTGATACAAGTGCATGAGTCATTCCGAATAAACATTCTGAAAGGGGATGTTTCTCCTTTAAAGAATACAGACATGCAGCCAGATTTTGGAATGAACTTTCATTTTTTAAAATGATGTGTACAAGGCCTGTGCAACAATCCTAACTATGCAGTTGCTTAATCAGCAGTGTAGAACTGGTGCTTTGCAGACTCCTTTCAGCTCCCTAACACAGATGCCAAAAGATAAAGCATGAAGAACACAGATCTAAGATGCAAGGCAAGGGGAGCACCAGTGGAACTAAAGACATTTCTGTCTTCCCTATGTTATCAAAGCACATTTTTCTGCTATGTAGTTTTAATCAGATAGTCTCTTTCCCTATTTTTGCTGAACTCGTATTTCAAACTGAAGCATACTATTGAAACTAAGACCTTAATTTACCTGTCATTTCTTTTCCTTACAATTTACTTCGTATCTCCTATCTGGAACAACATATGAATTCAATTCTAATTCTAACCCCTTGTGTCAACTCTTTTTATTTTTTTTTTTAAACTGATCATATTTCACCAACACAACCACATTTGAATATAAAATCCACGAGAAAAACACACACCCCCCCCTTTTAAAAAACTGAATAGATTTCTAATCATATTCAGCTTCATAAGAAGTATCAAGGCAACAGTTTCATGATAAACATCTAAAATTCTATGAATAAAATGAAGTAGCTACTTTCATTTTTCTTTCCAAAGAAATTCAGTCAATTTCTACAAACTCACATATGGAGGTTACTTTATGGTCCTGAAGCATCTTTAAATATAAAGTAGGAGAACACAGTGCAGTGATACATCAAGACCTGCTTCTCCCGTACTACAAAGCAGTCTTACCGTTTTAATTTCCGCAGTCTCTGTGTTTATGCTTCCTGAACTGCATTTTGACATCATGATATCAGCTTGTAGATTAATCATATAATTTGCAAGCCTTGACTCTTAAAAAAAAACAAGAACAAAAACCTATGAACTATAAAAATGATTTGAGAAGGGAACTACAATAGCTAGATTATTTGTGGTAATTCAGTTGCTTATAAACATTTATATGTCTTGAGCCTACACCACAACTTGCTGACAGAAATGAACTACTTAGGTTCACTCTGAACATTAATTATTTTAGTTTACTATCGGAAACTAAAATTTAAAAGAGTGCTTTAAAAAATAATTTAGTTTAAATATGCACATAACTTCCCTCTTCCTATTTCCAGGTTACGATCCTTAATTACTGGCACATGTGAAAAATACAAGAGCAGAGTGTTTGATGTAATTTCACTATGGTTTGTGTAATTGTACTGCTTTTTCCATTCACATGTAGTTTCACTTTGAGTTAAGACATTAAAAAAAATCAGAATTCAAGCTTCTTTAAACTATTTCAATTTGAAACTCCAAGTAATACAGTCAACTCATGAAAAAGCAACACCCATTTCTCTCGATGTACACCAGTCTTTTTAGGAAAAGAAAAAATACTGTTTACTTAAGATGGTGATTTAACCATAAAAGCAAAATTCAGAAAGACGGAAATTAATGACAGTGAATTTCTAGATATATTAGCCAAATACAGGTATTACATATTTATACTGAACATATTTTATACATATATGTATTATATGTAAAAGTACAACTTGAAGCAAAAATACCATATTTAAGCATATCTAGAGTGTTCTTAAAGCTATAAAATAAAAAATTTGTACAATACATACACATAAAAGTCTGAGTTTTGCCAGACCTAAAAAGAGATTGTGAAGTCCAATTTTTTAAAATCAATACTGAAAACTTAAAACACAAAATGAACCTTGATGAAAATTTCTCCTCCAATCAATTTTATAAAGTTAACAAAGAGGACACTCCCAAGATTAGTTCAGTATGTTCATTTTTACCTCAAATGCTGATGCTGAGCTTTTCCAGAGTCTCCAAGCCTGTAATTTTGTTTCACCCTAGGTAACCTAAAAGGCAACATAAAGAGAGAGCATTTTACCATGAACTACCATTAAAAACAACTGTGCCATGTGGTAGTCTGCTTTCTTGCATTTTAATATTTAGCTCTGTAGCAAGAGCACATGGTCCTTCAAAATCTAATTATCATATGCCTCTTGTTGGTTAGGGATACAGTCAGTGTCTGAAAGATCAGCCTTAAGTGCTCAGAAGATATTTGCATTTGTTGTTTTATCTGCTAAAGTAATTGCTATCTAAGGCCAACTAGATTCACAGCTTTTCTCCCCTGTGCTCCATGGATGTTTCACCTAACACAGTAGGGAAATCCAGAAGAAAATTATTATTCAACATATTCAAATTATTATTCAACGTATTTAAGAGAGAGATCTGAAAGAATGCATGTTTTTCCAGAAAACTAAGTAAACAGTTATTATTTTATTTTGCAAGAATACAAAAGGAATGCAGCACAGAAAATGTGATGCATACTGCATTCATGTACAAAACAGACTGACAAAAAATTTATTCCCTGGGCTATATTTTAGATTTGTGTTTGCAGCATACATAAATACATCCTTTATTTTCAGCACAAAATACAGCAAATTGCTTCTGAGATGTAATAAGTGGAACTTAGATTTATTGTAGTATGTTCCTGTTAGGTCTAGGTTATTCATTTATTCACTGCCTCTAAACAGGAACCAGAATATATATTCCACTGAACCAGAAATTAATCTAACAACAGAAAACTGCTACATCCACGGTAAAAATATAGAAATATACTCCACACTCTATGTACTAGCAAGAAAAGCGGAAGAGACAATGCAGCATTTGGCTACCCCAGCAAAAAGCAAACATGAACAGAATGAAAGGTTCAACCCTTGTCAGTAAAGCTAATGCCGCATGTGTGACTTAACAGAGCAAATTTACTTAACTGCCAAATCGCAGATGGCAAACACAAAGCACAGCGACCAGTAGGTAAGATCTGGAGAACCAAAACAAGTATGTAATTCTAATTCTCCACCAGCACAACCGCTTCCTTCCGCACACGGAAGTCAGAAGACCTCGGCTTTCATCAATCGATCGGCCGGGCAGGAATTACAGTAGGCCCTTTGAATGCCAACCTAAAACCAGACAGACCACATTCCCGAGATGCAGTCAAGGCCTAGCACAAAACAGCAGCGTGTATCACATTAGCATCTAAATGGCGCTGGTGCACCCATTCAGACAAAGCCTGGTGCGATCCTTCCCCCAGCGAGCCACGGGCACCTGCCACTGGCGATGGCCCCCGGGACACCGGCACCGCCGGGGCTGCCCAGCGCTGAACATGCCCCATGCTGCAGCCACAGTCGGCAAACTACTTTATACCACAATTAAAAAAAAAAACCAAAAAAAAAAAACCAAAAAACAAACAAACAAAAAAAAAAAACCAAAAAAAACCCAAAAAAACCCCAAACATATATATATATACACACACACACGTGTTTAATTTTGCTCTATAGTTTCTTATGATCTTGTTAAAAACAAGCAAAAAGAGACAAAAAGGAAAAATTAGTGACATTTTAGAAACCTAATTTTTAGGAATGCAAATATCTTCATCAAACACCAAGGCTCCCCCTTTTTTTAAATGTCACCTTTTCTTTTAAGACCTCAACATTCACATATTTTATCACCAAGTAGAAGAAAAGATGTCTAAGATAAGCAGACACTTGGAGTGTCTAACTCTGAAACACACCACAAACACAATAAATACTCAAAGCACTAACATTAAAAAAAAAATCAGTTCCTATAAAGACATCAAGAGACGCATCCAAGAAGTGACACAGCAGGCACTTCTGCAAATCTCTAATGCTCTAGAAATCTGCAAGCAACCACAAGTTATTTCTGCAAATCTCAGCCAAGATCTTCAAGTATCTTGGCTATTTGCTACTGAAACACTACTAATGCAAAAACCAAGTATCCAAATATATCAGAGAATACAGAATGTAACAACAGGTTTTATTTTTATTTCATGGGTTTGTAATTCAGTCCTTGAAAAAATCATTCATATGACATCTAACTTGCTATTGAAAAAGGATGGTCAGAAAAAGGATAACTGAAATTTACAGTATAACACTTGCTGTCACACTATAAGCAACAGGCTGAATCCGAAAGACTACCAACGTTCTTACCCTTCAACATCTTCGACAATTTGAAATTAAACAACCAGTCCCTAGAGCAAATAAATCATTATTCAAACTGTTAACAACTTGAAGTTATTTTGTAGTAAGTTCTATGCAACTGGACTCTTAAAATCACATGGTTTATTTAGTGAATAATCTTTACACAAATACAACTGAATTCCAGCATGAACAAAGTCCTGCATAATCTTTAGGGGGTAAGGTAAAAACTGCATTTATGATTGGGAAGAAAAAGTACATCCAGGCTGGCATCCTGCCTCAATAATCACAGCTGGTCACAGATGCTGAGGGGCAGGGGGAAGGGGCGACTACAGAACAGGACTTATCCTTCTTTTTGTTATTCCAGCAACTTCACATTTCAACTATTTTTCTTTGGTTTATTATGGTACAAACAAAGTTACATCAGAAACCACAGTACAAACTCCCTACTGCCTCAGATTAATTTGAAAGCAAAATACTCTTTGACATCCAAGGACCTAAGCCTTCATGGAAGTCAGGAAAAAAAATTACACTCAGGACACACACCTCACTAAATAAAAAAAAAAAAAATGTGAACAATACAAACACTCTGAAACACATTTATTAGTTTTAACAGCAATTAGAATTAAATTATGCCACATATTTGAGAGTTTTTTGCTGTATAGGAGAATTGCAGCTCAATGTGTAGATTCTAGTTTATGGGTAACTACAATATCAGTATCACAAGTAGGGATAACTGACCATATCTGAATTTATTTATCATTTAGTCATTTACTTGGGTAACAAATTATTTACTTGTGATGATTTAGTTAATTTAAAGGTTATGTTCAAGCTTTTCAGGCACATAGGTCTTTCTACAAGAAGGCAATTAAGCAGACATTAGAGCAGGGATTTCTCTCTTCCCCAATTTGGGGGCAAGCTGTGAGGCAAGTACAGTTCCAAAGCATAAATTATTCTTGCTTTGGGTAAGTAAAAGCAGCAGCTGCCCCCTGAATATAACCCCATGTGGAGACTTCAATCCCGTTATTTGCATAAACATAAACCCTTTCTCCGCATGTGGCTGAAAGTCAAGCTCCTCAAAACATGGGTATTTAACAGTTCACTGTTATCACTCTGCCACAACATCCAAATTTACTAAGCTCCCTAAAGGAGCCAAATCCAAAAGGCCTTCTCTGAAGTCAGTAATTGTATGATGCAAGGCCAGCAGACATTTGGATAGTAAATCAAGCTCTAAAACTTCTACCAATTCTAAAATGAGAGTCAAATCCACTGCAGTCAGCCATATCAATTTATGTACCACCGAAGAACCAGTGTTCAAATTCTAGCTTTAGTTTCAAAAAAACCACCAACCAACCAAAACAAAAAAGTATTCCTCATCAACGGTGAATCAAACCAACTCTTCCTAGTTCAACCTTAAAATGTCTATTATATGTTGGTTAGCACACTATTTACTACACAATTTATGGTTTGTTGTTTTTAATTTCATCCTAAAAAAGAAAGACTTCTCACCAGTTACACTACTTGTCTTCACATGGCCTTTTTCTGAAACAAACTTGTGGGCACACTACTGCAATTTTCTTTTATGTGAAACTGGAATGAAGTCAGTATTAAATTCATAAAAATATGTAGTACAAAGAAACTTTTTTCCTACCAAATTCAGAAGACATTCAAAGCTCCTCACAGAATTCACCAGAGGAGAGAAAAAAACCCTACAACAACCAAAAAACATACTTATTTTATTTTGTTGAAGGAAAATATGCTAATAACTTCCAAGACAGTTCCATAGGTCCACTGGGTTTGTCTTTTTTGGTTTTGTTTTCTGTTTGCTTGTTGTTCGGTTTGTCTTCATTTTTCTTTTGGAATATGTAAGAATATGTAAAGTTGAAGATGCTACCCAGGTTGAGTTGACACCCCTGGAGGTGTTTAACAAAACGTGTAGATGTGGCACTTACTGACATGGTTCTGTGTGGACTGGGCAGTCTTACATTGATAGATGGATTTTTGGGGGTGTTTTCCCTGAATCACATGGAATTCTACAATTCTATGAAAATGCTCTGTGGCAAATCAACAGTGTTGCAAAGGATCTCACATAAGACATAAGCAGAATAAATGTGCATCATATAAAATGATTTGACTTAATTCCAAAGTGGAGAAGATATAGTTATTTCCTTCTATGCAAATACATGCGCTTAGACTAGAATATGAGCATTCCTTCACATTCTTTACAGTTAAATTAATATAAGACTTCAGTAGCTCTTATCAATTAACAACTTCTATCTTTTAATGCAATTTTTATTTTTCAATATTGTCTGAAAAAGCAAACATTTGCGCACTGTCTGGGGTTCAAAAGTGGTGAGAAGCCATAAATATTACATTTTACCAGTATAATGCTTCAAGCCTCGTGCAGCATTTTCATATCACAGGTTATCTGTAGCACTGATGACCTTTCAGAAGAATTGACACAATACTGAAACTGAACCAAAAATATTCAATTTTCTTGGCAAAAAGGTAGTGATGAAGAGCTGAAGTCCGTATTTAAGGTAAAGTGGTAAAAAATATCTACGAGATGAGACATGCTTGTTCTGTGTACTGTCAGTCCTGAACTATCGGTAGGAAAAACTGGAATGATTTGCACAGATTTGTGGACTTCCTCTTGTGCTAAGGAACTCTAAAGGTTTTTATCTTCAATTAAAGCTGTTTTTTTTAATAGATGCCTTAAATTGAATTCTTAGGTTTAGGAGTAAATATGGAATCCTGACTGAATTTGAAAAATAAAAATATTTAAGATTCAGAAAATGCAATGTGGGCAGCTTCTTTTCCCCAATATGTGGGGTCATAGGCGTCTAAATATTGACTGAAAAGCTTTCTATTTTCTTCCATTCTTTGAAAGCTTTTCATATTATGATCAACCACGAAAACTGGAACAAGGTCAAACACTTCACTGCTAACAGAGGAGGTGGTTTAACCAGTTCATAAAGGTCCCTTAGCTCCAATCCTGTTGCAACTAAGCACCACTAAACCTTGCAGCACAGAGATCCAAAAAACAGACCCATTTCTGACTCATCCATCAATCTTCCATAGTAGCAGAACAAATTCAAGATGAAAAAGAAGAAATTGAGATAAAATAGGTATCCTTGAGAGAGTTCTCTGAATGTATATTGATAGGTAACTTTCCCTAATGCCAAATATAGATTACAGCCCAGTGCAACATTAGTCCAATTTTCCACATTAGATCTGCTCATAATATATATAGTGATGGATACCCATAACTATGTGGGTTAAAAAAAAGTACCAAGTTCTTCCTCATTGAACGGTAACAAAAGCTTCAAAAACTGAAACAACCTGTTTTGCTACAACAACCATTAAAAAAAAAAAAGGCAGGGAGGCGTGAATGGAGGTGGCAACTTTTTACCTTTCATTATCCAGAATGGAGTGAGAGCTATTCCTGAATATATGCAAAAGCATTCCCAGATATGCAAATGACAGGATTGTTCCAGACATTAAAATTCACTGGATACAGTATTTACTGAATACTCATTTAATGATTATAGAGGCAATTTAGAAGGAAAGAAAAATGAAATTATTGTTAATTTTTTTATATTATTATCTAAAACTATTCAGGCCTGAGAAATAACGTTTTAAAGGAGTTAAATCCCTGTAAATGGTGCAACTGAGGGTTTCTGACACTACGCTGGGTTCTGGAAGCAGTATAATTAAGTTAATATAGCACTAAACCTGTCAATTAACTCCTCTGCTAAGTACAACTCAGAATTAATATATGCCCATATTAATTTCAATTTCAGACCCTGTTTGTATTACTGACACAATATCACATTAAAGATGACACACACGACCCTAGTCCACAGCCATCAGTTGAAGAGAGTTCCTTTCTTCTGTAATATTAAAATAGATAGTCCTGTATTTCAGTCAGTTGTGAACTGCATTTTCAGAGTAGAACACAAACATACAAGTTTGAGTAGAGACTCTTGTCTAAAGACAACACAGTAGATTTTGATTTATTCAGGATTACCAGCTCCACAAACCCTAGTTATCAAAACATAGAAAATACAAACCGAAAAAAAGAATTCTGTCCTGTTCTTACGTTAGTTGTAGTTCGCATCGATGTTGCCAAACCACCAATTATTATGCCTGCTATCATCTAATTACCAGAAGTATAGTAGCTTGATTGCAGCAACATTAAGTAGCCAACATCAAGCAATTATGAGCAAAAAATCTGAGGTGTTTTCTTAATTCAATAGTTCTCAATTTTCAGAAAAAAAATGCAGCCAAATTCTGACTGGCAGCTGAATTGGCAGAGCCTGAACTACCTCCCCTTTCTGCTGCTGCTGTGCTCAGCTTCTACTTTGGATATATTAAGACCTACCAGAAGAAAACAGTAACTGCCTGGCAGGTACATTCCTAGTGACTGACAAGGAACAACCTGGAAAGGACAGAAGAATGAGATAGGCAGTAGAACACATCTCCACCATTCTGAATGTGGGAAACAAAACTCAAATTCACATACAATCTCTAGCAGTTATCACTGTGTCACTCCTACAGTCTGGGCAGCTCTGCACACACTTCAATTCTTTCACTTAATGATGAGTACTGGATTAAAAGTACTTTCTTACTCTCATTTATTCTCACAGTATCCTGCAGATGACCAATTCCAGCAGGTCAGACTATGTTTTTCCAGAGGTCAATCAAACCCAGACTCTCTGAAGACATGTATGAAGCAGCACAGAAGTGAAGGGCAGCTGTTATGAACACACAGTCAGACTGGCTGGATCAGAAGCAGTACTGGGAGCATGCAAGCGACAAAGAACTCGACCTAGTTATGAGGCAATTAAAGGAAAGGGGCAAGTTTCTAGAAGCAAACCAAAAAAGACATGAATGCAGTCAAAGATTTGGAAAAGCAGAGATATATCAGATTAAACAAAAAAAAAAAAAAACAAACCAAAACCCCCCAAACCTCACTAAAAGTCTTTAGATACCAAATAATTTTTTATCAACAAGGGATAATCAAGCATTTTAAAGTAAATTATTCCACCATTAACATGCAAATACAGCAAGTCCAATTAAATCAGAGGCATTAACATCCCTAATTTTGATGTATACTGGTAAACATCCCAGATTTATACTGGGGAAGCTTACATCTAGGGTTATTACAAAACTACCCTATTAGTTGGGAACTTACATTGTTTTTATAGTTTTCCTTAGAAACAAGTGCATCCATATTGCTATCATTGAGGCTGATTCACAACATAGGCATCTGACTGATTAGAAGAATAGCATCACAGCCATCAACATTGCAGTAATCACACCATTTACCTTATTAATTGTTACACTGTATTATGTAGAATAACTTTCCCCCTGCATACTACAGTGTATTTGGAAACAATTTATAACTCAATTAATGCAAACATATATTACAATTATAATAATAAATAAAAGTTTAAATGATTCAGAATAAATATTTAAATACAACTGACTTTCAATTTCATTGACTAATCATTTGCCTTCATCATCTAATGAGCAGCTTATTTGAGTAGGCATACATAGATGCATTATGATGCCTAAAGAGGCAGATAATTGATGACTTCCAGAATAACTTAAACAGATTACATGCCTAACTTTCAATGGAGATTTCCCTCTTCTTCCTCAGGACTGCTTTCTTGACCCTGAAAAGGAAGTCTCTCACTTCTCTTTAGCTAATGATTTTAAGAAATTACCTTTTTCATCATTTCCTAATTTGCAATTCAAGCTACTTCAAATACATACTAAAACTGGTGAAAAAAGCCACGAAACCACTAAAGCAAAAAAAAAAAACCTCTAGGCCTCTAAGACTTCTAATAGAAAAGTAGTTTTGAAATGAAACTTTATGGGTATGTGATTTCTAAATTAAAAAT
This sequence comes from Promerops cafer, assembly GCA_013398275.1. Taxonomy (NCBI): domain Eukaryota; kingdom Metazoa; phylum Chordata; class Aves; order Passeriformes; family Nectariniidae; genus Promerops; species Promerops cafer. Next base: position 1,136,229 of record VZSE01012040.1, read on the forward strand.
TACTAAGTTTGACCTTGTTGCACAGGCAAGACGTTAGAGAAACTGAGACTAATCAAAAGAAGCAATGAAGTACATTGAAAATGAAAAGTGCCTTAAATCCTTATGAGCAAGCTGTCACTGAGAGGAGTGACCTTATTACTCCTCTTTTAGTAGGATTAAGCACATGGCATATGCAGAGGTTTTACATCCCATCATTTTACCAGACTGGTATTTCACTTTCTCAAATATGCTTATAAAAATCTGTAGCTGGTTGTACAGTAAAATTTTTCTAAAACAATCAGAGAATAAATAAATTTCTGATGTAAACAAAGCACAGGAAAGATTCTTTTCATTTTATCAGTTTTCTTTTATTTTCAGTCAGCAGCAAGACAAAAACACTGTATAATAAAGGCTTCCTGATGACAGCTTACCACGCATTTAGTACACCGTGGTTATACACCATCACTCTTACTCTCTCTTCAACCTACCCACTGCCTCCACCACTGTTTCCAAGTAATCTGTGACCACATCTGAGTCAGACCGTAACAGAATGAAAGAAATCACACAGAATAAATTGTTTCTTAGATGAAGTAGTCTTGTTAATTCACTTTACCATAAAACTTCAGAAACGCTTGCTCCAATGAAGCTTAACAACAAATACCACCACCTGGGGGGAAAAACTATTTTTTTTTTCTAGACAGAAATGCCATCTAAAATGCATGTCAAACTAGAGCTCAAGATACAGCCTACGCTCCTCAAGTGCCTAACAGAAAAAAAATTTTGCTGTTTTGAGTAGCAACTCTGTGATCATGTACCACCTAATTGGAATGAAAAATTTTAAATAATCTAAAGTCTTCTGATTTTGTCTTCTTAATTAACCCCCTTGACAGTATCATAGTACTAATCGAAAATACTCCTGGCCTTAAGCATTGGCTACCACTTCATATGAAAATTACACAGACTCAAACGATATTCCTAAAGTATGGCAGTAAACTGAAATTTGTAAACATTGTTTACTTTTAAATTCAACAGGATACAAGAGTTTAGCCCACACTCAACTGCTCAACTCATAACATTAACAAGAACATTGTTTACATTTTGGACATTCTTGCTTAGAGGTCCAATACATCCATCTATGATATGTCTACCACAGTTGCAAGTTATCACCATTCAATTACATGTTTTAACAAAAACTGCTGCCAATTTTTACCATAAAATTGAGCTTAGCCTATGGAGAAAAACAAAAACCCACCAAAAACATAATGTGGAAAATTTGTATAGCCTAAGCCCAGCCCTTGCTCTACTCTAAAGGCAAATTTATGGGGTGGGGAGAAATACCTTACTCAAGCTGGGGGGGTGGGGAAACAAACCAAGAAAGTTTTCCTGATTTGCAAAGTTAACCTATCTCTCTCAACTACTCTAACTTGTTACTTTTGAACTTCCCACATAATTATACAGCAAATTCTGCTCTGGATAGTGTGGAGTCCTAAAGCTCTGATTTCAAGTGAGTGATTACAAATCTCTACCAGGTTCATGGTAAAGAAACTAGAGAGTTGGTTTGGTTTTGTTTGGGGACAATGATGATTGGCTTTAGGGGCTTTATTAGTTTCTTTTTTTAATTAGGACAATGATTTCCCCTTCCCTAAAATGGAAACACTGAGCTTTGAAGAGCATTTAAAGCTAGTCAAATTATAGCCGAGATCTTGAACATATTATTAAAAAAAAACCTCACCCCACCACTTTAATAAGAATAGAAAACTAGATAGAGGAAAATACTCATTTTTAATAAAATTCAGTGACTTGAAGTTAGTAAGTCATTGATCTGTATCTAATTGTATTAGTGTCTTGGAACACATACCCACTACATTTGAAGCAAAAAGGAAAATAAGTCCTAGAATTTTAAGCAGTTTCTTGTACAGATCCCTAATTATGGAGTTACAACTACAAATCACCACTAGGTAAAAATGAGAGGTTTTATACTAGGCATAACTCCAGATGTGAATTTTCCAAGCTAATTGCTAGTCTAAGTGTTCCATTTTGATTACTGCACTGATTATAGTTACTTTTATTAAAAAAGTTGTTCATATCTCAGAATAGTATTCGCTAAAGAAGTGTTGTTAAATCCAACTGGCTTTTTATTTGATTTTCTTAGCATAATTTTCTCCTCACTTTGGTTCCTATCCTGGATTTACCACAGCTGATTTTTATACATAAAACCCACAAAACTAGTGACATAACACAATTGTTTATAACAGCAGCTATTAACAGTAAGTGAGAAAGTAGAAGCTGAGAAAAACATGGTACAATTATTTCAATTAATTGGTGAGTAGTAGTAGTTTGATATTAGTTTTCAGGAGACTGTAGATCCAATCCAATGACAACCTGGTGCTCAGTGAAGCAACCCCACTGTCACTGCTCCTTCCCTTCTCTAACAGCTTTGACACTCGTCTGACTTTCTGGGAGAAAAATAGTTCAGGACAATATAACCAAATGATATTTTTTTTTCCTTGACCTAGGCAAGTTTTAGAGCTGGCATGAGGAGGAGGTTGTCATCCACTTTGACAGCCACTTGAACTCCTTCATCACAGAAAACAAGGAAATTGGATTCAACAGGTTTTTGACCGTGCGATTTTAAATCAGACACCAGCTTCTCTTCTCTATTGCCAACTGCTGCTGAACTGTGTTACACTAAGATCAATAAAAATTCCAAACCCAAAACTTCTTCCTGTGTAGCCCAAAATAATTTAAATGGTGCCAGAGGAAGCACCTAGAGGCAGCAGACTGCAGTAACAGGATGAACTGATAAAAGGTTTTAACAACTCCTAATAGCTGGCACTGTATACATTAGTAGCATACTACTCCAAATGCCTGCCAGAAATCAGCACCTGCTTCATCATTATGCCAGTCACTACATGCCCTAAAATCATCCAATAATTACTTGCAGACCCTCATCAGCTGAGATAACAACTGGTCACTAGACAGTTTCAACAAATCATTAATTTTGTCACTAAAAACTCATCCTGTGTTATGTTTAGGCATCACATAGTTATTAGAAGACCATTTCCCAGACAATTTACTATTAATCAAGGCAGGTTTAACTTATTAATTTCAACAGAGCAAAGCAATAACTATGCAAGGATTACAACAGGGAAAATTGCTCATCTCCTGGAAGTTGATCCTATGTCTTTCAAAGACCCAGTGAGCTCATAAATGTCCTTGGCATCCTTTCAATCCTTTTTCCAATTAAATACTTGCAGATAGAAATACATTATTTTCCTAAAACCTATACACTTTGTCCTCCAGAGCTTCATCACCCATCATGCCTCAAACTCGTTTCTTTCAAATCACTCGGTAGGTGGTGCAGCCACACTTCTGTACTGGAAGATTTCATTAACTCAGAGCCTTTGTTACTGATTACACAGTAAACAAATCAACTCATCTACTCAGTATATAAACCTATGGATATACTGGGTATACATTTCTGGAAATACTTGGATATTATTTTTTGATTTATAATCTTTAGAAGTATACAGACAGTTTCTTGTTGCCCTATCACTTACAGCTAGCTATCTTTCTTTAGTGTCAGTGAACTCCTGAGGCCAATGCTGCTAGAGTTCAATATTCTTTAGAAACAATGAAGAAAGGAAAAACTTTCCTCACACGCTTTTTTTACAGGTTGTAAAAAAATGTAAGGCAGTCCATGAGACCTTAGCTGACAGTAACTGTAGAAATAATGAAAAAGATACAAAGATAATCCCATGGCTCTCAGTAACATGCTTCTGTCACTTCTCCTTTACAGTCTCTACCATTCATGCTGACTTTGTTCATTAAACTGCTAGAAAACATTCATATTCCAATTTTCCTCTTATTTTGTCTCAGAAACAGGAAAGTATAAGCAGCAAGAAGACCAAATGACAAAAATACATCTTCTTGGGGATTCAAAAAACACACAGAAACAGAGGTTTAAATGTGTGCTGGTTTGGGTTTTTTTTTTTAAAGAAGCAGTGTACTTTTATATGCCCATTGTCTATCTCCAATAGTAAGTTAGCTTCTACAGTCTTAGAGGTCATTGACATAGCACTATGCTAGACAGGAAGAACCATGAAAAATTGTCTTCAGTAGCTGGGGGGGGGGGGGGGGGGGGGAAGGGAGGAGCATTGATTTTTTTCCCCAAAACAAATTTTAACAGAGGTCCTATCCCTTCTTAAAAACTCTACATATCAAGTTGACAATATGGGTATTTCACTTTAGACGAAAGATGGCAAAGGTTGTGGGTCACTAAAAAAATTGACCAGAGATTTTGCTTGTATTGTAAGCACTCCCATTTTATGTCTTCTTCCAAAAACAAAAGCCTAGTAGCCACTGACCATTAAGATATAGCAAGCACAAGTTTGCGTGCTCAGAAATACACAGCTTCAATGAGGAATTAAAAGTCTTGCTTAAGAATGATCCCAGACACCAATATCCTGAATAAAGAAGAAATACTATCAATTAATATTATGAATTCATAAAACCCCACTTAATAAGTCAGACTAAATATATTTAAATGTTTTAAGGTATGCAGAATATAAACATCTAAAAAATGTCATTTATACACTTGAAAGTTAAACTCAAAAGAGGGGGTGGAAAAAAATACCTGAATTAACTTGCCAAAACTTAGTGAGAGAAGTTAGGTCTTCTATGGTTTGAATGCTGTCTAGAATTCAGATCACCTCTAGAAGTTTTTACTACAAACTATAAGGCAACTTCACCTTTAGATAGCTAAGCCTTTTTCATTCATTTCTGCTTGAACAAAAAAATACAGAGCAAAAATACCATAAAAGGCCAGTAACAGTTCAAAGAAAGCCGTAAGAAACTTGGTCTAGATCAGAAACAAAGCAGACTTGTCAAACAAAAGAGAAACATGAATTGCAAGGGTAGCCAGCCCAGGCATGCTTGCATAGCAAAATCCCCTCAATGGAGTCAAACAAAGTAACTTTAAAAAGCAAAATGTATTTACCTCACTTCCTAAGGAAAGGAGATTTATGCAAGTAAGTGGGTCTAAAACTCCAATTCAGTTTTCAAAAATAAAATATTTTATAAAATCCCTAAATTCCTGTATTTAAGACCAATTTCTTTACTGTTACCCTTAGCTACTTACTAGCATCTCAGCTGAGGAAAGGCTGCTACATGGCTTGACAAATTATCAAGAATCAGAATCTGAAAGAGGAGAGAGGCGCTGGAAATCAGGTTTTAGTAACAGTAAGGGGTTGGTTTAAACATGCATTTGGGGTCGGGTTTTTTTTAGGTTTCTGTGTGCATTTGCACAAATGAAAAAACACAAGGATATTGATATCTAAAACAAACAAAAAAGTCCCAATGCCAGCTAAAAAAGTCCCAAACTGCCCATCTCTGTTTCCAGCAACCAATCCTTCAAGTCAGTAGCCACCGTGCTGCTCCTCAGATCTCTCACGCTCATTAAATGAACCCAAAGGAATTAATCCTTTATGAAGGATAACAGAATATTTAAAACATGGGCAGAAATTGATCATGCCAGCTTAGATCACAGAAGTACTGAGCCGCTGACAAAGAGAATAAAACACAGCAAACCAAGATTTTTTATTACCATTAGCAAAACTTAAGAGAGAACTCTTCTGATTTTTTGTCTTGGTAAGAAGGAACTCACTAGTAACACCCATGCCAACCAAAACACAGATCACAGACTGACAAGTGTATTGAACTTAAAGGAAGGGCTACAACAAGCAGTACTGAAGTCTCTTGAATCCAGAACTATTTATAAGAGGAGAAAGTGGAAAATACTGCTCTTTCTTCTCTTTCCCATCAGAGAACAGCCTTTTAACACCTGCAGCTGTGCAACAACGCAAGTAAATTCTTTGACATGAGATTCAGTTCTCTGCTTTTTGACTTTATGATTTCGAAGGTGACAAATATAATGGAAAACTAATTTAATAATGCAGTCTGCAGTACAGAGCAGAAATAACAAGGGAATTCCAAATATACTGCTCTGCATGCAAACTTGATAAATTATGATGTTACTAGATAAGCATGCACAAACTATCAAAACCAAGAGTTTACCTAGTATAATAACATGGCATACATTAAAGTGGGCACTGCTTTGTTCTCTAGATTAAGTCTCTAGAATTTTAGTAACAGTCCTAAAGCCACCATACCCCCAGTTAATATAGTTTAAACACCAAAACTTGAAATGTCAACCAAGACTGTAACTTTGGCTAAAAAATTAACTTTTAGGTTTTACTATATATCAAGTTTCTTCTCTTCTGGCTTATCACAATACATATGGTACTTGCAAAAGGCTAAAGGATAAAAAAAAAGATGTCACGAAGGTGTAAAGCAAAATCATGCTCGCTGATCTACTCCAACTATTCTTAGCCTTCAGGATATAGCCTTCTAAAAGTACACTGCACACATTTTATAGAAGTTCCTGTTCTACACAACACTGTAATACTTCTACTTTCTTTAAAAGTAGCACTCCCTAAAAAAATATATATAAATAAAACCAAACTTCTGCTATCAGTCTGAAGAAATACTTGAACACATGAAGGTGATGGGATACAGATGGCTAGTTACAACAGGCACCAGAACATAAGAGCCACCTTGCTGTTCTGCCAACAACCTATCACACTCAGTATACTCCCTAGTTTATATTACCTACATGACAGGGAAAAAGGTCAGAGAGAATTATGGAACAACAGAACAACCCATCTCAGAATGTTCTGAAGTTCTACATGCTGCCTGATAGTGATGCCTTTTCACTGGCCCTAAAATCACGAGCCAGTCACAGTTAGGTGATAAAAAGGGGTTATCTTTACAAGGATCCTTATGGTACACAACATGCTGGATGAAAAGTGCTGAAGATACACACGCAACATAAAGGGGACACAATTTTTATATGTTTAGCAAATTAGCATAACTGACAAGAATCCCCAATTAGAGACATAGATAATGAGGCGATTCCCCCCTGGTTCTACTCTTTTCTGAAACTCCCCTAGGATAATAACTAAACTTTGTTCATGAAAATGTATCTTGAGAAGTCATTTTGCCCCCAGTTCCCAGAGAACCTAACCTTGGACCCCAGGGCTTGGAGCTCCTGGGGACTGTCTAATAGAGTAGGTAAAATGCTAGCTACAAATACAATAATAGGCTACAGAGCTACAAATATGTATGTAAAGAATATAAAGAATATATAAAAGCAAAAAAGGCAAAAACTAATTAGGTATCAATAGATTAACCTATGCCACAAAATAAAAAACCTGTTTGTAGTCTTAGCACTTACTATAATGTTATTCATCCCTAAAGCCCTAGAATCCTTTTCAAAATCTTCCTGAACTCTTGCTCTCACTTACATCCTAGCGCTTATCTATAGAGAAATCAAATTATTTCAGCTCTTTTATCCATTTTACTAAATAACTCCTCACTCTTATAAGAATGTGTTTTCATTTGGTTTTGGCCAGTAATTTGCATCCAGTACAGATCAATACACATTTAGTCAGTTCATACTGAAAGCCAACATGGGTCAAGCAGTGATATTCAGACTCTGAGCACCTGTGAAAAAGTGGCAAAGTACTTTGCACATTTTCGAGGTAGGAAAGAAGAAACATCTATGGACTACGTAAAAAAACCCCATGAAAATACATTTGGTTTTGAACTGCAGGTTTTAGGTTTTTTTCCATTTGTATGCTACAGATGATCAAGGTATTTAAAAAAAAAAAAAGGAAAAAGAAGTGTAACTTCTAGAAAAACATTAGAGTAATAGACAAAATAGCTTGGTTGGCTTCTCCCTACCAGTAACCCATGGAGGACGTGTATGGAGCTGTATAATTGCAAAGCAGGCAGAAGTACCTTCCACGGGCCAACCACCTTGATGTTTGCCAAGACCGAAAAGATACTCTTGTTTTTATAGCCGTGGATGAATTTCACTACAAATTACAACTGTCTGGTAAACTTCTGGCATTCCCAATAGACTGATGCACCATGTCTTTCAGTTACACACAGTGTAAAGGAGTATCATATTCGTGTTCAGTCCGTAGGATACAGAAAATCCTTCAAAAACAGGAGAAACAAGCAAACAATCAAAACTTTCCTCTTCTGCTTTCTTCATGACTCTCTTTGTGATGTTTGTTATCCCTTCACTGGTATGTCCTTCCTCATGTGAAAAGCCCCAATCTACATTTTTCTTAGCCTAATACAACCTTTCTTAAGTAGAAAAGAGATAAAGAGAAAATACCCAAACTGCATTTAATATTAAACATTTGGAGTGAGAACGGGTTTATACAATGACATACTGATGCCACTGCCTCTTCAATAAATTGTCAATTCTTGTATTAATCACTTTGTGGCTGCCAAGTACTGACCTGACACTTTCACAGAACTGTATCATCAGGATGCTTTGAAGAACAGCAGTAGCTAATTCAGGGTCAATAGTTCTGAATAAATGTATACATATTTTTTAACCTTACCAATTAATAAATAACAATCCAATTATTAAACCTGTGAAAAAAGCACCTTCCAGCTGAAAACTGCTAGTAGCATCTTCAAAGCTCACAGGCCACAATGTGAAGATAGACAATAAGACTCTCTTAAGAGAGAAACTTAGGAGAATAGTTATGAAATAAATTCCAGCTAGTGTCTGTACGAACTTGCTAAAACAAGCACCACCCCCACCTATGGAACATGCACGTGCGGTCAGCACTTCCATAGAGCATCCAGAATGCCTTATTTAAAGAAAACACATAAAAGCCGGTAAAACAAGGCAAACTGAGTGCCTGCAAAGTTAACTGTTTTGATTACCACGTTCAGGGAAAGAAAACAGAAGATAATCTTCCAGCCTACACACTTTGACCACTTGAGCCCACCACTTAACTTCAAGACCAAAATCTTAACATCAAAAATACTCAAAGCTGATCGGAAGTGCCAAATATCTTCCGGACTGTTACCAGTTAACTGAGATTCACTATTCACTTTGAGAGTCGCTTTTATTAAACACTAATTTCTGGTTAAGCAGAATGCACACAAAAAAAAAAAATCTTTTTTGGGGGGAGCAGATAGTAGTATCACCCCCCCATTTTCTACTCATGCGGGCTATTTCTATATTACCTAACACAGCAACAAAGTCCTGTGCAAAAACATATGTATTTTAACCTTTCACTTTTCAACGCACACATTCATACAGCACAAGGTCTGCCTTAATAACGCTGCCTTCATTTGCCCTGGAAAAGGATGGAAAAGAAGCAAGAAAGAGCCAAGACATTCTTATATCGCCTTTAACATCAGCACTGCTGAGTTTAAACTCCTTTACTACCCGCCACTGCTTTTCCCGGACACGGCGGGAGGGCCCCAGAGCCCCCGGGAGGCTCCGGCGCGGCTGCCTGGGGGGCGCCGCTCACAGACAAAGCCGAGCGGGACCGCAGCGCGGCCCAGCCGTGCGGGCCCTGCCGGCGCCGGGGGAGCTGCCCAGGCCGATCCCAGGGCCCGGGCGGCCTCTGGGGTGGAGGCGGGGCAGCAG